>OY744604.1:68100655-68108155 GCA_963556255.1 Allolobophora icterica | reverse complement strand
AAGTGTTTCTGTAGGCATGGGTGATGACGACGACGATGCAATAACTCCTTCATTGCAACTCAAAGTGTTTCTGTAGGCATGTATGATGACGACGACGATGCAATAACTCCTTCATTGCAACTCAAAGTGTTTCTGTAGGCATGGGTGATGACGACGACGATGCAATAACTCCTTCATTGCAACTCAAAGTGTTTCTGTAGGCATGGGTGATGACGACGACGATGCAATAACTCCTTCATTGCAACTCAAAGTGTTTCTGTAGGCATGGGTGATGACGACGACGATGCAATAACTCCATCATTGCAACTCAAAGTGTTTCTGTAGGCATGGGTGATGACGACGACGATGCAATAACTCCTTCATTGCAACTCAAAGTGTTTCTGTAGGCATGGGTGATGACGACGACGATGCAATAACTCCTTCATTGCAACTCAAAGTGTTTCTGTAGGCATGTATGATGACGACGACGATGCAATAACTCCTTCATTGCAACTCAAAGTGTTTCTGTAGGCATGGGTGATGACGACGACGATGCAATAACTCCTTCATTGCAACTCAAAGTGTTTCTGTAGGCATGGGTGATGACGACGACGATGCAATAACTCCTTCATTGCAACTCAAAGTGTTTCTGTAGGCATGTATGATGACGACGACGATGCAATAACTCCTTCATTGCAACTCAAAGTGTTTCTGTAGGCATGGGTGATGACGACGACGATGCAATAACTCCTTCATTGCAACTCAAAGTGTTTCTGTAGGCATGGGTGATGACGACGACGATGCAATAACTCCTTCATTGCAACTCAAAGTGTTTCTGTAGGCATGGGTGATGACGACGACGATGCAATAACTCCTTCATTGCAACTCAAAGTGTTTCTGTAGGCATGGGTGATGACGACGACGATGCAATAACTCCTTCATTGCAACTCAAAGTGTTTCTGTAGGCATGAGTGATGACGACGACGATGCAATAACTCCTTCATTGCAACTCAAAGTGTTTCTGTAGGCATGGGTGATGACGACGACGATGCAATAACTCCTTGATTGCAACTCAAAGTGTTTCTGTAAGCATGGATGACGACGACAACGAAGTAGCCTTTCCATTTCAACTGTTCCTGTGGAACTGGTGACGATGCTCAAGGGATGCGCGTTTATTTTGAGAAGAGTGAGCCGCAGCAGAGACAGCAGAAGAAGCAGCAGTAGTCGAGAAATCCTGACCTCTTTCTTTTCTGCTCAGTCGGTCCTTCGGGGTTACGTAGAGGTTCAGGTGACTCTGCCTCATCACGAGCATCTGTTGCCTGGTCGTCATGCAAGAGATCCGTTGATGCTGCCGTCCTGTGTAGGATTGGGTTCCCTGACCTTGATGCAGCGTCTGGTTCAGATGACTCTGCCTCGTCTCGAGCATCTGTTGCCTGGTCGTCACGCAAGAGATCCGTGGATGCTGCCGTCCTGTGTAGGATTGGGTTCTCTGCTGTCGAGGCATCGGCAGGCGAGATGTCCGTGGATGCTGCTGTCCTGCGTACGATGGGGTTCTCTGATGTCGAGGCTGCGGCTGGTGGAGTGGCACTCTGTTCCACTTGGTCCACCTCCTCGTCCTTCGCTCCCTCATCCAAAACGGCTGCATCTTTTCTTGTCTCGATGTAGAAGTAGTGGTCGCTTTCATCCCAAGAAATTCTGCTCCGTGGGCTGGGATTCGGTGACATGTCATCATCGTTGGCCTCGTGCGCTGGTTCCACTGGCTCTGCAGTGCAACGGATGTCGGTCCTATTCTCTGACGGTGATGCGGCGACTGGTGGAATGGGACTCTGTTCCACTTGCTCCCGCTCCTCGTCCTCCTTTCTTTCGTCTATGGCGGTCAGGTATGTCTCGGGCCATAATTGGCATAATAGCGATGAGGTTGTCGTGATTGGGGAAACTGGAGTGAATTTCACCGCCTGAGCTTCGTCGTCCGCGCCTCGTCCGCTGCCAGCATTCACGGCTTCCGATCGTATGTAAGGATGCCTTGCTGTCGACAAGGCAGGGTCCTTTATGAGGCGAGTTGTACGTGACCTTCTGACTGGCCCTGTCACCAGAAAGGTCGAGGATGGAACACGTGACACTGGATGTTGTTTCAACTTTGCCTCGTCCTGAGCCCTTCGCTCCTCTGCTAACTCAGCCTGCCGTCTCTCTTCGGCTGCCTTCCTGCATGCATCGAGTTGACGTAGATCAGTGCAGGATAATGTGCCCCTTAGGCTGATCTTCAGAATTGATGGTAATGCACCGTCGACCTCTGGCTTCGGAACCACTTTCGTCTCTGCTTCATCTACTCTTGGACTGCTTGGATCGGCAGAGGCTACTTCGGGACCACGGACAGAGGTAAGAACTGGTGCTACATGGCCTTGAATGGATGGTAATGCACCATCGACCTCTGGCTTCGGAACCTCCTTCGTCTCTGCGTCATCTTCTCTTGGAACAACTGGATCGGCAGATACTAATGGAGAAACACGGCCAGAGGGGGGAAGTGGTGCTGCAGGGCCCTCTTCAACTACAGCGAGTGCTTCCACTCGGGTACGGCGTCGCCAAAACCCTGGCAAACGACCTCTCGTCACCTTCTGACCCTCTGAACCCAACTCTTCCGACCTCGGAACTCCTGCGTCCTCTGAGGTCGGCGTGACTCGGCGAGACGATCGCCGTCGGAAAAAGTTTCGAAACATTATACAGTTGTCCAAATGAAGAAGAAGAAGAAGAAAAAGCCAGCAGCAAAAGTGCATAAATTACTGGATGCTAATTAAATCTATATTAAATATATGAAGAAGAAGAGCTGGCGAGAAGAAACTCAACCAGCTACGATAAATCCACAGTCCAGCACACTCGATAACTCCCTAATTCGCTTTTATATCTCTAACAAAATCACCGAGCAACCATACTATCTCCGAAGAAGCAAGCGAAGGACGTTACCATAGCAACAACACATCGTCAACAAAATTAATGGTCATCGGAAATGACGTAAAGGGCATGTAAACTTGCAGGAATTCTTATAGAGCTTTTTCATCAATTAGGGCCTAATTTAATCACTCTAATAATTTTATTCAATTGACGGTGATGACGACGCGTAGAGGGAGCGAAGTAGGCCTACTGGTTAGGAGATAAATTACGTGCGCATCTATGGCCTTTCAAAGATCAAGACCTAGGCTGGTCTGATTTCTGATCGTAATAGGCCTAACTTTAACAACAGAAGTAGTAGTAGTAGTAGTAGTAGTAGTAGTAGTAGTAGTAGTAGTAGTAGTAGTAGTAGTAGTAGTAGTAGTAGTAGTAGTAGTAGTAGTAGTAGTAGTAGTAGTAGTAGTGGTAGTCACCTTGTCACCTTGTGCTGTCGATTCGTTGAATCCTAGCGACTGTCATGGACTGTAGTGGTAGTAGTAGTGGTAATAGTAGTAGTAATAGTAGTAGTAGTAGTAGTAGTAGTAGTAGTAGTAGTAGTAGTAGTAGTAATAGTAGTAGTAGTAGTTGTAGTAGTAGTAGTAGTAGTAGTAGTAGTAGTAGTAGTAGTAGTAGTAGTAGTAGTTGTAGTAGTAGTAGTAGTAGTAATAGTAATAGTAGTAGTAGTAGTAGTAGTAGTAGTAGTAGTAGTAGTAGTAGTAGTAGTAGTAGTAGTAGTAGTAGTAGTAGTAGTAGTAGTAGTAGTAGTAGTAGTAGTAGTAGTTGTAGTGCTAGTAGTTGTAGTAGTTGTTGTAGTAGTGTTGTAGTTGTAGCGGTAATTGTAGCAGCCGTAGTAGCTGTATCGCGAACATAGGCCTATCCAGAGTCCAGACTCCCGAATTTCCATTGGAATAGGCCTAACGTTCTTTCAGAAATGCTTCTGGCCCCCTAGGCCTACTGAACGCTCTACCGCGCCTCTGATTGAGATTTGCATATATTTTGCGCTTAATAAACGCTTTATACAAAAAATAAACAAATAAATATATAAATTATGAAATAAATAAAAGTGCTAATCAAAGCAGGGCCTACGCGTTGCCGTTTCAGATCCGGCATCTCAACATCCTTCAGCGCCGTTAAATAGTTGAGATCAGGCGCTACAGAATTACTAATAAAGAAATTATAAGCAATTCTCGCATTCGGAAAGTGTGGTTTTATAGGCATAGGCCTATAGGGACATAGGCCTAAGGTTAGGACGAATCTATATTTATAATAATAACAAGGCCTATAGTTGAATTTCAATCGCAAACTTAGTCTCCTCGGTTCTCTGACGAAGGCTTCCTTTGGACAATCATTTCTGAAGACTTAACTGAGTAGCTAATAGGTAAAGGCGCCATATAAATGTTCTGAACGAACGAACGCGTGAACAATTGAAAAAAGAGAGGTGGAAGGAATGAACGATCGAACGAAAGGATGAGAAACGCATTAAGGAACGAATTAATGAATTGACCAATTAACAAAATGACGAATTGATGAATTGACGATTTAATAAATTAATGAAAGTAATGAGTTGATGAATTAACGAAATAATTAATTAACTGATGAATTGATGAACTGATGAATTAACAAATTGATGAATTGATGAACTGATGAATTGACGAATTGATGAATTAATTAATTAGCAGATTGATCACAATGATCAGGTAATGCATGAAAACGAACGATCATTTAATGAACGAACGAAAAAAGATATGAATGAATGAAAGAATGAATGAACGAACGAATAAATAAATGAATTGGTGAATGAATTATTGATGTACCGTAGTGATTTACAGGTGCGTCTACACCATAGAAACCTTGGAGCAAATGCTCCATCCAAGAAATAAGGGGAAAGATCTGTCAGTGTATTTGCCACCATTTTAGGGGGGAGGGAAGGAACGGGTAGGGGGAAGAAGAGGGGAAAGGGTATGTTACTCCAATGACTTAGGGGGATAGACGCCCCTGGTGATTTAGCGAATCAGTGAATCATTGATTTAATGAATTAGCGAACGAATGCACGAAGAAGGAAGCTAGATATCATGAAAAAAGCGTATAAAAATGGTCAGCTTAGTGAATGTCACCAGTGAGAATTGATACAGCTGGCGGTATATTTAGGCTACATCATATTTTGCTATAGAAAATTGACTTTAAAACTTGACATATTTCTAGTTTAACCAGTCTAAATCAGCCATTGTTCCTCTGGTCGATTGTATTTCATCCAAATTTCAGTCTACCGCATCATCAGCATTGTTATACAGCTCAGTCTTTAATCTAGACGTCTTTTGGGGGAAAATTTCCCCCCCCCCCCAGGATTGAAGTTTCCCCCAGAGCTCAGCAATATTGTAAGGCAGAGACCTTTTTGGGGAGAAATTCCCCCCGAGAAACCTTGTTTCCCCCCCCCCCAGAACAGAGGGACTAGATTACACACTGTATACAGCTGAACTGCCACATGCAGAGGCAGGCCAAATGCATGTTGTTAACTCCATCACTGCTCGTACTCTGGAAGTGCCAGTGCCAAGCCAGGTTATAGGAGGAGGGCAACGTCAAATACCCTGAACAGCCATAAGGCCCTACTGCCAAATGTGTCATAGGCCACTTTCAGCTTTGCAGTACCCAGATTAAAATTATCTATAGAGGCCCACATCTTTAGATTAAAAAGTTAATGAACCAAAAGTCTCTATGAAAACAACGACACATCATATATGAACATGTTCTCTTTAACCATCTTTCTGTAGGACTTGAGCCTTGCTTAAAATGTCATTATCTGTACGAGTTAAGGATTATCCATCCACTCCTGAATCAATCTAAATAATCATCTAGTTCAAGAATTAATCGTAACGGAATATTAGGCCTATAGTTTTTCGTTTGCACATCATAATGTATCTTTAGGCCGAACAGGTCGAATAAAACTTGCCCATTGTCTGGTTGAAGCAACTTCCATAGGCCTATATGCCGATGCTGAGGAAATGAAGTCGGCAGCAACGAGCCATACGCATCTCGGTTGTTTGAAGGCGCATATATGTCTTCATCTTCTTCTCATCAGTTCAAGATAGGCCTAATTAAAAAAAGTATTCAATTAGAATGCAGAAATGTTAATAATAACTAAGCTGACAATGATTGGTAAATCAATCAGATGTAAATTCTAAATAAAGGCAAATAACGTCAATATTATATTTCTTCGCATGAATGATTTTCTCGCCTGCTGCTCATATTCCTATAAAAGCAGCCGGAAGAGGGCGGTCATACTCCATTGTTCTCAGAATCCAGTCACCAAGCCGTTCAGGTAGGCCTATAGGCTATAGTGCCCGCAGCTGGACTAATAAGTAGGCCTATACTTGACATCCTTTCCAATAACGTAACGCACACGAGGAAGTCGGGAAGGAATTAAGAGCTCACGACATCTGAGACTCGATCAGATGGGATCTGGATCGAAGTTCAGATCAGTGCTGGAGAAGCTCTTCGATCTGTCTCTATACAACTGGAAAGAAAACATAACATCTCAAAAGAGATTTGTTTACGAAATATTCAGAAATCGTTTTCACTTTTACACGGATTTTGACCTGGAACCGATTTTGACCTCGCCTGCCTATCGAGTTTGCTTTGACTGAGCACCTGTGAATACGCTGGTTCCCGCGACTTCGCTTTTTTTGGGCGCTGTAAAACCTCGAGATTACGATAACGATTGTGCAAGCGAAGGAAGGTCCATGCAGTGTCTTTCTCACAGTGGAAAGTAAGAGAAACGCCGGGAGCGCTACTGAATAGACTACCTTGAAGGAGCGCTATATAAATGTTCCTTAATAATAACAATAATTACCATGGATATATGGATACGCTATTTTTATACTGCCGTCTATGATATTACTCTAGGCTCTATATGAAAAGCATGGACGCCTGTATATAAGTTTATCACCATGGTTACCTCATTATTATACATGAGTCCGTATGATATTACGCTAGGATGTCTATGAAAAACATAGGCGCCTGTATAATAACATAGGCGGTCATGTTTATGCATATCACCATGGATACGTGGAGAACAGACGGATGACGTAAACAATGCAAAATTCCGACGACAGCGTTAGCTGCGCGAATACAGGCGCCTATATATATACTTTAGACATACGTTAAATGCACTTGAATCGGTGGCCAATAAGAACCAGCGGAGTTCGTCACGTGACGTGTTCCCGTTTTCGCCTACAGAACTGGTAATGGTGATTTGGCGTGCGTTGTCATTGCGCGCGGATTTCAAACTTCTTCAGGCATTATGTGGAAACGCCGGAAGTAACGCGAAAAAATTACAGTAGTCAAGGCGGCTCGTGATGAAAGCGTGGATTTTGTAAGCGACTCGGTAACATTTGTTAGAGTTCACTTCTAAAGGTACGCTGGTTTACGCATGTACCGTATGTACGTGTCTTTTTTGGGGAGGAAGATAGAGTAATGGTAACACTCATGGCCAGGAGAGCATAAGGTACGCGGATCGATTCCCGTAACCCCCATCTAGGACGGCGCCTTGCATGGCTGCCAAACCGTGTGTTGTATTGCATTGTACTGTATCTAGAAATTTAT
>OY744604.1:68093155-68095655 GCA_963556255.1 Allolobophora icterica | reverse complement strand
CCAGAACTTCTTGCACGGACGATAGACGTCGAAACCAAACGAGACGCACCACAGCGTTGCCATGACAACGACGACCGGGAGATAGATAAGATAAGGCTCATCGCACTCCGTCGGATGGATGCGATCAGTCGGAATGGACAACAACTCTGAGGAGGCAACAGAAAAGACAACAGCAACAACGATTAGACAACTGGGAGTATAACCACTAATCATTTTGGTCTACACGGAGATCGGCATCTCTGTAATAACGCTTGCATGCGTATATATAATATATATTATATATGTATTATATATATATTATATATATATACACACACATATATATATATATATATATATAAAGAAATTTTCACAGACAGACAAACACCATAATATCATAATTTCATCATTGTCATAATCGTCATTATCATCAGAATCATCATCACAATCGTCGTCGTCGTTTTAGCCGTCATCATGATCGATCGACACCACCATCGTCGTCGTCGTCATCATCATTATCATCGTTTTCATCGTTGTTTTAGTTATCATCTTCAGCAGTAGGCCTATCTACTTTTCGCTATTCAGCGTCATCTGATCATTCCTCTGCTTTGTCATTGTCGTCGACGCTCGTCATCATCATCATCATCATCATCATCATCATCATCACCACCATCATCGTCATCATCATCATCACCATCATCGTCATCATTAATGACTATGGACTGACTTTTCTGTTGACCGACTGATCTCAGAATCATTGGTTTTTGTACGTAGACACAGTCTGGAACCTCAGGCGACCATCTTCCGTATCCATCGCACTTCGTGGTCATCCAGTCTCTGCCGTTCTTGAGAATCCGACCAGAAGGACATGAAACGTTGACCTCTGCCGAGATGCTGATGTTCTCTGTGCTCACCTGGCGCCACAGAAGAGGGGGACATGTTGCTGCTGCAGGAAACCAAGACAGACGATGCAAAGCTGAACGTATATGTGTTTCAAATCGGTACAAGTCAACAAAACTCACTGGCTTTTGTAATTTATAACTTCTTGGTGTTGAATGCACAAGGCATCAACTCAGTGTGAGAATTGTAGAAAAAAGACACGGGGGTTAGCCTTTGATCCATGTGGAGTTGAACATTTTACCCGTATTTTGCAAACTGATTTCAACGAAATCTGAAAGCAGCTAATTTCAACGCTAGCAGTTTTGCAGTCAGAATCGAATCAAAGTCAATTCCTTTGTTGAGAGAATTCAAATATGTATACATGATACACGATGGAAATTTTTCTCTTTGTCAGAGACTCAGAGTCAAATAATGCTAACCCCACTAGCACAACTGAGAGGGTTGGCAACGACCCCCTATGGTGTGCAGTGGAAGACTTAAGACTGCGGGTCCTAAGAAAGACTAGGGGGTTGAACCCTCAACCCCCGACAATTCTCACTCTGCAGCAACTGACGGCACGCCAATACCAGGTCAGTATATCCAGAAGACCAGTTCGAAAGACGGAGAGGAAGACAATATATAGGGAGGGTAAGCAATTTGACAAAGGTAAGAAAGTTTTTACATTTGTTCAGTTGATTGAATTGTTTCCTTATGTCCAAGATCCTAATCTCATAAGATGCCAACCACCTGCTGTGGGTCCAATCACAGAGATTGTGTTATACGCCCATACGGGCACACTTAATTTCTGCACTGTTACTACAGTACTGTCAAATATATATATAATTATCCGGAACAGGTCAATCCAGCCTCAGCCTATGACCATTTTGTATTGACCTTCTGACATTGCATCATTTATTGAACGTTTTTATTTTGCATGCCCTACCGACTTATATCATTGCGATAGACCTATTATGGTGTCGGTGATCATGCTCTGTCAATAAGTAGCTAATAATACTGAATAAATTATGATGATACTGATTTAAAGAGGTTGGATAAACGTCTTCATAATTATCATCTGAAACCGCGGTGACGCGGCTGTGTCAGCAGGGGCGTCTACACCATAGAAACGTTGGAGCAAATGCTCCATCCAAGAAACAGGGGGGGAGAGATCTGTCAGTGTGTGTCACCGTTTTAGGGGGGAAGGAACGGGGAGGGGGAAGAAGAGGGGGAAAAGAAACGTTGCTCCGATGACTTAGGGGGGGGGGGGAATAGACGCCCCTGTGTGTCAGACATGTATCCTATGATAATCGTAATCGTAGACCCGAAATTTATAAAGAGCTACTCGAAAGCAAAGCGCAGGGCACCAGCTTATTCACGAGCGTTGTATTCTAGTGTGATCTATCGAGACTGAGCGCCTGCGAGTGTAAGCTGGTTCTCGCGCCTTCACTTTTTGGGCGATGTAGAAATCTCGAGATTACGATTACGATTACTCCAAGGCCTGTGGTACTTAACCGGCGGTGTCGGAATTATGCATAAACTAAAAAAAGATACAGCTATAGGGCCTCAAAATCCACACATGCCTAAAAAATCAGAATTTTGGGAGGCTTTTAAAACATTACGTGTAGGCCTACTGAACAGATAT
>OY744604.1:68020655-68088155 GCA_963556255.1 Allolobophora icterica | reverse complement strand
TCGTCCATATTCCGTCCGTTGTGCATTCGAGGTACTGAAGCTGAGCACGGGATGCCAGATAGAAGCCAGGATAGCAGGCGACAGTCAACATGTATGGCCACTGACCGTAGCGAATATAAGCATTGGTCACTTGTGGAACAGATGGACACAAGGACACTGCGAAATATACAACAGCGTCATCAGCATAATCAGCATCATCATAATCAACATCAACTTTTAATCATCATCATTATAATCAGAATCATCATCACCATAATCATCATCATCATCATCATCATCATCATAATTATCATCATCAGCAGCATCATTAGTATCGTATTCATCATCATGTATGCATGCATGTATGTATGTACATTCTATGTATGTGTTTATGTATGTATGTAATTATGCACGTATGTATGTATGCATGTTTGTTTGTATGTATGTATGTATGTATGTATGTATGTATGTATGTATGTATGTATGTATGTATGTATGTATGTATGTATGTATGTATGTATGTATGTATGTATGTATCTGGGCTTAGTTAGAGCGCATTTGTACCAACCTCTCATTGCAAGAGCGCCGTGAACAGTTGCCAATGGATATACCAACCTCTGCTAAGAAAGCAAACAACATTGATTGGAATTCACTTACTTTGACATTCTTGATAAAATGGCTGTGATAGAACTCCACTTATTCCCGTATGCGACGCACTGCACTTCGCACTTCCAGTTAAGTTTCCATTCTGAACTCTCTTTCCGTTATTGCAGGTTGTAATTGCCAGTTGATTCCAGTCCAAGATCGTGTTCACCTGAGTCTCCAGCGACAAATAACTGCAGGGAACCGCTTCAAGTATAAAGACATGACTGATTTCATTGTCTTAATAATAGACGTCAAGAGTTCCTACTCGATGGTTAGTTGCTGTTTAACGAGGCTTCGAACTGGCACCGCCCGAGTACGTCATTGGTGAAGATGTTTCATTATTATAGGAGTACAGCATAAGACTTACATTGAGGTCCCGACCTCCACAGTTTCACCGACGAATGAATTGTCTTTTGGAGATCAACACTGGCCGACTCTCTCTCTTTCTCCTTTCCTCTTTCTCTCACTCTCACTGTCTCTCTCTGTCTAACTATCGATCCATCCATGCATGCATGCATGCATGCATGCATCCATGCATCCATCCATGCATCCATCCATCCTTCCATCCATCCGTCCATTGGTCCGTCCGTCCGTCCGTCCATCCATCCATCCATCCATCCATTTCTCTATCTATCTATCGATCTGTCTGTATATCTATCTATCTATCTATCTATCTATCTATCTATCTATCTATCTATCTATCTATCTATCTATCTATCTATCTATCTATCTATCTATCTATCTATCTATCTATCTATCTACCTACCTACCTACCTACCTACCTACCTACCTACCTACCTACCTACCTACCTACCTACCTACCTACCTACCTACCTACCTACCTACCTATCTATCTATCTATCTATCTATCTATCTATCTCACTCTATTTACCTCTATCTCTCTACCTCTCTATATCTCTTTCTCTGAAAAGGCTTCAGTTATTGTAAGAGTAGGCCTACACTTGCAATTAAGACAGTTAAACTGACATTGCATCTCACGAGCTACTTCCATGGTTCTTTAGTTGACCATGTGCATTTACAAATAGTTAATTAATAATTACAAGTTTTACATCGAATGCTTGTTGATGGACCATAACAAATAGCATTCGATGTAAAACTTGCAACTATTATTATGTTGCACTGTTAGTTTCTTATTACCATTGTGTTATATTGTATTGTATTGTATTGTATTGTATTGTATTGATGAAGGTATACATACGTCTGCATCCTTGGACTCTGATGTGCCAGCTTCCGTTGATGCATAGAACGGACCGCGATTGACCACCGGCAACGAAGTAGTGACCAGTCAGACAGGTGTAGATGGCCACTTGACCATAGGTCCAGTTGTCAGAGACGGTCAGTTCTGTGTTCTCGGCCAACGGAGGAGGCGGACACAGCATCGTCACCACTGGACATGTAGAAACAATTACCTCCAGTAGGTCATGTAAGGGTGAAAGCAGTAAATGTTAAAAGGGTAAAGGTTAATGATAAAAGAGAAAGACGTAAAGGTAAAGGAGGTAAAAGTAACAACAGGTGAAGATAATAAAAAGATAAAATAGGCAACGGTAACATAGGTAAAGGTAAAGAGTCAAAGGTTACAGAGATAAAGGTAAAAGAGGTTAAGATAAAAAGGTAAAGCTACCAGAAGTAAAGGTAAAAGAGGTAAAAGTAACAGAGATAGAGGTAAACAGGATAAAGGTAATGCATCCAAAAAATCCCCATAAACGTGATTCAGAGGCTGATGGACATTTCATGGGGTAGTCAGAAAGATTTCCACAGAATCACTTCTTTCTTAACTAATTGCTTTAATCAGTGCTTTTTTTCTAGAAAAAAGGTTCCGGAACGGAACAATAGGTTCCGGAACGCAATCATTATGGGCGGGCTAAAATCACGAGAAAAACGGGATTCTGGGTTGGGAGGGGTCTCAATAAACACTGAAAACAGTTCAAAAACACTTAAATTAAATTAAAATAACTATATTATTGTTTTAATTATTAAAATAAATAAATCATTTTTTAGTAGCTGAAAAAGGTGCCGGAACGCCGTACCGGCGCGTTCCGGCTGAAAAAAAACCCTGGCTTTAATGCATTATTGATCATAAAGTATTGTCAGGCTGAGTTAGCTCAGATCGCCAGGCATTCTACACATCGACGATAACTTATCAAACATGAGTAAAAGAAAGTAAAAGAAGAAGTGCAAAAAACTAACTAACTAGGCTTACATGGTAGTTACACATGGGCGAGATCAATTATTGTTATTATTATCAGACATTGAAAAATAGCGTCAATTAATTGAACTAGCCTCTAAAGCACGGACTAAAAGTGGACTCGACGGGATTTGAACCGATATCCTCTCGCAATCGAAGCACAAATCAGTTCCTGTCTCTGCTTACAGATGGTAATTAACCTGCCATTATTATTTGAAAACCCAGTTTCCAGTTAGTCTCTTACCGTTTGGCGTCAGCATAATTTCGCGATTTGATGCTGAAAAAAATAAAACATGTTACTGAAAATTTTATACTCCTTCACTCGAAAGAAATCTTTACTGTTCAGAAAAATTACTCCGTGAAATTATATTCAAAAAACGCTATTCACTACTGGTTAATTACATTACTCAAAATTCGTAATCAGTGGTTCTGGCACTAGGCATTAAATGTCTTCTAAATCACCCAAACCCATTCTATGTTATGTCATGTTAGGTCATGGTGTGTCATGTTATGTTATGTCATGTTAGGTCATGGTGTGTCATGTTATGTTATGTCATGTTAGATCATGTTGTGTCATGTTATGTTATGTCATGTTAGATCATGTTGTGTCATGTTATGTTATGTCATGTTAGGTCATGGTGTGTCATGTTGTATTATGTTACGTTAAGCCCTACGTTATGTTAATTCCTCGGAATCATGACTTACCGTTGATGTAAGGATTTTCTGCGATAGAACCGGTGCCAAAGTCAGTGGTTAGGTCATATTGTTGGTTTCCAATCGTCGTATCAGCTGAAAATGAGTCGTTCAAGTCAACCGACGTTTCCCATTTCGTTCCGACAGTAGTTGCATCAGACGAAGGTGACGAGATTCCTGTGTAATTGGACTCTGGAGATCCAACAAAAGACGACGTATTTTGAAGGTCTGGGGGAGTGGTTGGGGACCCGTCAAAAGACGAAGCAGTTTGAAGGACTGGGGGAGTGGTTGGAGACCCGACAAGAGAAGATGTATTTTGAAGGACTGGGGGAGTGATTGAAGACCCAGCAAAATACGACGTATTTTGAAGGACTGGGGGAGTGGATGCTGTTGATCCAAGAGTAAAGAGCAAAGTTGTTGCTCCTGTTGAATAATTGGCCGCTGTTGATTTCTCTTCCGAAGCCGAATACAGTCCTACGATAGATGTTGAATTAAGCGTTGTCGGACCAAGTTCTGAAGCTGGATATTGCGTGGCATTTAGAATGAAATAGTATGCGTTTGAGCTGATTTCAGAGGTTGCATTTGTTTTAACCGTTACGGATGACTGAGCAAGTGTTGAGTTGATCTCAGCGACTGAAACCTGCGTTTCGGTTGTGTTGTACTCGCCTATTGTTGGGCTAGTTGCTGAAGCTGAGTATGGAACGATGGTTTGGTTTGAATAAACTGCGGTCGTTTCAGGCGTTATGACGTATAGCACGGTTGAGTTAGCCACTGAGGAATTGACGCTGGCAAATGCGGTCGCCGTTGCATTCTGCACGGATCCTGTTCCAGCTTTTGTTCCGTTTGATGTTGAAACCGTTGTAGCAGCGCCAGAAAGAGTGACGGACGTTGCAGTTGCGTTCGTGAGGGTCATGTTTGCGATTGTAAAATTCGACCATGTTTGAGTTGAGAGTTCAGCCGTTGTACTTGTTGCTAGTTGTGTAGCTGAACAGTTCAAAGAAGCAATTTTCATATTACAAATTATTATTATTATTATTATTATTATTATTATTATTATTATTATTATTATTATTATTATTATTATTATTATTATTATTATTATTATTATTATTATTATTATTATTATTATTATTATTATTATTATTATTATTATTATTATTATTATTATTATTGCTTTGAGGTTGTGATCCCTAAGGCTCCTAAAGCAATGTCCGGAGACAATAAAATGAACTGTAGGTCTAATAATATTGTTGTTACTATTATTATTAGTAGTAGTAGTATTAGTAGTATTTTTCCCGAGGTCCACAAAACCCACAGGGCCTTAGACATTCATTAAAAGAACGAAATAAACGTCCAGAACTGCATGTATTATTATTATTGTCAGTGGCGGAGATCTTTTTTGACAGGTGGGAGGGGGACATTTTTGAACTGATCTGGTCAACAAAGAGTTTTGAACCGATCTGGTAAAAAAAGAGGTCAACTTTTGATGACTTTTTTGGTGTTTCTTCAAAATTTGGGGTCCTATGTATGGCGTGTCCCCCCCCCCCCCACTGTTAAAGGGGGGTCTTGTTCCCCTCGAACCCCCGGGATTGCCGCCCATGATTATTGTTATTATTATTACTACTACTATTATTTTCACTGTCAATAGCATAACTATAAGGGCCGATCAGATCATTTAACTCGCTCATATATACGTTAAAAGTAGTTTAATTCAGCTAGGTAGTATATGCACCATGCATGATACATATATCTAGAGTCTAGACCAGTGGTTCTTAAAGTGGTGGTCCGCGGACCGGCGCCGGTCCGCGGAGCTCTGGTCACCGGTCCGCGAAACAGTCCTTAAAAATTCACAATTTTTCAACTTTTGGATAAAACATCAATGACATATGAAAAATACTTCAGAAATAATGTGAAACTGTGAATCACATCATGATAATGTAAATTGTAAAAATCGATTTAGTTTGGTTTAGCAACTTTAGCAACAAAATCCCTTGAATTCCCCATATTTTATGTACGTATCCTCATGTTCCGATCCCGCGCTTGTCATTAGTGGTCCGCGAAAAGCACGATAAACGTGGTGCCGGTCCCTAGCTTGAAAAAGTTTAAGAACCGCTGGTCTAGACACTTAGTAGATCGCCTTTAAATGACTCTTAAAAGCCCTGTGCTTGGTAACCTACGTGAGATCAATGTTTGTTGAGAATAGCCAGTGCTCAATGCTCTGCGACTTATTCGTAACGACTTTTAAATCACATCAAATAATAATTATATAGCTCAGTGTGAACTGTGGTTAACAGTTTTCCAAATAGCTGAAGTAGAAGTATTGAACTCCGTTAAATACGTGGCCTGTCCGAAGACAATTTCCCAACTACAGATATATTCTGCACAGTTTTCGGGGTATACGTGACTAAGCCTGCATTTATGTATGTATAATATGTATGCATTTATGGATGTTAGTATGTAGGCTATGCACGTTTGTAAATATGCATGCAAATATGTGCGTCTGTACTAAGCCTATGTATGTGTGTTGGTATGCGTGTATGTATGTGTGTTTTTATGTATATGTATGACATTATATGTGTGTATGCATGTATGTATAAAAAGTTTTTATACATACATGCATACACACATATATTTTATATACATACATTTTATTAAAAACAATATGAAATAGATTTGTGTAGGTTATGCTTGAAAGATCCAACAGTGAACAGTACGGCAACATACTTGAGAGTGGATAGTAAACATCTGGTATGACCCAGTGACCTTCGGAGCAAGAGAACGTACTGACTCCCAGTCGAGTCACGGTCAATGTGAATCGTGCTGAGTAGACCATGAAGACGGAAACGTCTCGTTCAGATCCGTGACCGACGGAAACGATTCCAGTGAAAGTCCAGGAGATCCAGAACCACCGCACGACATCGCAGCTCAGCACAGAGTCCGTCTCGTAACTGTTCTGATAGAGGCCACTTTGTAGCTTATCTCTGTTGCAAAGAAATCCAAAGAAGAACTTATTCTTTCATGTTCTTAAAGCACAGCTGAAGACCTACTATATAACCCTCAGCATTTGCGTTGACAGTTGTTGTTATAAAGCACCCTAGAATCGCATCGTATCGTATTTGGAGATTTGTATAGCCCCGCGCACAGCCGAGGCCATTCAGTGCCAATCCCAGTGCGAAGGCCCCGAGAAAGAAAAGGTTTTAAGCATGGAAAGGGATGTAGGAAGAGATCCAAAAAGTATGGTTACTCGTAGAGAGGAGGAAGAGGCCCTATGCTGACAAAAGATCTAGTTTGAGCAGTAGAAGTAGATTGCTACTGACGATGCTTTTTAAATTGTAATTACAATTACAATTCTTTGGAAATTTCTAAAGGCTACTCTAAGGCTAAATGCAGGGAACAACCTTATTCACTTGCGCTGCATTGTGTTGGAGGTGTTGTATATATATATATATATATATATACAGATGTCAAGTGAAGATTCGAGTTCGGTTGCTGGAGAGACCACAAAGAGGATGCAGAGCAGCTGCTAAGGCGGGTGTCGTTGAGGACGAGGAAGTTTGGGAGTCGGAGGATGGCTTAGGTTGTGTGAGATGCACAATTGCACATGTATACTGGTATTTAGTTTGTGAAAGTTGTCAGATTTAAAACTAACACTAAAATAGAGACTGAATGGTTTTGACTAAAGGTTACACAGTGATCATTCTAATATTGTTGATGTTGTTGATGATAAAGTCGATGATAATAAAGTTAATTATGATTATGATGTTGGTGATCATAATCGTTATAACGGTTGTGGCGACGACGACAGCAACGATAGTGATGATAACGATGACAACAGCAACGATGACAGCGACGATGATTATGATGATGATGACGAGCATGATGATGATGATGAAAATGATGATGATGATGATGATTATGATAATGCTGATGATGATGACAATTATGATGCAAATGATGATGATGATGATGATGATGATGATGATGATGATGATGATGATGACAACGAAACTATGATTACGACGACAACAACGGCAACAACGACGACGCTTGTAATGATGACGATGACGACGACTATGACCATCATGACTGACTCTACCTGATGCGGCTGACCATATTCTTATCGTCTCCAAGTGCGATTTCATACGCCATCTGACCAGCTTTAAATCCACGGGCACTCAATGCAATATGCGCCGAACAGCAACTGCGAACGCCAAATGTCACCCAGTCGAGACCTGTCAGATCCGCGCCAGTGTCGTTGAAATATTGACTTCCGTTGGAAGTGTAGATCGTCTGCCCTGTGGTCATTTCCAACGCGTCATTTGAGTCAGTTGACAATGTATATTTTAGCTAAAGCGATGTATTAAAGCAGGTATGGTAATGTCAAATTTAAGGTAGGCCTAGTGCTCGAAATACTTCCAAAAACGGCCCGAGGTAATTGTACAGTTTTGCACATTTTCATAATATTTACTCTAATGGGATCGCCGATTAAACACACGAAATTCGTCTTAGGTATTGTGCTTTCAACTGCTTTGGGTTGTGACTTACGACCAACATTAAGAAAACGATCGTGAACCGGCTTCATATTACCCAACCGATGTTCTTTAGAAAGGAAATAAAACACTTTCTCTAAATTAAACTCAATTTCCTATGGTCAATACTTCGGCATGACAAAGGAGTTCGATGCTCGGTTTTTCTGTATTTGACCTCGGCTTCCAAGACATAGATTGACGACGTCCTTCTAGCGTTCGTGAACTGGCTGGTTTCCTGCTCTTGGCCTTCGGGTGGCGCTTTAGAAGTTGGAGATTACGATGAAGATTCTGTCAGCCACTCCGTACAAAAGGTTCTGGCTTGAACTCTTCCAGTTATGGATCATTGAGCTTTATGAAAGCAGGTCACGTATTGTGTCTGGTACCAAGCAGTTGCGTGTAGCGGTGTCTTTACTGTTCATGGCAGATAAGCTATCGTTCGCAGTAGACTTATGTAGCTGGATAGGTTTCAGCAGCAGCCAGCAAGTGGCAGAGGTGAGGTCCTGGCTTGCCTCTTCAAATAAAACCAGGTCATCTCCACGAGGACAAAATCGATGATTCAAGGACGCGATGGTCGGTGAATGCCATCAATTCGGATTCAACGAAATGATGCTGCAAGCTGTCGATAAAGGTTCGAAAAAATTGCAGCTATTCCAAGATTCAGATGGAAGCCTTTGAACAAAATGTTCTAGTTGACCTTTGAGAAGTAGTAGACCTTTGGCCGGTCCTTTGGACCCATTTGTCGCTTTAAAGTATGGTGGCCAGTTAAAGTAGTAAGGGGCCTGGCCACCCGGGCCCCGTAATTCGAGCAGTGGTAAACCCTAATGTTAACTTCACAAAATGCGATACCTATTAATTAAGTAAGTAATTAATTATAATTATCCACTCTACTATGTTGTGGACATTTACATAGACTATCTACGTTAACTTGTCTTCAAAAACTGTGTCGTTAGGTTAAGAGATGTTTTGGCTGAAATAGCCTACAACCATGAACATCAGCTACTAATTCCAGATCGCATTCCTTCAAAAATTGGTAATGGACTTGTCACTTATATGGTAGGTACAGTGCCAGTAAGCCCTAACATTACTACAAAAGGATAGTAGGCCCTAAGAGCAATGGGACTGTTTTACGATCACGGCATCTGTCGGCAAATTTGAGAATCTATGACAATATCCACTGTTATGATTGAAATCACCTTTGCTCAGGGCCGTATTAACCTGGGTGGAGGCCCCTAGGACCATGACGTCCGGAGGGGGTAAGGGGTGCATTTCCCCCTGGATTTTGAAAATATTTTTAAAAAATCTTGAATTTTATGATTATTCCAGCAGTCCCAACACGATTTTCAATGCTAGAAAACAATTATTGAAGTAAGTCAGCTATTCTATGCAAAAACGTCATTTTATCCCCCTACAAAAATTTTGCACCCTTATAAAATTTTGCCTCCCTAGAAATTTTTGCGCCTCTGTAAAAATTCCTGCAGACACCCAATGCAAATACACAGTAAGATTACATTGAAACATGACAGTAGTTATCAAGATTAAACACACGTTTTGGCAGCCATGCCATTGAATCTAGAACTAGTAGTATGCCAGAATGAAAGCCCAGAATTTAGAATTTCATGTATCGGCTGATACTCCAGAAACAAGTTCAGGGATCATTTCCTAATGTGAAGATAGCACTCCGCATGTATCTGGTGCTTATGGTCAGTAACTGCAGTGCGGAACGTTCATTCTCAAAAATGAAACTAATAAAGAACAGACTTCGCACATCGATGGGGAATGAGCGGTTGTCCCACCTGGCTCTTATGAGCATAGAAGCTGACATTCTGCGTGACATCAACTTTGAGGATCTGGTGACCGAATTTGCGAAGAAGAAAACACGCAAAGTTTCGCTAATTCGACATTACTTCATGCCCTAGACAAACTATCTTCTGACCTTTAAACTCTTTCTTTGTTTTAGATATTGTGTTAAATTGTGTATGTGCACAATGCACATTAGCCTACTGAAATATTTTATAATCAGTTATGAAACACAAGTCAAAAAATTTCTTCCACCTTTGTGGTGGAGGCCCCTATGTGGTGGGGGCCCCTGTGCACTGGCACATAGTGCACATGCCTAAATCCGGGCCTGCCTTTGCTTATCTATTGTTCATTGTTTTGATCGCATATTATCTCGTTTAATTTGAGAGCAGTCTTTTGCAGTTTGATTGTCTCCAAGAAGCTTTTGCTTGTCACCAAGGAGGTTTTTGTTAATTTTGAGTTCGCGAATAAAGATTCTAAGCTGGAAATCCTATGATTGCAGTAGACTCAACGTGTCTATTTTAGATTACCTGTCTGTGGAATAATCAACGGAGAGCTTGCAGTCGACAGCGTTTCGTTTGTTGACGTCGATATAGAGTCTGTGGACAAAAACGAAGTACCGGTATTTAGAAAGTGATCGACCTAATTGATTCGTTAACTATCGACACACTAACATCCATAACAAGAACACAGGACAAAAAAATTACGGTCATGCGGTTATTTTTCAAGATCTAGTTTCAGTCTTAAAATAAAACTTATTTTGCAACTTATTTTTCTGTGAAGCTTGCAACCGTTTATGACACGATTTGATTGCTTTTAAATAACGAAATCGACAATTAGCGTTACTTGTTTCACTAATGAAGCACAACCTGTGCCTTACGATGTGGATAATGTATTTGAATTGGCTTAGGCCTATCTGCGGAGACTCCGGCTGACGGCATCTCAAGCAGATTCTAGTAGAGGCCTATAATTATATGTTGGTCGATTCTGATGACAAGAACCGAATCTCCTTACAACTCTGGCAAAGGGAAGCATGCAGACAGAATTTATATTTAAGACATATGGATTTTGCATAGTTTCATCGGCTTCGCGAATGGATAAACGAACTCTGCATGAATACATGCATACATACATACATACATACATACATACATACATACATACATACATACATACATACATACATACATACATACATACATACATACATACATACATACATACATACATACATTGCATACATACATTACATACATACATATACATACATACATATATACATACATACATACATATATACATACATATATAAATACATTTATACATACATATATACATACATACATACATACATACATACATACATACATACATACATACATACATACATACATACATACATACATTGCATACATACATTACATACATACATATACATACATACATATATACATACATACATACATATATACATACATATATACATACATACATACATATATACATACATTTATACATACATATATACATACATACATACATACATACATACATACATACATACATACATACATACACACACATACACACATATATACATACATACATACATGCATACATACATACATACATACATACATACATACATACATACATACATACATACATACATACATACATACATACATACATAAGGTACGTACATGTGTTCGACTGGCTTCTCATACATTCACTCATGCATACGATGCATACGTATACCTACAATACATGCATATATAAGGTATATACATACGGTCCATAGATCTATATATAACTAGTCAACTATGCGCTTTAATGTATACCGTTGTTTGGGATTTCGAATGTCCAGAAGGCCTCCGTCTGGCTACATAGTCCCATGTAAGCAACGGTCGTCTGCAGTTGAGCAGCGACGATCTCATCGTTGAAGACGATGAATGGATTGCTTCCAACAGTCGATCCGTTTCCGGCTTCAATGATTCCATTCTTCCATGAGATCCAGTACAGTGTACTCGACGGATGCGTCCTCGTCACATTGGACTTGTACGAGTCGGGATAATATCTGAGCAGTCAACCACTTTCATTTCTAAAGTTTATCCGAACTCAACGCATTTGAAGATATTGGGAAAACGTGATATAATAACAAGTAATGCGATTGAATCGACCGATTGGCCAATCGACTTAGAAACAGGTTGTCAGAATTGTCATGCACCTTATATATTATGTAGGCCTATTGTAATTGTAATTACAATCACAGAATTATATAGTGCTTCTTCAAGCTAGGCTCATCAGAGGCGCTCCAGGCAGTGCCGGACTTAGGCAGGAGCTAAAAACCTACAGCTTAAAGATTCAGAATTTTTAGGGGACGATTTAAAACTTGTATCTGTGCTGTATATATGTTACAGGGAATGTGTATTTTCAGGGAATATGTATATTCCCTGAAAATTTCAGGGTATATGTATATTCCCTGATTCACTCAGGGAATGTATACATTCCCTGAAAAAACCAGGGTATATACATATTCCCTGAAATCTTCAAGTGATTTCTATACACATTCCCTGAAAGCTTTCAAAGACACAGCGACATAAAGTCAACAGTAGGCCTAGTGCTTAGCTAGGGTTATAATTGGTCGCTAATTGGAAGGTTCTATCACTGCGCACCTCCTTTGATGCGCAAACGCCCATATGTTCAATAACTGTACGTAAATATAGGATCAAATCTTCAGAATAAACAACATCTCACTTCATAGAAGAAAGGTTTTAGTAGTAATCAGTGTTACCAGTAGATAAGGAAGTAATGACACTGGGACAATGGGAGGTGGGCGGGGCTTAGGGTATTGTCCTAGTAGCGGCTCTAAGGCAGAGTAGGCGGGGCTTAGGGGTTTGTCCTAGAAACGTCGCTTCGTGATTGGTTCGTGGCTTAGGCGTATTGTAACGTCGCTTTGTGATTGGTCTTGCCTAATACAGGTTCCAAGGTGTAGTGGGCGACCATTAGGCTAGGGCACCCAACTAAATGATTGACACACATGTGGACACAGACATGCAGACATACAGATGGTCATATACTCTTAAGTGGTTCCTATTGTTCAATGTCAAACTTTACCTTTTAGTGCATATATTTATTCCATTAGTCCAATCTTTAAATGGGCGCCTTAGGTAATAACTGCAAATATTTCAACACAATGTTGACAGCTTTCTATTGACAGAGGCATATCAAACTTTAACCCATTCAAAGTGACCAAGCGTTTGCCCAACGCATAAATTTGGCCGACAGGTTTAAGCAGGCTCTGACCAATCAGCATATTCCACTTAAAATCTCAAGACCATACTCTTCAGCCGGTGTTGGTTCGGTAGTGCTTCTGAGTAGATAACCTGGAAGAGGCGCTATATAAATTCTCCATATGAACGCTATATAGTTTAATTATATTTAATATATTTTAAATTCGAGTTGTACTTTTGTGTGACTTATATTTTAAATGAAATCATTTCTTCCAACAATTTAAAAAAATAAGAGTTTATTTATATTTTAGCATGTATTATCATGTGTACTCTTATTTGAATTTTCAATTTGCACAGTCTGACTTTGCAAATGTGTAAGAAGATATCTTTGCACATTTCATTTTATAATATATTGCACATATACAACGCCCCAACCCTCCCTTCACTCCACCCTCCCTTCAACCAACCTTGACCCCCGCGAGAGGAAGGGAAGGGGGAGGAAGGGGAGGGGATAGGAGCGCTTTTGACATTACACTTACATTATATATGGAAAGTTGTATCTCAATATGCTTGAAAGTAAGTAGGCACGTTTACAAATATGGTAGGTCTGACTAAACTATTATGCAAAGACTAGGAGATATCGTTCGGCTGTTTGGCAATGTTTACACTTTGCGCCATCTATCAGACTAGTGTGTAAATATTTGCTAAGAAATACCAAACTGATAAATAAAGAAAAGAAAGAACTGTAAAACCGTTAGGTAAAGAAGAATGAAGATGTCAGAAAAGTCACATCTTAATCGAATTTGTCATTACAGAAATGTAATAATGGAAATGGGAAGCAGCTGTAGGCCTAACACTCTAACATATTCAGTCGAGTTTACACTCAATATTCCTGTAAACGAATTAAAATTCACACAAGAGTTGTTTCTTTTTCTTAGATGAAGACGTAAAATCGCAACTTTTCAATTGCAAACACAAGGACCACCAAAGTTAGCAAGCGTTCGAATGAGAATTTGCATATGAGCTTAACAGTCCATTAGTTTGCAAGCGCTATATCTCTACATGTCAAAGCGCTCAATCTGCCAAATTGTTCTAACAATCACTGACAGCTCTAGGATTTGCAATTATACACACACAACTAGGCGTCAGAATTTCAAAGTGGCTGAATCAATTTACCCGTCTGTTAACCGCGCTAACAAACAATTGGCTCGACCAAGCTGTCATATGCACAGGAGTCTTTGCGATTAAGCTGTACACATACAACAATTATAGACCCTCAGGTGGCAAATATCGGTCTTTCAAAACAAACGAATCAATTGCACTCCAAGGCAGTCATATGAACCAGTGTTGATTCAGTTGGACGAATCTACCAGCACTAAAGCGGTTTGACTCGTTGGTAAATTCATTAGAGCTATATTGGTTGGAATATTCAAAAGAGACCACTTAAGCTTGAAACAGTCTTATTATAGGCATACACGCCTACGGCGCGTATTACAGGTTTAAGTCTACTTTGGACCAAGTTCGTATGCATGGGATTTAATGCATTAAAATATATTGGAAAAGTCATATTATAAAACCTTGCAAGTTCATAAGAAACATGCAGAGTTGCAGAACATGGATAAGTTTATGTGTAAGTAGCATTGCATGTTTACATTTGAAGAAAAGCAGATGGTGGGTAAATTCTAGCACTTTTCAGTGCACTAAATAAACGGTATCTCACTCTTCGCATATGCGAGGGCGACACGTATCCAATCGGTCTTGACACAGGGAAGTTAATAATAGGTGTAATTGACATTGCATAGCAAGCTTATAACTTTTTGACCTATGGAAGTTTAAATATGAAGCTTAAGTCTGTTACGTTGCATGCAACTTTGTTAGATTGTTAACTCTTGGAATGAAACATTGCATAGTTCGAAGGTTTGATTACTAAACTTCTATCAAGTAAATTCATAAGATGCATGTAATGTCGACACGCACAGTAAGCTTTAAACTTTTAGACATGTACGATGTAAGCTAAACTTAGAATCATTAGGTTTGGAAAGGTATTTGGAATTGTGTAGGAGACTTTTAGATTCATAAATGTATTGAACGATGTTAACAACTCTTATGGTTAAACCTCACATGATTTGACGTTTTTGCTTAAGAAAATTCTGACATGTATGATGTATATTCCTAAGATGCATGAAATGCCAACTTGTGCAACTTTCAACGTTTAGTTTACCAAGTCAGAATGTATGCTAAACTTAGAATCTTTAAGTCTGAGAGCTTGAACAGCAAACTTGTGGTTTTCTAGTTCGTTCAGACGTTCGAGACGAAGGTTTTGAGAGTAAAAGTCCAACGTGCTATTTTGGAAAGACTCACGAATGGTGGTTTTTATGCTAAAATTGCAAAGTTTAAGTTGAGGAGACACCGGCGATAACAGCTTGTGTGGTAGAATTTTACCATAATTATGCTTACGTCTGTTAAGATTGTAAGACTGTTGGGAACAAAGGAGTTTAAGTTGGAAAGTTGGTTTATATGATAAATGTTTGGCTTTTGAAACATGCACAGACTTGTGAGACGAAGATTTTTATGGTTAAATTGCTACTCGCATTTTGGAAAGTCGGTCTGAGTGGAGATTCCTAGTGTAAACTTATCCATGTTACATTGCTAAGTAGCATGATGTGATGACAATAGTAAATGTTTCTACATTGAGAAAACACGTGGGACATAGGATTCTGCAGTAAAATGCAAAGCTTCAGTTGACAAGCTCGTCGTGTGATGAAACTAAGATGTGGAACTTTATGTAGAAAGATGAATGTTTACATAACAAGCTGACTTCTTTTAGGTTTGCAAATGCAGATGAACTGTGAGATTACTTATCAAACTTATGATTTGTAGGATGCATTTGAGAAATGTTATGGAGAAATGGATGGAGAAATGCATGGAGAAATGTTATGAAGTATTTTAAACTAAAATTGCAACTTTATGCACAAAGTATGAAGTTTTCCACGACCGACAAAGGCAAGAACGTGTGGAATGAGAGTTTACTTAGCAAACTTATGATTTGTAAGCTGTATGCAGAAATAGTATGAAGGATTTTAAAGTAAAATTGTAACATTATGTACAAAGATTTGTGGTATGAAGGTTTGCATGACAAACTAAGATGTCTTAGAATGCAAAGACTTGTGGTATGAGAGTTTACTTAGAAAACTTGTGAATTTGAGAATGTAGACACATATGATATGAGTGACACTTGTGTCTTTTAGGATGTATGGTGAAATGACATGAAGGCTGGTTTGATAAAGGTTCCACATTTACATTGCACATGCGCTTGCGATGAGGGTTTGTATGCCAAAATTACAAATTTCTACCTTTCAACGGGTTAAAAGTAATGTAAATATTATGGATTAGCCAACTCTTTCAAAAATTTTGAGTTTGAGAATGCTAAAAATTTAATATGAAAACTTAGGGTAAAGAATGTGTAGTTCTATGACATTGGAAGGTAAGTAAGATGTTTAGAGGTTTCATTATGGTCGATTGCTTGAAAGTAAGACTAAATTTCAAGCTGTGCTTGTGTTTGAACGGTTTTGGTTATGTAGAGACCTATTGTGGAGCGTGTGAATAATTGGATTTGTGGAAATTAGATGTTTTTGAATGAAAGGAGTTGTAAAAGTTGCAGTCTTGTAGTGTTTGAGTCATGTAGAGGACCAAGCATGGAGCTATAATGTGTGGAAATGTCATGTTTTCAAACAAAGTACACATGCAAAGCACTTAGACAGGTGTATTTTGGAATGTTCGAATGGTGAAACTGCTGTGAGTGGCAGTTCTAACAGCAGAGGTGTGAAGCAAATGGTTGCTAAGTGTGTAAATTATGCATTTTTGGACACTTTGGACGATGAAACTGATGTTTATGTTAGTTCTAGATGGTTATTATTTTGTGAATCATGAACTCGCAATTTGTGGAAACTATTAGCATGGAAAGTTTTAGGTATCGCGACATATGGCAGGAACGGATGCATTGTCCAACATTTTACATAGCCTACACATGTTTGGATGTAGACGTGTTCAGTTAGCGATCTCTTTCACAAATTTTGAGTTTGAGAGTTAAAATATCAAAACGTATGAAAAAGAATGTGCAGTTCTATGCGACTGGATGATGTTTTAAAGGTTTGAATGCTTGAAAGTAAAGCTAATTGGCAAGCTGAGCTCGGTTTTTGTTATGTAGTCCATGTCGTGGAACGGATGTATAAGTGGATTTGTGTAAATGAAGTGATTTTGAATTAAAAGACATGTAAAAGTTGCAGTCTTGTAGCGTTTGAGCGGCATAGTTTACTTCAGAGGTCCAAGCATGTAGCAACAGATTGTGGGAAAGGTAGGTTTTCGATTGAAGCATATGTGTAAAATGATACATTTCAGAGCATTTTCGATGAAGAAACAGTTATGCATGGTAGTTCGAGCTGGAGATGTCATCAAAAATTTACAAAAGATGTACAGTTTCAAATACATTACAGACAAAAACTTAAAGTTTCCATAAATTGCATGTTCAGACTTCAGACATCTCCAGCTCGAACTACCATGCATAACTGTTTCTTCATCGAAAATGCTCTGAAATGTATCATTTTACACATATGCTTCAATCGAAAACCTACCTTTCCCACAATCTGTTGCTACATGCTTGGACCTCTGAAGTAAACTATGCCGCTCAAACGCTACAAGACTGCAACTTTTACATGTCTTTTAATTCAAAATCACTTCATTTACACAAATCCACTTATACATCCGTTCCACGACATGGACTACATAACAAAAACCGAGCTCAGCTTGCCAATTAGCTTTACTTTCAAGCATTCAAACCTTTAAAACATCATCCAGTCGCATAGAACTGCACATTCTTTTTCATACGTTTTGATATTTTAACTCTCAAACTCAAAATTTGTGAAAGAGATCGCTAACTGAACACGTCTACATCCAAACATGTGTAGGCTATGTAAAATGTTGGACAATGCATCCGTTCCTGCCATATGTCGCGATACCTAAAACTTTCCATGCTAATAGTTTCCACAAATTGCGAGTTCATGATTCACAAAATAATAACCATCTAGAACTAACATAAACATCAGTTTCATCGTCCAAAGTGTCCAAAAATGCATAATTTACACACTTAGCAACCATTTGCTTCACACCTCTGCTGTTAGAACTGCCACTCACAGCAGTTTCACCATTCGAACATTCCAAAATACACCTGTCTAAGTGCTTTGCATGTGTACTTTGTTTGAAAACATGACATTTCCACACATTATAGCTCCATGCTTGGTCCTCTACATGACTCAAACACTACAAGACTGCAACTTTTACAACTCCTTTCATTCAAAAACATCTAATTTCCACAAATCCAATTATTCACACGCTCCACAATAGGTCTCTACATAACCAAAACCGTTCAAACACAAGCACAGCTTGAAATTTAGTCTTACTTTCAAGCAATCGACCATAATGAAACCTCTAAACATCTTACTTACCTTCCAATGTCATAGAACTACACATTCTTTACCCTAAGTTTTCATATTAAATTTTTAGCATTCTCAAACTCAAAATTTTTGAAAGAGTTGGCTAATCCATAATATTTACATTACTTTTAACCCGTTGAAAGGTAGAAATTTGTAATTTTGGCATACAAACCCTCATCGCAAGCGCATGTGCAATGTAAATGTGGAACCTTTATCAAACCAGCCTTCATGTCATTTCACCATACATCCTAAAAGACACAAGTGTCACTCATATCATATGTGTCTACATTCTCAAATTCACAAGTTTTCTAAGTAAACTCTCATACCACAAGTCTTTGCATTCTAAGACATCTTAGTTTGTCATGCAAACCTTCATACCACAAATCTTTGTACATAATGTTACAATTTTACTTTAAAATCCTTCATACTATTTCTGCATACAGCTTACAAATCATAAGTTTGCTAAGTAAACTCTCATTCCACACGTTCTTGCCTTTGTCGGTCGTGGAAAACTTCATACTTTGTGCATAAAGTTGCAATTTTAGTTTAAAATACTTCATAACATTTCTCCATGCATTTCTCCATCCATTTCTCCATAACATTTCTCAAATGCATCCTACAAATCATAAGTTTGATAAGTAATCTCACAGTTCATCTGCATTTGCAAACCTAAAAGAAGTCAGCTTGTTATGTAAACATTCATCTTTCTACATAAAGTTCCACATCTTAGTTTCATCACACGACGAGCTTGTCAACTGAAGCTTTGCATTTTACTGCAGAATCCTATGTCCCACGTGTTTTCTCAATGTAGAAACATTTACTATTGTCATCACATCATGCTACTTAGCAATGTAACATGGATAAGTTTACACTAGGAATCTCCACTCAGACCGACTTTCCAAAATGCGAGTAGCAATTTAACCATAAAAATCTTCGTCTCACAAGTCTGTGCATGTTTCAAAAGCCAAACATTTATCATATAAACCAACTTTCCAACTTAAACTCCTTTGTTCCCAACAGTCTTACAATCTTAACAGACGTAAGCATAATTATGGTAAAATTCTACCACACAAGCTGTTATCGCCGGTGTCTCCTCAACTTAAACTTTGCAATTTTAGCATAAAAACCACCATTCGTGAGTCTTTCCAAAATAGCACGTTGGACTTTTACTCTCAAAACCTTCGTCTCGAACGTCTGAACGAACTAGAAAACCACAAGTTTGCTGTTCAAGCTCTCAGACTTAAAGATTCTAAGTTTAGCATACATTCTGACTTGGTAAACTAAACGTTGAAAGTTGCACAAGTTGGCATTTCATGCATCTTAGGAATATACATCATACATGTCAGAATTTTCTTAAGCAAAAACGTCAAATCATGTGAGGTTTAACCATAAGAGTTGTTAACATCGTTCAATACATTTATGAATCTAAAAGTCTCCTACACAATTCCAAATACCTTTCCAAACCTAATGATTCTAAGTTTAGCTTACATCGTACATGTCTAAAAGTTTAAAGCTTACTGTGCGTGTCGACATTACATGCATCTTATGAATTTACTTGATAGAAGTTTAGTAATCAAACCTTCGAACTATGCAATGTTTCATTCCAAGAGTTAACAATCTAACAAAGTTGCATGCAACGTAACAGACTTAAGCTTCATATTTAAACTTCCATAGGTCAAAAAGTTATAAGCTTGCTATGCAATGTCAATTACACCTATTATTAACTTCCCTGTGTCAAGACCGATTGGATACGTGTCGCCCTCGCATATGCGAAGAGTGAGATACCGTTTATTTAGTGCACTGAAAAGTGCTAGAATTTACCCACCATCTGCTTTTCTTCAAATGTAAACATGCAATGCTACTTACACATAAACTTATCCATGTTCTGCAACTCTGCATGTTTCTTATGAACTTGCAAGGTTTTATAATATGACTTTTCCAATATATTTTAATGCATTAAATCCCATGCATACGAACTTGGTCCAAAGTAGACTTAAACCTGTAATACGCGCCGTAGGCGTGTATGCCTATAATAAGACTGTTTCAAGCTTAAGTGGTCTCTTTTGAATATTCCAACCAATATAGCTCTATAGCTCAATATAGCATTGCAACGTTTAGTTTACCAACGAGTCAAACCGCTTTAGTGCTGGTAGATTCGTCCAACTGAATCAACACTGGTTCATATGACTGCCTTGGAGTGCAATTGATTCGTTTGTTTTGAAAGACCGATATTTGCCACCTGAGGGTCTATAATTGTTGTATGTGTACAGCTTAATCGCAAAGACTCCTGTGCATATGACAGCTTGGTCGAGCCAATTGTTTGTTAGCGCGGTTAACAGACGGGTAAATTGATTCAGCCACTTTGAAATTCTGACGCCTAGTTGTGTGTGTATAATTGCAAATCCTAGAGCTGTCAGTGATTGTTAGAACAATTTGGCAGATTGAGCGCTTTGACATGTAGAGATATAGCGCTTGCAAACTAATGGACTGTTAAGCTCATATGCAAATTCTCATTCGAACGCTTGCTAACTTTGGTGGTCCTTGTGTTTGCAATTGAAAAGTTGCGATTTTACGTCTTCATCTAAGAAAAAGAAACAACTCTTGTGTGAATTTTAATTCGTTTACAGGAATATTGAGTGTAAACTCGACTGAATATGTTAGAGTGTTAGGCCTACAGCTGCTTCCCATTTCCATTATTACATTTCTGTAATGACAAATTCGATTAAGATGTGACTTTTCTGACATCTTCATTCTTCTTTACCTAACGGTTTTACAGTTCTTTCTTTTCTTTATTTATCAGTTTGGTATTTCTTAGCAAATATTTACACACTAGTCTGATAGATGGCGCAAAGTGTAAACATTGCCAAACAGCCGAACGATATCTCCTAGTCTTTGCATAATAGTTTAGTCAGACCTACCATATTTGTAAACGTGCCTACTTACTTTCAAGCATATTGAGATACAACTTTCCATATATAATGTAAGTGTAATGTCAAAAGCGCTCCTATCCCCTCCCCTTCCTCCCCCTTCCCTTCCTCTCGCGGGGGTCAAGGTTGGTTGAAGGGAGGGTGGAGTGAAGGGAGGGTTGGGGCGTTGTATATGTGCAATATATTATAAAATGAAATGTGCAAAGATATCTTCTTACACATTTGCAAAGTCAGACTGTGCAAATTGAAAATTCAAATAAGAGTACACATGATAATACATGCTAAAATATAAATAAACTCTTATTTTTTTAAATTGTTGGAAGAAATGATTTCATTTAAAATATAAGTCACACAAAAGTACAACTCGAATTTAAAATATATTAAATATAATTAAACTATATAGCGTTCATATGGAGAATTTATATTGCGCCTCTTCCAGGTTATCTACTCAGAAGCACTACCGAACCAACACCGGCTGAAGAGTATGGTCTTGAGATTTTAAGTGGAATATGCTGATTGGTCAGAGCCTGCTTAAACCTGTCGGCCAAATTTATGCGTTGGGCAAACGCTTGGTCACTTTGAATGGGTTAAAGTTTGATATGCCTCTGTCAATAGAAAGCTGTCAACATTGTGTTGAAATATTTGCAGTTATTACCTAAGGCGCCCATTTAAAGATTGGACTAATGGAATAAATATATGCACTAAAAGGTAAAGTTTGACATTGAACAATAGGAACCACTTAAGAGTATATGACCATCTGTATGTCTGCATGTCTGTGTCCACATGTGTGTCAATCATTTAGTTGGGTGCCCTAGCCTAATGGTCGCCCACTACACCTTGGAACCTGTATTAGGCAAGACCAATCACAAAGCGACGTTACAATACGCCTAAGCCACGAACCAATCACGAAGCGACGTTTCTAGGACAAACCCCTAAGCCCCGCCTACTCTGCCTTAGAGCCGCTACTAGGACAATACCCTAAGCCCCGCCCACCTCCCATTGTCCCAGTGTCATTACTTCCTTATCTACTGTTACCACTGTTGAAAAATGAAAAACCTAAGCTAGAACATTAAAATAACCAAAGAAAACCCTAGCCATCGGTTTCCACTCAAAACTGAAGTCTCACCTTTTCAAATACTCCTACTCTGACTCATCTGATACTCCGCCTTCCAATTATACTCGCCGTAAACGACACCCGCCTTGACAGCTGTTCTGCCTCACCTGATCTGGTACCCTGGAAATCGGACTTGGACCTCTTTTGGACTACTCTCTGGAAACCCCCTTTGATTTGGTTTGGCCTCCTGGAAATCGGACTATGAAAATAATGAAACTCAAAATAATTTCCTAAGTTTTGAAAAGGGCAACAGTTTACTTCCAGAAAACTTCCAAAACAGTTCAGTCTGAGTCTGCATGTCTCCTTTAGTCTTTCGACTAGTAATATTTTAAATATAAATAAACTAGTATAGCATGCATATTGCGCCATTTATTTATTGACCTCGACCATCCAGACCGTTTAAAAAATTGATTAAATGAATTTTAAAACAGGGTTTAAATAAAACAAGAAAAGCCAAAGAGAAAACCAAGGTCCAGGAAAACCTCCATTTCCCAAGCTCGGATAAAAACTCAAGATCAATAATATTATTATAATCCTAGCTAAGCACTAGGCCTACTGTTGACTTTATGTCGCTGTGTCTTTGAAAGCTTTCAGAGAATGTGTATAGAAATCACTTGAAGATTTCAGGGAATATGTATAGGCCTATACCCTGGTTTTTTCAGGGAATGTATACATTCCCTGCATGAGTGAATCAGGGAATATATACATATACCCTGAAATTTTCAGGGAATATACATATTCCCTGAAAATACACATTCCCTGTAACATATATATATATATATATATATATATATGTATATATATATATATATTCATTCAATGATGGGGTCTCGAGACCGCGGTCTTGGTCTCGAGACCGAAAACATGTGATCTTGGTCTTGGTCTTGAATGTGACGGTCTTGGTCTTGGTCTTAAAGGTGCGGTCTTGGTCTTGGGCGTCTGGTCTCGGCCATTTGCCTTTGGTATCGGCCTTGTGTGGGATTGAGGAGAGTGGAGCGTGGAGTATTTGTTAAATGTTGTTATCGATAGGCCTATAGGCTATTTGACGGTCTTTGCGATCATTAGGTTTTTTTTATCCCAGCAACATCTGCACATGCTGACAGGGTGTTTAGTGGACTCTTCAATATACCTCACAGGGCACGACTTGGGGAGTTGGGGACAAAACCCTATGTGATTTAGTTTTTATAAAATGTAATAACACCTGATTTGAATGATGGGATTATGTAACACTTAAATCGAGAATGGCGTTTACGGTATTGGTCTTGAGGCTTAGGTCTTTATCTTAGTCTTGGACTACAAGGTCTTGGTCTCGGTCTTGGTTACGGACCATGCGGTCTTGGTCTCGGTCTTGTACCGTGCGGTCTTGATCTCGGTCTTGGTCTTGGACCATGCGATCTTGTCTCGGCCTCAATCTTAGATTTTTGATCTTGTGCAGAACACTTATATATATATATATATAAATATATATATATATATATATATATATATATATATATATATATATTATGTAGAACCTTTCTAAACGGCTTGTGTAGCAAATTCCATCTCGCTTGAGTAAATGCATGCATTCATTTGAAAATAATTTGAATTTTTCACTATAAATGCCTTGCTATTAAATAACTAAAAGGCATATATAGTTTTAAAGTTTTGTGAGACATTCTGGTGAAATTGTTTAACAAGGGGCGTCCAAACTCTGTAGCTTAGGGCCTCACAAAGTCTAAATCCGGCACTGGCTCCAGACCTATCGCGACGGAAAGCCAGTAAGGGGCCATCCATATATTACGTACACAAAAATCCGGGAAAATTGGACCCCCCTACCCCCCTGTTCGCAAGCGTACTTTCTTCCACACCCACACCCCTGCGTACGTACACTTGACGCACCCCCCCCCCCGAAGACCAGCTGCAGAAAGTGTCTCGAAAGTCTGCACTTTAGGCCAGATTGAAGGATTATTGAAGGGCCAATATAGACAAATTATAGGTGTCGTTCACAGCACAGAATAACTGCACATGGCTTTTATATAATGTAATAAAATGCCATGGGACGACTATAGGATAATACAGAGTTATAAATAGGCTAATGTGGACGTCATAATTAGAAATTTATTTTGGGTACGTACACATTTTGTTACCCCCCCCCTCACCCCCGTTCGCACCCGTACGCAAAAATCGCCAAAATCCGACCCCCCTCCCCCTCTAAGTGCGTACGTAATATGTGGATGGCCCCTAAAGAACAAATTAATTTTCCAGCGCGTACGAAAATATGCATGTTCCATATTAACAGGTCAGCGAAGTTCCTTTCTCTGCAGTTTCAGTTGCGGTGTCAGACAGTTTGTGTAACCAGGGCAGTCATACAAGTAACCAGTGACCATATAAGATCGCGCTACCGCGTTTGTCATAAACCGCCCCCAGCACTATTATATTTGTCTATAGTCAGGAGGTCAGATGGACGAAGCTCCACGGAAGGTGAACGCTTTTTGACATTTGTAAAGCAAATTTTAAGTGAATTTATATCTCAGGATATAGCAAATATGCCCGAACAAATTCTGAACAGGGCAAAAATTCTGGCAGGGTATCTACCAGGGCAAAGGATTTTTTTACCAGGGCATTTGCCCTGGCGTGCCCTGGTATAGCGCCGCCCCTGTGCAGTTTATCTTAATAGGCCTATTACTGATTAAATAGTTTATAGTTCGTTTTGGGAGTTAAACAGAACGGAGTGTTTTGTAATTGTAATTGCAAATTTATATCACGCCACCTCAAAGGGAGACTAATCAGAGGCACTCAGACTCATCAAAGATTCGCCTTCTTACCCTATCGATAAGTTGGCGCCAAGTTGGTTAGCGATCACGATGACGTAATCATGTGCCGAGTAGGACGCGGCGTCCGCGCTTAGCCTGATATAAGCATTGGCCGAACATTGCAGACTAAATACGATCGAGTCCAAGCCACTCAGTTGAAGTCCGGAGTCTCTGTATTCTAAGCAGACGGACGTAGCGTTCGTCGTACTGTAGACAGCTGCGGCAAACAAGACAGACCAAATTTGTCTTACCATGTCTTGTAATCGTAATCATAAGCTCAAAACTTCTAAAGCGTCTCTCGAAAACAAAGCGCAGAGCACCTGTCCCTATTCTTCCTCTTCCCCTTAATTCCCTCGCATCGCAACACTTGCCGTTTAATTCCCAGCTTATGCCGATACCAAGATAATTATAGCCTATACTGCTTGGTGACAATAAAGCAGATTGCAATAACTATGCTATTTTTACAGTTCACATAGGCTACAGGTTTACTGAATAACCAGTCAAATAACTCTTTATTATAATGTTACCGAAGTTTTTGCAGTAGCATACCTGAAGAATAAGCTGGAGAGAAACAGGTTGTGATGATCAACAGAAAACCAAGAGCGACGTTTAGTGCAACCGTTGTCATATTTATCTCTGCCTTGGGTTTCCACTGGACCTGTATCTAATCTATATTCTAACGTAATCACTTCTATGGCACCGTTACCAAGGCAACAAGCGATAGTCGTTCAAATGAGACCGTAATCAAACTCGCATTCCGTTGTAGAAGCCCAGTCGAACTAAATGAGTCTCTTGGTATCTCTACTAACTGCTGCTAAGCTGTGACCACAGGTGCAAGAACACACGATCACGGCGAGAATATGTCTCAGTCTTAGACGCTAATACGCGCAAGTTATTTTCAATCGAATACCGCAGCGTGCCGTTCACAGCGCAGTGATTTTCTGCCTGCGACGTAGTTGTGATGACTTTAGGGTGACAGGTCTACAAATATTAAAGTAGTAGATGCGACAGAATATATCTTGGACGCTGTCAGATCTGCATAAGAGATTCTGTTCATCAACCTGAACTAAAGAGACCGGGTGTTGAAGTGCATAGCAGTTCACGTGCAGCAACGGATGATTGAACACCTCAGTGGCGCATCCAGTCGCTTGATGGAACCGACACGCATGATTGCGCAGCGCTGGTTTTGGTCATAGCGGGACCTAAAACACTCAGAAATATGAGCTGAACTGGTAAGTAAAATATTTGATACAGATGCATGGAGTTAAGGCGGCAAGTGCCTGCCCCTACATCTACAAATACACCGCTACAGTAACTGCCGCCTTAACTGCATGCATCTGTATCAAACATAAACAAATGCCTGCCCATACATATACCAATATATTGCTGCAGTTATTTTCCCTCCAAACTTCTGGCGTCTGGCGAACTCTGGCGTCTGGCGACCTCTGGCGCCCTCTGAAGTCGACTGGTGCGCAGTCGAGGAGGCGCCCTCTGGCGTCTGGCGCCCTCTGGCGTTGACTGCTTCGCAGTCGAGGAGGCGAGCTCGGGCATGCGGGGTAGCATGAGTTAGAGCGTTTCTCCATGACAGACAGACAGACAGACAGACAGACAGACAGACAGACAGACAGACAGACAGACAGACAGACAGACAGACAGACAGACAGACAGACAGACAGACAGACAGACAGATGGACGGATTTAAAAGGCTTTTATATGTATAGATAGGTGGAGGAGCAAAAAACTTGCCAGCCTTTAGAGTTGGTTTTCCACCATGTTTTACTCAAACCTGGCTACGCCCCAAATGAGGATGTATTTTTTTACAGGGGCATCCAGAAACGATGTCGGTAGCCATGGAGACGCGAACGCCTCGCAGACAACAAAGCCTCACAGGTTCTGCATCAAGAAGAGGGCTTTCGAGTGTAGCTTTCATTAGCTTTCATTAGCCAGTTCGTCATAACACTGTCTCGGTGCTCTTTTTCAGCTATTAAGAATGTTCGCATGTCGAGCGCCTAGCAACGCTCTATCGCGGTCATCAGACGCGCACAACAATTAAGGGTGAATTATTTGCTACCGTTCCACTCGACTGCGTTCGTTCACGGACAATGAAATCATCGACTTCCTTCAGTTGCTACGCGTCATTTGCGGAGATTTCCGACAATGAAGTCGACAGGCCTTGGATCGATTTTACCAGCCTTCAAAGAAACTTATTTGCCGCACGCAGCGTTTTGACTGAGTGGCGGGAGTCTATAGTCTCCTCAGTGCCTTTTAACAGCAGTACCTTATACAGCAGTACCTTATATTAGCGTCGGCTCAATTGAATTTTTTTCCTTCGAAAGATTGCGCGCGGTGGAAAGATTGAATGGAATGCCTTCAATGGCTGCTCTGTTCGCCGTCTAAACCTGCTCTAAACGTTGTTCAGGAGAATGCCGACATTCTGTTCCTTTCAATAAATTCACTTAATAACCCAGGCATGATGTAACACGTACTGGAACACCGAGAGTCCATAGTAGCCAGGCTACAAGTTGAACTTGCAGAGCACAGGTTGAAAGTTTGACTGCAGGCCTCAAAGTCACCTTCAGAAAAGTTCAAAGTACGAAAGTCTAAGGAGTCTATCATTCTATGCTACGTTGGATTGAATTAGATCTATAGTTCCTCTGCTTTACGCCGCACATGGGCGTCCCGCAGGAATTTTTTAGGGGGAGAAAAATTCTGTAGTGGCAAACATTTTTAACGGGGGAGGGGAGTGACGTTTCTGCATAGAAAAAGGGAGGGGCCCAAGGTAGGTCACAGACAAATTTTTTTATATAAACAATGTGTCAACCCAATCCTTCCGTTGACAATCCTTCTGATTAAATCCTTGTTCTCTGTCTACTTAACGCCTATTTAACGTTCACCTTTTGAACACTAATTCTACGTATAAGTATAACCTGAATTAATCAGCAACACAGTTTAATATCTTCTAGTTTAATAAGAAACAAACAGACAGAACTCAATTCGATTACAACTCAACTAGTCAGCCACACTACTACAGCGAACATACTCGAATTCAAACTTCTCTAGTCAGCATAATTCTTCGCGCCTCTTGACACACCTGTCTTCTGTGCGCATAAGCGAACTCTAATAATATACATATAGGCCTAGCGCGCCCCTGCCGAGATCGGCCGGCCACGCGTGTCACTAAGTACAACTAAACGTTATACATCTATCATATATATATATACACGTGAAACTAAAGTAAGCGCACTAAATATATACGCTAAATATCTCGCACTGCAAAACTGTACACAAAACTCAGTTCACATTACCTCCTTCCTTTTTCTGGAATTGAGCAAATTAAATTTCAAAATTTGCGAAATTACCAAAATACATGAAACATATATATATATCTAACTAATTAATGAACAGTCTTACGATTACTTATAACCTTGACAAACAATCAGCAATAACATTCAATCTGCCCTTCTTGTACTTCACCTCAACATCAAAAGTTTGTAAGGCTAACGCCCAACGCACAAGTTTAGCAGACTTAGACATCGACTCAGTCAAGTATGTAAGAGGATTGTGATCAGTAAAAATGAAAATTTTCGATCCAATTATAATTTCTTTTAACTTGTTTAAAGCCCAAACAATAGCATAGGCTTCCTTTTCCACAGTAGCCCATCTCTTCTGGGTATCAGTTAATTTCTGACTGATAAATGACACAGGGCGTTCTATTCCCTTGTCGTCCATCTGTGTTAAAACAGCACCGACTGCAAAGTCACTACTATCGCAGTACAAATTGAATGGTTTTCCCACTTCAAAAACATATAACACTACTTTGGATCGCACAGCCTCTTTAAGTAAATCAAATGCTTGCTGATGGTCAACAGTCCAATCAATCTTATCAGAAACACGTTTACTAGTTAAATCAGATAAAGGTTTCGCAATCTGTGCAAAGTCCTTAATAAACTGTCTGTAATAATTAAAAAATCCAAGCAGTTGCTTAACTTGCTTCTTAGTTTCTGGGATCTTCAAATTAGTCAAACTTTCAATTCTGTCTGGATTCATCTTTATCTTACCAGACCCAACCACATGACCGATAAACCTTACCTCACTCTTACCAAATATGCATTTTTTCAAATTCAAAGTAACGTTATGCAATCTCATTTGCATCAAAAATGCATCTAGATGCTGCAAGTGAACTTTCCAACTGTCAGAATGCACAGCAATGTCATCAACATATGGTTCTGCAAAGTCACTTATAGGCTGTAAAACTAAATTTATCGCCTTAACAAAAGTTCGTCCTGAATTTATCATTCCAAAAGGAACACGAGTAAATTCATACAGTCCATTATGTGTTACAAAAGCTGTCTTCCATTGATCAGATTGTTTTACAGGACAAGTCCAATAAGCACTTCGACAGTCCAAAATGGAAATCACATTAGACTTTCCAACTTTGTTCAAAACGTCTCTGACAATCGGCATAGGATATTTACAATCCACTGTGAATGAGTTAATGTATCTGTAGTCACAGGCAAGTCTCAAAGATCCGTCTTTCTTTTTAACAATAACCAAAGGGCTTGCCATTCTGCTCGATGATGGTTTGATAATGTTTGTTTTTAACATTTCTTTGATCTGACGTTCCACTTCTGATCGATAAATCAAAGGAATTCGGTATGCTGCAAATTCCTTTTCACGAAATCCTGGTTTTAGTTCAATTTCGTGTTCGACCAATGTACATAATCCGGGTTTTTCTGAAAATCTATCACAGTATTTGTTCAAGACTTTCAACAACTGTTCTTGCTGAGTTACTGTCAAATGGCTAATTTGTTCAGGATCGAGGTTAAGTGAATTCTTGTCATCTTGAACCTCATTCCTCATTGGTAATTCAACCACTGAACCAAAATCTTCATCTTCTTCAACGATCAGACCACAACTTAATGCTCGAGTAACATATTTTCTGATCTTGTTGGCGTGAATTATTTTTCGACCATTTTCTCCCATATCGACTAAATAAGAGTACTTTGATCTTCGATGTATGATCGTACATGGACCATGCCATCGAGAAATAAGTTTGTTCGTTGACGTTGGATACAAAACTATGACTTTCTCACCAGCTTCAAATTCTTTGTGCTTTGCTCTCTTGTTATACTGATTCGTGTATTGTAATTGCTTTTCTCGAGAGTAGGATTCTGCAAACAATAATGCTTTCTCCATATTTTCTTTGAGTTCTTTCAAATACTTTTCTGGTTTAACTCCAACATGAGGTGGTAAGTTTATTTCTCTAGTCCAACTCTCTTTTAATATTGCCAATGGTCCTCTCGGAATTTTCCCATAGACAAGCATATATGGTGATACTCCAGTAGTTGCATTCGGCACTTCTCGTAATGCCCACACTGTGAAAGGAATTATCTTGTGCCATTTCCTCGGGTTGTCTATTATCACATGATGGATCATCTTTTTAAATGTCTGATTCCATCTTTCTACTAATCCAGCAGCCTCTGGGTGTCCTGGTGTGTCGAATCTTGGACTACAGCCCATTAAATTGAGAAATTCTCTTGTCAAACTGGCTGTGAAGTTCGTTCCTTGGTCACTTGTAATCACGGACGGCACACCAACGTTCATGAACAGTTCCGTCAACGCTTCACACACAGCCTTCGCTGTCAGCGATTTCAATAAGAAGATTGTAGGCCATCTGGTGCACGAGTCCACAATGCATAAACAATACTTGTGACCTGCAGCAGATACTGGATCGATCGGGCCAACGAGGTCCATCGTCATTCTCTTGAAGGCGACCTCTTCTCTTGAGACCGGAGTGATAGGCACTCTATCCATCACCAGACTCCTTGCCTTTAATTGACACTTCTCACAAGACTTACAAAATTTCACAATGTCTCTTCTCATCTTTGGCCATACAAAAGACAACTTTATTCGTTCTCTTGTTTTCTCTTCTCCTAGATGTCCTCCAAATACCGATTCATGCGCCAATTCCATCACTTTAATTCGTCTCTCTTTTGGTAACACTAGTTGATATATCGTCTGGTCTAATATCTGATATTTCTTATGCAATAAACCGTTGATCACACAGAATTCAGATTCTTTCTCTTGTGCTAACTTCCACCACGGCTTCAACGATTCATCCTTTCTCTGTTGCTCTTCGAACTTCTTCGAATCAGCAATCTGCACCTTTTGTTCTTCGTCCATCTCTTCATCTCTATACAAGTCTCCTATCCCCACATCACATTCATTGTCTTCTTCAGTTTCATTTAATGTGCCATTCTCGCATGCAGCCATCTCTTGCTCATTCATCTCTGCTATTATACCATCTCGCGATAGGCTTCGTTGCTCATTACTTTCGTTTTCTTCATCACTTGAACTTTCAGTTTCACTCTTCTCATCAACATCTACCATTTCCTGTTTCCGACTCTGCGCTCTCGTCATTACATTTGCTCGTACACTCACATCTCCTTGTATCGTTTTGACCTTCATCTGTGGTACGGCTTTTAATTCGGCAATTATCTCTGGATGCAACAAGAATCTTTCTGTACTGCCCATCTTTGCAATACTAGCACACATCAAGGTGACATAAGGTGTAAGTGAACACTGGATTTTACGCGGAAATCCCTCTTCTTCCACGTCACTACCACACAGTCTAACATCGACTTTCACTAACTTCGCAGGAATGGCATCTCCTGCCACACATTGCAAATTCACTTTTCCAATTTGTTCCACCTTCATGCCTTCCAGTAATTCTTCACTAATCACCGGAATTTCTGCTCCCGAGTCGCTCAGTGCTTTTACTTTCACTGGCTCTTTACCATCTACTGCACGAATTTCAACCTCGACATATTGCAAGAACGATTTCTTCAATATTCGACTGTCATCTTTTCCTATGACTTCTCTCTGAATTTCAGCATCCAATAGAATTTCTTTTTGAATACCACATTTCATTACTGACTTTACTTCAGTCTCTTGGTTTTCTTGACTCGCGGTTTGATTATCTGTATCACTAACCACTTGAATCAAATTCACCCTTGTGTGTTCTTGATTTCTGCTAGAACTAGTTGCTGCCACTGGAACTGGACAAAATTTAACCAAATGTTTGTCTGAACCACAGTTGTGACAACGCTTCACAACTGTATGGTATGGTTGTGAAATACCTCGTTGTTCATTGCCTTCATATCTCTTATACTGCGTAAACGATGTGTTGCCTTCCCTCTTGGCAAACGGCGCTGACGATTTGTTAAATCCCTGACGACCAAACGTCACTTCTCTGGTCTCATTGGGTACAGGGACACTAGCCTTGACTTCTTTACCAATGAACTGATTCCCTGTTCCTGGATTACTTTTCCACTTTCCACTCTGGCTTTGGTTTACGGAACGTTGAGAAGGATAACTGTTTATATTTGGGATCGCAAACCCAATTCGATTGTTTACATGAATGTCTGCTAGGTCTGCCACTGCACTAGCTTGGAGACAGTCAGTTCCTTCCTTCGACAATACAAACTGTAGTGGACCTGGCGGTAAACATTCTTTTAGCTTATCCGCTACCAGCAAATCAAAGAGCGTATCATACTCTCTGTTCACGTTTCGACTTCTCACGTAATAGTTTAGCAAGTTCTTCAGTCTTGCCGTAAACATCGTATAAGTCTCTTCTGTTGTCTTCTTAGCATCCACAAATCTGGCTCTGTATTCTCTCGAAGTCAATTTAAATTCTTTTAATAAGTGCTGCTTGACTCTATCATAATTGTCTAGATCATCGTATGACAATCTATTCAGAACGGTTCGAGCTTTCGGCGTCATCAATGGTAGTAATAATTTCACCCAAAACGGCTTTTCCACAGCAAAACTACGAAACGCGTTCTCGACTGTTTCAAAATATAATGGCACCTCCATCATATCAGTTGGCATTTGAGGCAATACATGCTTCATTGCATCACCTATTTTCTTAATTTTTGACACCAAAGTTTCACTTTCTTGCTGTTTCCTTCTTTCTGCTTCCCGTTCTTCTCTCATTTGCGTTTCTTTCAATGTCAATTTTGATTTCTCCAGTTTCAGACGTTCCTGTCTTTCTGTCTCTGCCTTTTCCAAACTTTCTTTCTGAAATTTGAGTTCTTCTTGTCTTATCTGTTCTGCGCGTTCTAACTCTAACGTTCGCGCTTTTTCTTTTTCTTCTTCACGCATTCTCTTTGCTTCAATCTGTTGCTGACGAACCTCTTCATCACTTTTTCTAGCTTTTTCAGATTCAATCATCTGCTCCAGTCTTCTTCTTTCAGCATCTTCCCTATCTCTTTTCAACTGTTCTAACTGAATCTCAAACTGATTCTTTTGCAATTCAAGTTCTGCCTTACGCACTTGTTCTGCTTTATCTTCTCTCTCTCTTTGCAGACGCAATTCCTCTTGCCTTGCAAGTTCCGCTTTCTCTTCTTTCTCTCTCTGCAAGCGCAATTCTTCTTGCCTTGCAAGTTCCGCTTTTTCTTCTTTCTCTCTCTGCAGGCGCAATTCTTCTTGCCTTGCCAGTTCCGCTTTCTCTTCTCTCTCTCTCTGCAGACGTTCTGCTTTCTCTTCTTTCTCTCTCTGCAAGCGCAATTCGTCTTGTCTTACACGTTCTGCTTCTTGTCTCAACTCTTTCTCTTCTTGTCTTCGTCTATCTTCTCTTTCTTTCTCTTCTTGTCTCCGTTTCTCCTCTCGTTCTTTCTCTTCTTGTCTCCGTTTCTCCTCCCTATCTTTCTCTTCTTGTCTCCGTTTCTCCTCCCTATCTTCTTTCATCATCATCCACTGCATCAACATCTCCATAGACATAGGCGCAGGAGGTTTTTCAATAGCCTTTTCTACGGCACCGCCAACGGCACCTTCTTCTTCGACTTCTTCTTTAACCCACACTTCAGCGAGTTCATGTATCATGTCACCACGTGACATACCTTCTAATTGTTCTTCCTTAAAACCGGCTTTCAACAAACGCTGTTTTAGCCTTTCCGTAGACATCTTCTCAATATCTGCTTGTCTTTCAGCACTTAGTTTCTCCATCTTACTTGTTTACTTCGGTGATTTCTCTTTTCAAAGAAGTCACGGTTTTTCTTGTTGTGTGAATCGATAAACAAACGGGATTTCTTTTATATTTGTTCGTGGAAAACAACGAAATTTTTATACCGTTTCTCGTGTTCCACCGTCGTTGATATCGTAAACTCGTCACACAGCACACAACGCGTAAATTCTTCTAACACCGTTGTAAATTCTTCAATCACCTTCGTAGATTCTTCTATCGCCTTCGAAGAGGTGATAACGTGAATTTTTATCCACTGTGAGTTTATATCCACCGTGAGTATTTATTCCACCGTGAGTATTTATTCCACCGTGAGTATTTATCCACACCGACGCTGCCACCAATAATGTCAACCCAATCCTTCCGTTGACAATCCTTCTGATTAAATCCTTGTTCTCTGTCTACTTAACGCCTATTTAACGTTCACCTTTTGAACACTAATTCTACGTATAAGTATAACCTGAATTAATCAGCAACACAGTTTAATATCTTCTAGTTTAATAAGAAACAAACAGACAGAACTCAATTCGATTACAACTCAACTAGTCAGCCACACTACTACAGCGAACATACTCGAATTCAAACTTCTCTAGTCAGCATAATTCTTCGCGCCTCTTGACACACCTGTCTTCTGTGCGCATAAGCGAACTCTAATAATATACATATAGGCCTAGCGCGCCCCTGCCGAGATCGGCCGGCCACGCGTGTCACTAAGTACAACTAAACGTTATACATCTATCATATATATATATACACGTGAAACTAAAGTAAGCGCACTAAATATATACGCTAAATATCTCGCACTGCAAAACTGTACACAAAACTCAGTTCACACAATGATCAAAGACTTTACCTAAATAATTAAGTGTTTTTTAGCATTGAAAATCGTGTTGGGACTGCTGCAATAATCATAATAAATAGATTTTATTTTTTGAAAATATTTGCAAAATCGGGATGCCCTTTTGCTTCTCCTCCGGATGCCCATCACGCTGCAGTATCAAACATAGATATCAAACAACAATTAAGATCGTCCTGCAAAATCAAAAGCGTAGCCCAACTACATACAGGCCCTATAGGCCTTAATAGGCCCTTATCCGCTGCAGTGTGGACGGTGGCTGATGGATGGGCAATGTAGTTGCAAATGCGGACAGAGGTAGGGAGGAACCCAAGGTAGGTCACTTGTGTCATTATGAATGACGCCCTGCTTCTAATCATCATCACCGTCGTCGTCGTCGTCGTCATCATCATCATCATCATCATCATCATCATCATCATCATCATCATCATCATCATCATCATCATCATCACCAACAACAACAACAACAACGACAATTCCTGACGCCCGGCACTTCACGGCGATATGCCTACGTGCGAATTATAAATGATTTTTGTCTTTCGGTCATTATTCAAAGTCCATTGTTCCTCTCGTGTTTATAGTCCAAGTGTTAGGCCTATTATGTCTTCCTTTATTTCGTCTATCCAGCGCACTTTGTCTTCCTTTGTTTCTCCTTCCCTCGAATCTTTTATGTAGCGCATTGCACGAGAAACGGTCAATTGACATTCTTTCCACACGGGAGTCTTCATTATCATCATCATCATCATCATCATCATCATCATCATCATCATCATCATCATCATCATCATCATCATCATCATCATCATCATCATCATCATCATCATCATCATCATCATCATCATCATCATCATCATCATCATCATCATCATCATCATCATCATCATCATCATCATCATCATCATCATCATCATCATCATCATCATCATCATCATCATCATCATCATCATCATCATCATCATCATCATCATCATCATCATCATCATCATCATCATCATCATCATCATCATCATCATCATCATCATCATCATCATCATCATCATCATCATCATCATCATCATCATCATCATCATCATCATCATCATCATCATCATCATCATCATCATCATCATCATCATCATCATCACAGTACTTGCTATGGGGCCACTCAACCTGTGCTCAGCAGCGCCTTACACAATATAATGTTAAGGAAAAGCCACACGAAACAGGTACGTCTTGAGGTGATTGCAACAGGTCGGGTGGGAGTCTATGAACCGGATAACCAGAGGTAATGAGTTCCATGGGCTGGGCCAGGCGCGTTCTAACCCACCCGACAACAAAAAGTCGCCACGAGTGGCTGAACGCAAGTGGCTGTCGCTGCAACGAGTGCAGAGTTCAGTCAGATAACCAGATGCAGTATTATGTACCACGTTAAATATCAAGACACAGTTTATACATTATGCGTCTGTCAGTTGGTAGCCGATGCAGTTCCCTCAACAGTGGCGTGGCATGAGCCGAAATTGCAGCGCTGTTCTGGACAGGCTGCAGCCGCCGACGAACCCCTTCACTGCAGTTCGCGAACAGCGCATTGCAGTAGTCCAGGCGCGACGTTATACAGGCATGTACCAGCTGCCGCAGAGCCCGCTTGCTGAGAAACCGTTTTATCTGCCAAATGCGGCAAAGATGGTAGAAGCACGCTCGTGAACAGTCCCGAGCATGCGCATTGAAGGTCAGTCGCTGATCTATGCTGACGCCAAGGTCACGAGCCTTCACTGAATGACTTTGTCCTTCAGGGTTGCTCTGATGCTCTCGTTTGTCATCGTTCATTTCCCGTAGCGGAAAACCTCAGTGTTCGGATTATGTTCCGTAGCCAACTGATTCTGGTGCGAGGGATCTTTTCTCAATCTGCTTTCGCACTGCCCAGCATTGTGATCTATATCCAGTTTAAAATCTATGCAATTATTGTCCGCAATGCATTATATTTAAACCAGGCGACCTAGGTCCTATATGTGCTACTTCCGCTCCCCTTATACAAGCAAATAAAGCACTCGATCCGCAATGGGTACTTTAAGCAGGGGTGTAACTTTGGTCTAAAAAGTGGGGGAGGGGGTACCAAATTCTTACAAGCACGAAGCAAGGCGGAGACTACGATCTCTGGGAATTAAGGCACAAAATTAAAATATTGATTGGCATTGTTCAAAAAGTGGGGGGTACGGTACCCCAGTCCAAAAAGTCGGGGGTGCGGGTACCCCCCACAAATTACGCCTATGGGTACTTAGCCTTTTGCTCTGCCTCGCACTAGAACTGTATTGGGCTTCTGGGCATTCTCCTCGGTGGTTGGTAATCCTAAGCTGTGGAATTCGCTCGAGATCTGCACGTTCCGTCGGGTTAGTTCTTTGCTGTCGTTCAGGTGGAAATTTCAAATTCGCCTCTTTGGACTCACCCACCGGAGTCCGATCACCCAAGGGGTCGTCCATAAAGGACGTGTCCGCAATGAGGGGGTCACCTCAATGCGGACAAGGGTGGGGGTTATAACCAGTTCGGACGTCCGCAACTAAATTTGAGTTTTTCCAGTATAGGCCTTCAACCTGTGCCTTAACGACAGACTTCAGTCAGAAGACAAGAGTCTGTACTGCATTGATTCGTCATTAGTAATGTTCTGTTGTAGATAAACATTTCATCAGCATGCACAGGGACTGTGGAAAAATAGTAAAATAAAGAATGACGATGACAATAAAAAGTGGATTCGAGTTTGGCATGCAAAATCAGCAGAAGTCGATCGATTTGTATGCGAGTCCGTGCTGCAACACCACAGAAGTCTTGTAGAGGACGTCTGCAAAGGGGAAGGGAAAGGCTAAATGCGCACAAGATGATGGAGGGGTCCAAAGTAGGCATTTTTTTTCAACCGTTTGCTCCTCCAACGGGTTACGATTCTTCATTACAATCACTTGAAGTGAGCAACCATTGTGCAATACAACGGCACTATACAAGAGTAGAGTAGCAGTTCTTAGAGGTTAAGAAGAGGACAATCTATTCACACCAATGTATTTATGTATGTATCTATGTAGTATATACAATATATATATATATATATACATGTATATATTATGTATGTGAGCACTAGTATAGCACCACTAAAGAACATTACAAAGACACAAAGTTTGACACCAGAGACTACTGAACAGGGTTGGAATTTTCGGGAGTTGGGGCTCAACCCCCCAATCTTTCTTAAAACACCCAGTTGTCTTCATTGCACACTTCGGGTGTCTTTTCCAACCCCTCAGTTTTGCTAGTGTAATTTAGCATTATTTGTCTCTGACAAAGAGAAGAAGTTTCCATGGTGTATCATGTATGCATTTCAGAATTTTCTCAACAAAGGACTTGATTTCGATTCAAGTCTGACTTGCAAAACTGCTAGCGTTGAAATCAGCTGCTTTCAAATTTCGTTGACATCCGTTTGCAAAATACGGATAAACTGTTCAAACCACCCCACCGGTCTTTTTTCTACAATTCCCACACTGCTAATGATGCTGACAAGATAGATCAGTGGGAACACTACATCCATGTATTCTAAATGCATATGAAGTTATTGATCAGGTATTGTACAGCTAAAAAGTTTGCCATTTTCTTCTGATTCACAAATGTTTACATGTAGCTTTTGAGGGATTCCGAATATGTGCTTTATAAAAGTTCAAAGACATACTTGCATAGCTTTCCAGATCCTATTTTTTACTGTTATATATATATACTATTTATAAACATAAAATAATTAGCTCATATTGATATTTGCAAGAAAAACAGACGAAATGTTGTAAAGTACAAAACGGAATTTAATAAAATCGAAAATTTCAAACATTAGCAAAAACAATAATATATGCAATTTCAATTTTATTTTGTTGCCTGTTAACACTAAATTCAGTAAAAGCTGCCTGTTAACATTAAACCACAGGTCCCTGTTAACATTAAACTCAATCATAGGTGCCAGTTAACATTAAACTCAATCATAGGTGCTTGTTAACATTAAACTCAAACATAGGTGTTTGTTAACATTAAATTCAATCATAGTTCCCCCTCCCATCATCTTCTTAAATTCCTAAGCAGCAACAGCAAGAGAACTTTAGAAAACAGTAAAAGCTGACAAAATGCCTTCCAGACAATTGTGCTCATCCAGTAGGCAATGTGCCCCACCAACCCCAGGCCATAATAACGTACCAATCACTACACAAGCTCCCCTGAGACACAGTTGTATCAGTCTCTCACAGATCCAGCTAATACTCAACTGTCATGTTAATTTAGTTTACATAAGGTTACTAAAAGGTACCACGTATAACGTCGTATATACATGTACACACAGCATGCATGCATACACACATGCAGAACATGTAAATTGCATACACACATGCTGATGTACATGCATATATACATACTAGAAGAATATGAAGCACCATTAGAAGAATATATGCTTAGCAGTATTGTACACTAAAGTTCAGATTGTCACAATTGTAGGCATCCATCCATTTACCAATGCCTGCAGTTATAACAATCAGTGAAATACATACAATACATATATGCATAAATACATACATACAAGTATGCATATGTCACACAAGCACGCGCACACACATACTTGCATACATCACACACACACACAGATATATACACATAGGAGCCCAGCTATTAGAAGAATTTAGCAGCTAAAATCATTTTTGCTGACGTTTAAAATTTAGACAATCAGCAAAACACACTCGTCGTAATCCAATAAATTAAACAGAATTCGCTTTGGAGGTCGATCACAGACTTCCATATCTGATTCACAGAAAATCAACTGTCTTCAGATGTAAATCGGGTGAACAGTTTTCTTTGAAACTGTCTTCCTACACGTGGGACATGGACACGACCCCCTCTCCTTCAGAAGGTCATCCACGCACTGCTTGCAGAAGACATGGCCGCACTTGGTTGAAATCAGCCGACTGTTACGAGCACGAATCTTCAAATATCAAAACAACTTTAGCACTACGAGCCAAATCAGCAAGTTAGTCTAAACTGGTTAAGGGCTCGTCCATGCACGACGTCTGTAAAGAGGGCAAAGGGAGGGTCGCTGAAATGCGGACAAGGAGGGAGCTAGGGTTATGCTTAATGCAGATGTCCACACCTAAATTTGGTACATAGTTACTTCAGTACAGTCAGTACTTGCACTCAACTTCAGTTAGACACAAGTCTGTACTGCATTGTTGCTTCTGTACTGTTCTTCTGTACTGCATTGTCTCTTCTGTACTCTACTGTTTCTCATGTACTGCAATGTTTCTAATTAGTCCATTTTGGACAAGACAGTAATGAAATTCCTCACCCTGTAGCACAGTTAGCAATGCTTGATCCACAGCTAGCCTATTCTATGCCTTAGTACTTCACTGGAAAGTCGATATCTGCAAAGGGGATGGGAGGCTAATGCCTAATGCAAACAAATGTTAACAAGGAGGAGGGAGGGAAAGGTACAAAGTAGGTTATTTCCTGCAGCTGTCCTTCTCAGCGATTGCTAATGGCTGTCCTAAATGTAACAAGAAAACATTTGGCAATATAGATTAAAGGAAGTCAAAAATCACCCATTACTAGAATCAGATAGGTGACACTGTTGCAACAAATCGTTTTCACATATAGACGTACCAGATTATATGAAGCATAAAATTTGCTAGAGTTTATGTATAAACAGGGGCGCAACTATACACGAAGCAAGGCGGAGACTGCAATCTCTGAAAAGGCACAATAATAAAATATTTGATCGGCATTGTTCAAAATGTGGGGTATGGTACTCCCAGTCCAAAAAGTGGGGTATGGGTGCCCCTCGTACCCCCACAAATTACGCCTATGAATATAAATTGCAATGTATAAAAAAGCAGGGACTAATAATAGTTAGCAGAGGCAGCACCGTTGAGGACCAATTCATCAGTGGTAATCAAACCCAGAAGACAGACTAAAATGCAATAGAAACGCATTTATGTCTGTCTTGCATTTGCATATAAAACGACAGAAAAACCAGACTGTGGCGGAAGTAAGCCATCAACAGGTGAGCTTGAAGTCTGGAGATGAATGAAAGTCACCCGCTTTCAAGTACAAAGCTGAATGTGGCGTCCGCCGCGGCTTTCTTTCCTACTAACACTACATCCAGAATGGCTCACCTGAGAGAGTGAATCCAAGCATATTGGGCATGACACCGATGAAGACTGCGATTGATGTGAACTACTGAAACACAAATGCTTCGTTTTATTATATAAATTTAAAAAAAATGACAAATTTATAATCTTGAAAACGTAAACACAGATTCAATATCAGTTTTGTTTAGTGTACAGAAACAGTTTAGATGAAAAGAACATTAGATGAGAAACTATCACAAAGTGTTGCCTCAGTCAATGTCACATAAAAAAATATATGTACCAGTTGTGCGGTCACTTAGCAACTATATTACTTACACTTTATTCACTCTATAAAAAATATACTACCTGCGTCCTGCTTACTTAATTACACTTTATAACGTTTTTAGAAAAAAATTGCAATTTTTAAAGTAAATTTCAGTTTCCAACTTTGCACTAAAACCTTCTATCAGTACATGAAGAAAGTAAGTACCTGTTTTGTACGTTTGAAACAATAAATGGAAAAGTAGGTAGTTCTTCAGTTTCACTGTCTGGCAGCTGAAATGGTGGTACATCAGATGACACACTCTCAACAGTCTGCCTCACAGGATCGGTAGCTAAAACAAACAAGACACATCTGAAATCGGCATTTTTGTAAGGTACCTACATTTACCAAATTTATTTACACTGCCACGATAAAAAGCCGTCCTTTCAACGCTTTAACGAGAAGCGTGTACAAAATGTGACTGGGAACCAATGCAGCTCGTTGTTAAAGTGTTAATAATGCTATACATTACGCTCAGTAAGAAATATGATCTTTGTATTCAGTGTTATACTTCGATTGAGAAAATAACACATGTCAAAAGCAATGGTATTCTGGAAGGCAACGTGTTTCTTCTAATTGTCCATATTCGAAAAATTATTCATACTTAACTATTTTGTTACAAATCACCAATTTAATCAATTTCTTAAACTTCAGTAAGTGTCGAGTAACAACTTAATCTAATTTAATCTGATGACCTCAATAACACCTTTATTATAAATTCATTTGTTCATTCATTTGTGCATAAGGCACTAAATAGTCAGTCACAATTTGTTGGAAATGTAGTCAGGAATCATTAGGTGGGAAACCAGAAATCAAGTATCAGTGTTTAAGGAGGCTCAAGCAGATGATGTGAAGAACTGTTATACATTTATTCGAAAGAACACATACTTCATCTATAGACTAAGAGACAATTCTTCGGCGTAAACCCATTTTACGCTTTACATTTGACAGAATCCGATAAAATAAATAACATTTACTTTCGCAATATCTGCTTTTATATCATCAAATGCTCAAAACCATCCTGCTTAATATTGTCCAGTCATGACTGATGCTAAGAAGTTTCCTTAAGCGTTGGTATATACAGCCTGATTACATTGCATTACAATGCAGTCTACTTAAGTCTATTCGAGTGTTGGTAAGTTAATCTAAGTTACTGTTCCTAACATAGTAACATAAAATGTTCAGTACGTACCCACTGGTGTATCAGAAATCTAAAACAAATTGTACAAACTATTACTAGCGATCAAGTTTTACAACATGCTACACCCTGTCATTTACGTTCGCACAAAAATAATTACATCAGCACACTTTCAACAAATATTAGTATACTTGCACCAAATGCAATCAGATATACAAGACCAAAATCATCTGAAAAACAAAAGGTAAGAAACATGATCTGCAGTCAATTCGATTTTATCACACTGAAACACAGCACTGTACAACAGTGTACATCACCACCATCTGTGGCATGCTCCTCTCTGGAGTGTTGCTGTTTCCACGGCATGCAGTTAGTCACTGCCTATGTTCTGGGCTCACCTTCAAGGCCAAACTTTTGCAACCCAAAGTTCATCAACATCCCAACGAAATAAATCATAACAGAGAAAAAACTATGAATGGCCACTTGATTAAGTTTGACCCATTCCAATCAGACAAATAAAACAATTATTTACATGAGGGAGTTCAGCTAAAGGGTTCAACGCAGACCATTGTCACCTAATCATAAATGAATTTAGCTAACGGAAAAATTTAATATTCACTCAACATGCATACATGTACTTTATTTTTCGTGTAAATTAGCAGCAGACGAGAAAAACAGAAATAGAAAAGTATCTTTATTTCTGTTTTTGCTGTGCCAGGGTTTATTAACGTACACCCATCCAGGGTGCAGGTAAGTAAAAGTTCCTACCACGATTGGAGAATGTGCAGGAACTATAGTGGGACTTTCAGAGATGCCAGTTAGGTCATAAACTTCATCATCAGCAGTGCAGGTAAGGTCAACAACCTGAGTTTCTAGAAAACAAAGCATCCCAGTAAATATGCTCAGTTAATTTTAATCTGATAATTCCCACAGCAAATGAAACATTGTAAGATTCAGTGCTTGTGAATAGACTGGTGCTCTGTTCTTAGCTTCAGACAAGCGCTTTAGAAATTTGAAGTCTGCAATTACAATTTATTTATTTATTCCGGATATTTCTATAGCGCCTCACGAAGTCAACTACTACTCACAGGCGCTCCCGACTACAGCATTGGTATACTGTGTCGGAGTTTTCACGCCGAAGCGCCACGAGCAATTGCGAGTGAAGGACTTGCCCAAGGTCCGTACGCAGCGACTAGAGTGGGATTCGAACCTGCAACCCTCCAGTCACAAGGCGCCGAACTTACCACTGAGCCACCACGCCCCACACAAATGCATATATTTCCTTAAGAGGACTGAAATTAGGTACAATTTAAATTATTAGCATAAAACAAAAATTATAATTCTCTTGCAAAGAGGTCCAGAAATTAAATAAGCATATATCTATACGACCTTCTGAAAAGCACTGCATATGATAAAAATGTTCCATAAACAAGAGAATCATGCGGAACAACGCAGCAGTGCAATAAAAAACTATTCCAGAATAAGCTAATCGAATATAATCTAGTGGCTTTTCGATGACCACTTGAAGTTAAACCGTAGTAGTCATAAATCGCAAATCCCTCACTGAAGTCTGACTGATACCCTCGAGGCCATGAACGCTAGAAGTCAAACCACGGTGGGTAAACAGCTGCAAGTCAGAGGCTCTGAAGAGCCAGTTTTTACAATTCTTTAACATCTCAGGACCACATATTCGAAAAGCTGCTTTTAAATTTAAGTATCAGCAGACTGAAATCTAGTTTCCTGTTACTTGGAAGTGATTAAACTTCCAGACAAAATGCCCATACAGACCACTGGTGGTTCTGTTCAAAATCCTTGGTCTTCGACTACGATTACGACGACTTCTTCTTCTTAAAACCGTTGCCTACACAATCAAACAGTGAGTAACAAGTATAAGCATGATCGTGATCATAATCTCCATATCCGTACAGTTCCCAAAATGCAGAGTTGCGGGAATCAGCTCATTTACAGGCGCTTAGTCAAAACAAAATTGGTAGGAACGTATGGTCAAAATCAGCGCCAGATCAAGATCCAAAGAGTCAAGCAGGCAGATGGTTACGATGGATGGTGTTTAGAATTGTAGTAGCGAGAGAGGTAAAGGGAAGAGGAAGGAATCAGGATAGGATTTGCGAAAGACCAGTGTTCTCGGTCTAGAGGGAAGGACCTGTGGAGAGATAGCAAGAGACGAGGTTTTGGCAAGTTAATAGGATGGATCCGATGTTAGTCGTATTTCTGGCAGGAGTTTATTCCAGAAGGTGGAACAGCTACGACTACTGAACAATTTACAAATTTTAATGGTAAAGATGGAAGAGCAGTGGGTTGAGCTAAGTGGTTGAATTGTGAATAACTGATGAAGATAGAAGGGCTGGGAACATTGGAATGTGTTGAAGGTAAGTGATACAACTCTGTATTCCTTTCATTCAGGTACTTTAAGCTAGCACAGTAACTTGAAGACAGAAGTGATGTGATGGTGTTTGGGGTTTAGTAACAGCTTTAGTAAATTAGATCACTATTGTAATAACAATGGCAAAATAACAGCTCGGCGACCGGAACCGCTGATTTCGCTACATATATATAGCATTATTCATTCACTCAATCATTTTGATAATGTATATAGCGCCTCTTCAAGAAGCCTACTTTGAGGCAGAGGCCGCCCACTCATAGCGTCGTGCGTTGTATGCTGAGTAATGAGCTGAGTGATGCATGCTGGGATATCCCGGCAGATGAACAAAGAAGGATGCGTGTCCATGCTGTATAGTATAGAAGCAGTGAAGGTGTTAATATCACGAGCTTATAATTCTTATCTTATCTTATATGGTCATTTATAAAGTGCCCCTCACAGCATAGACTATTCAGAGGCGCTCCCCGCGTGACAGCCCCAAGGGAAAAGGAAGGTCTTCAGGCAGTGGAGAGAAGAGACAATATCTTGCTACGGAGTGAGGGGCAGGTCATTCCATAAGGAAGGACCAAGGATGGCAAAAGCACGATGCTGAGCCATCAAAGTCCTAGCCCGAGGGACAAGATCAAGGCAGTCTGCAGACCGAAGAGGGCGGGAAGAGAGAGCAGACAGAGGTTTACGCATTAGGCCACAGAAGTACTTAGGAGCTTTTCCATGCAGAGTCCTAGAGACCAGGAGGAGGACCTTGTATTGGATGTTGGAAGCAACAGGAAGCCAGTGAAGTACATCAGTCATAGAGGTAGGTATGTGGGAGAACCGAGGGAAATGGGTAATTAACCTGGCAGCCGCGTTCAGAACAGACTGTATGGACGAAAGGCTCACCTTAGGGAGCAGAGCAAACAATAAATTGCAATAGTCAATGCAGCAGCACATGAAGGCAGGGACCATAGGGGCCGTCCACATATTACGTATGCACTGAGGGGGGGTCGGATTTTGGCGATTTTGCGTACGGGTGCGAACAGGGGGGGGGGGGACAAAAGTGTACGTACGCAAAATAAATTTCTAATTACAACGTCCACATTAGCCTATTTATAACTCTGTATTGTCCTATAGTCGTCCGATGGCATTTTATTACATTATATAAAAGCCATGTGCAGTTATTCTGTGCTGTGAACGAGACACCTATAATTTGTCTATATTGGCCCTCACTCATCCTTCAATCTGGCCTAAAGTGCAGACTTTCGAGACACTTTCTGCAGTTGGTCTTCGGGGGGGGGGGGGGGGTGCGTCAAGTGTACGTACGCGAGGGGGGTGTGGAAGAAAGTACGCTTGTGAACAGGGGAGAGGGGGTCCAATTTTCACGGATTTTTGCGTACGTAATATATGGATGGCCCCATAGTAGTAAACACAGAAGGGGAAACTGATCTCCTGACGGCCCTCAAACACCTCAGGTGATAGAAACAGGAGCGCATCAGCTGTGAGAGGTGTTCAGAAAATGAGAGAGTACTATCGAGGGTGAATGCCAGCTGCACAGATAATTATATCATAATTACAAGTATATAATTTACATAATCTTAATTATTATTGTTTTTAAGACATGCCTGATATCTGTGCAGCCATGAACTGTTGAAATAGGAGTTCAGATGCAGATAATAAAGTGTCACTTTTCTGTTTTCCTAAAGATAAGGACAGGTTTGCAAGTACTTTAATTACTACGTAATCCGTTTACCATGTAATAAGAAAAGTTCCGTTAAATATTTTTGTAGCATACTGTATATAAAAATAATATTATAATTTTTTCCAGTCATAAACTCCTGAGTTTCCTAATGCTTGTTTACTTAGATTGTGCTTATAAATGTGGTTTATTCTGTTTACATTACACATACAAAAGATGGGTTGCGAATTGCAAAAGAAAAGATCTTGATGGCAAAGGTTCCAATGAACTGAATAAAAATGTTCACCTCTGTAGCAACCACTTTGAAGAAACCATGTACTATACAACAAACATTGGAGGAAAGAGGCTTATTTTAGCAGCTATTTTAACTATTTTGACATCCGTAACCCTCCAGCCCGTGCAGCCATGAAAAGAAAAGCACCAGCAAAACGTCTATTCAAGTGCTCCTCCCACAAAAAAGTTAAGAGCATATACTGACACCCTTGCTTCCGGTAGTTTACTTGACAATTCACTATCTGAGGTTGGATGTGATAGCAAAAACAAACAAGTAAAATATCAACAACTGTTTAGAAGGAATGACAGGGACTGCACAAAGGATCATGAACACAATCAAAAACCAATGCAACTTTTCATTCCTTTTTCACTTAATGCAGAACATGGATAGTCTGGTCAGAAACTTTGTTATCACAAGAATATATTATTATGTGAAATTCTACAACAGGGAGCTGTCTCCAAGAAATAAGAAAAATGACAAAAAGATGGCACGTGTCATTCACAAGTAGTGCTGGAAGGAAGCACGGTGCCGATAGCAGTGAACCCAAACCAGACTATATTTTATATATGTTCAACTTATAATACTGCTCTAAACAACTAAATTTTAGAATTTTGTTCATATTTTTATGTTTAACAATTTAAAAGATAGCTACCTCTCTTTGAAATTATAATCATGGCATTGCTATTTAACTAATTTATCAATATCAAGAGGATAAATTTTACTCCTTTCAATTACACATTATAAGTCTATCATATTTGTGCATGTGTGTGCTGCAGTTGCTGTCTGCCAATACATTCCTTAATTAAAACAATCAGCATTTTACCCTTTGATCTGCTGATTTGGCTGCTAGGTAAAATGCTGATCAGTCAGCATTTTCTAATCAGCATTTTACCCCTTGCCAATCAGCAAATCAGCAATCAGCAAATCAGCATTTTACCCGTGCCCGCGGGAACCAGCTTATTCCACAGGCGCTTAGACAAATCAAAATCGAAAGGCAGAGGGGTCAAATCGGTTCCAGGTCAATGGACTATTGTCCCCCTAACTTATGCAGACGTTGTTAGTTAATTGACACAAATAAGCACAGAGAGTAACTAATAACTTAAGTACCATTTCATCTGAAATTCTGAACATCGAACTATCCAAGACAATGTCAATTTTACACAAATTAGCTAGCAATCGCAATCAACCTATTCAAATAATCTGGTTATCCATCGCCATTTTATTTCCGCGGTAGGAACACTGATTACAAATTTCTATGTAAGTTCTATGCATGGTTATCCTACAATTGACTATGCGCCATAACAATTATGATGAGTTATAACAAATGGCTATTTCGTAAAAGCATTGCTGCCTAAACGGTGTAACATCACAATTATAGGTGCTTTATTGAATATTTTAAAAGCTGCGTTTGAAAAGAGTTAACATAAAACTTTTGTTTCGCTAATCATATAATGTCAGAAATGTAAATTGTCAAACGCTAGATGGCAACAGATGACGTCTTTGAAAAAGAGCGTTGCGCCGAATATAAATTGTCTGCTGTGATATGCCACCAACGTAAACAGGTTTAAGGACCAAATTTGCCGAAACTGTTCTTTTATGGATAGTTGGAACATATTGAAATTTGCATTTCTAAACAAATTTGTATACAATCGTCTCTGTATACTTTAAGTAACGATGAATCCTGAGAAACTGCAACAGGACTTTGATGCTGTTCGTTCTGAGGTAGTCGTCGTATGCGATTTAAAGGCTATGTAATCGAGCTTTCCCTGAGAGCTGTTAAAGACTAGGCATTGAAAGTCATGACAGTGTGTGGCTAGGATTATTGTTTTAGTTGTGTTGCTGTTGTTAAGCATAATTTATTAATGGAAAATTAATCAATCTATTCCAAAGGCTAAGGCATTAGATGCACTCCCAGGCCAGTCCAGTGAAGAGAGCAGTTTCAAGTGTGATTGAAGGTACATGTAGGGCTTATTCCACTTTGGCTTAGACAGTGGTGTGGCTAGACAAAAATATGCTCTGAATCAACCTGAAATTAGTGCAAGCAATTTTTGGCATATGGAATTTGTCATCAGAATGCACTGTCGTGATGTATCGTTTAATAGATTCCAGATCACTTAGAAGCTGATCTAAATATTAAGTTCAGTATACTGTGGCATAGACAGCCCCATGATATACATGATGCATATAATCCCATAATCCTGATAGTATCAGCACATAGTCATACATTATGTACACTCATAAAAATAGGCTAAATCCTGCTTTTTCAGAGATTACTTTTAGAGTTTGGTTATCTGTTAATGTTGTATTTATTAATGTATCATAATGTGGAATTATTTTTGGATTTAACTGCTTCAGTTTCAGGTGTGTAAACGAAAATTGAACAGCAAGTGTGAAGCTCTGCTTATTTTGACGAAGGACTTAGATCAATGTCGACAGGAAAGAGACCAGTTTAAATTAATGGCAGAGCAAGTTCAAGCGAGGTACCAGTCTATCAAGAGACAACTTGCTGGTGTTGTAAGTAAATGAAAAGCCAGTTTTCTGCTTACGCCTACCTGTGTTATGTAAAGTACATTATGCGACATTACAAACAAACAATTTCTTTGGTTATGCAAAATAGTCATCCTTTTTCACACTGTGTGCCATTCCTGCGCATTCTTCTCCTTCCCTGTTCTTCCCTCCCTCCCTTCTCCTTTCATCGACTTGACTATTACTGACCACCATTCCCTTCCCTTCCTTCATAATTTCTTACCTCCCACAGGGCCGTTGTAAGGTCATTGTAGGCCCTAGGCACTCTTGCATTCGTAGACCCCAACTCAACTATCAACTCTACATTAAAGCTAAACACATTCACATTATTTCTTGATGCCATGTTTAATATTTATTGTTTAACCCTTTAACGATGAGAGGTATTAGCTTTCCATACATTTTAGTGCATGCTCGTCGTTACAAGGTTAATCATGACTCACGAACGCACCCAGTTTTGATTTTAAATCTCAATCTACATATCAAAAATTATCTTTGGTCAACGATGGGACAAGGATGACTATCTACCCTTGCACTAATTTCAATTTAAAACGACTTAATGCGGGAAATGACATTTCAAGACGTTATATGGGATTTTGCTAATGCAAAGAGCTGCAAAGTTCACATAATGTAGGCTAGCTTAAGGCTAACTTAAACTGTTTCAGTACAAACGTGATTACATTTAAATTTGCTGTTATTTGGAATTTTCCCTTTTCCATTTTCCCAGTCAATCATTTAATATCTCGTTTTCAGTTTTCAGACTTTCATAGGCCCCTGAAAGTTTTGTAGGCCCTAGGCACAGTGCCTACTGTGCCTAGTTGGTAAGACTGCCCTGACCTCCCATCCTTCTCCATACCTGCTCTCTGAGTGTCTGTATAGCCCACCATGTGTAGGTAGTATCAGAGATAGAAAAAATAGGCAGCAGACACACAGCCAGGCAGACAGACAGACAGACCTTGGGCTATTATATTATTCAATAAAACGACTGGTATCTGTTGTTGAATACAGGGACCAAGGACATCATCTTTAGAAGGAGTTCCTTATTCAGACATGAAAAACCAGGTAAGCTCACAATATTTGGCAGGCACTTTTCGGTCAGACCTTAAATCATTGTAAGTCAGAGAGTGAAGCAGAGCCAGTGACAGAAACAGTGGTTGTGTATGAAGCAAGAGAGATTTATGAAGTAAAACAACATTTGGTGTGCATACAGTTCTGTTCCTGTTACTATAGATTTTGAGTAACTTAGAGTAACTCTAGATCTTAGAGTAGATACTTTGACAAAAACTGCACCTTTGAAGAGTTTCTCTCTTGAAGAGGCACAATACAAATTTGCAATTCCAAATTTGACATATGGTTAGTGCTATCTATATCTGTCACATTTTCAACAGAAAACAAAATACTGGAGTGCCATAACAGTTATTCTTGTTATAATTTGAAAGCAATAAACTCACAGTGATGCTAATGACGGTGATAATTAAGTCAAGAGCGGTACTTGTTTTGGTTGTTGTAGGGACCTGTTTAAAGGCCAGTGCTATATAAATCTAGTTACATTTTTACATTACATGTATGTTAATCTGTAGAGTTTAGCTGATCTGTTGTGTGAGATGAGAGATGTGAACAAGTCGTTGCAGTTCGAAGTCGATGACTTAAAGCAGAAACTACGAGATGCAAATGGCGACATCAAGGTTAGTCAGAAGGTTCACAACATTTAAATAATTACATTGTATCGATATTTCTGTTTAAGTGTGGGTTATGTAGATTTTATTTCCCTGCCAGTGCTTCAAATCAAATGTCAACTAACTACCGTAGTTGACCCTTAGATACATGTACATATGATGTATAAATTTGTATTTGTGTATATATTTGAATGTTTATGGTATATATAGCACTTTTGAGGAACCACTTCGAGGTATTTTATGCTTTACAAATTGTTTTGAAACCCACAGCAATGTTAGGCAAACATTTTTAGTGCCAGAATGGTAGACTTGCTGTAATGGTTTTGGTGACAGTACCGTCTCATTAAGCATATTTTCATTTTAGCTTTTTGCATGCATTTCTCGTCATCACATACCACACTTACTAGACTGTGCTTACTTGTTTACTTTGGATGTACCAGTTGTTAGTAATTGGTTTACAGTCTAGCAGTGATACTTCTGTTTCAGCTGTTGCGAGAACAGATTGCACGGCATCGTGTTGGGACGACCGATGAGGGAATGGACACCCGACACTTTCCAGCCCATGAGAGAGAGGACCTTGTTCATAAGCTGGAGACCAGTCGAGATCAGGTGATTGAAGTCACTTCCTTAGAGAATACACACAAAATCAGGCTCACTTCAACAGGTGTCAGAGCCACAGAGAACTCAGATGGAGCCTTATTGGTCTCGCTACGCAGAGTTTCCCAATTATGGCATAAGGTTATGCTGGTCATCAATGGTCATTTTTTAAATGCAAATTATAATATCAGTGGATGTTTGATTTAAGTTTAAAAAAACAGTGGCATTGATTATTTTAATCTGATTAAATTCAATCAATCTGTACCATTTTAGTTGTCCACTTAGGAGTTGTTTTGTTTGTAAACAAGCAAACAGAATTATTTAAAACCATGCTGTCCAACATGCTATGATGAGGAAGAGAACCAAGTGTTGAATTGCAATAGTCCAGGCATTATAAGATAGTTAACTATATGGTTTCTGTGTAATTTGCTTTTTTTGGAGGACTGTTGTGTTCCTAGTATCATGAGAGGATGTTGTGAACTGTTTAGTTAAACCAGATGGAACGAGACCTTCAGCAGTTGCTGGACGAGAAGGAGGAATTGGTGACTGAAAGAGACGTATATCGTAACAAATACGATCGATTGAACAAAGAGCTCAACTACATCCTCAAAGGCGATGAGAAGCGTGTTCTTGACATCGACAACCTCGTCATGGAAAATCGGTAAACTATGGAATTGAAAGCTGCTTCATGTCACTATTTGGCTTAATATTCAGTCATTACATGGGCGCAGTACAATGAATTGATCCAGAGGCAATCGTTACCACATGGTGCCTGAATTTGTACCAAATGCAGGTAGTTTAACATTGAGATATTTGTCTTTTGGGCTTGCCAGTCTTTGTTGTTGTATCATTCATGGCAATATACCTAAATGGCCATACCATTATGGCTTATTTTTTATTGTAAACCTCAGCCAGGCAAGTGTAGACTTATGTGTTAAACTAGCTTCATGCATGCATACACAAATCAGTGAACTTCTAATTCTTTTTGAACTGTAGCTGATGAGTAGCACTATCAGATTTGTTTAAGTATGGCATCAGTTAAGCGCGAAGTGCAACAGAAATGTCCAGTTACATGCCACAGATATAGATACATACCATAGATATAGAGATATACCACGGATATAGATACTTACCAGAGATACATACCATAGATATAGATTTATACCAACAACTACTGACTAGCCATCCAGTTATGACAAAATTAGGTTTTTGTACCAGAATGGTGTCAGTACTAGAAGTAACCCGGTGAGCTCAGATACGTGGTAAAGAAATTATTCGGTGTAGAAATGCCATTTCTAATTTCTGACGCAGGTATCTGCAGGAAAGAATCCGACAGGTAGAAGATGAAAAGATGATGGCAATGGCCACTATTTCGAAATACAAGGTACACTTATCCTTCTGAAACTTTCAAACAATTAGCCAGTTCAGTTGATTTAGCTTAAGATATTTTTTCCATTTTAAGTCAACTGTTTAGTTGCAGTGAATTTGTGTGCTCTAGCTAAATCATATTCTTCAACTGTCGTAAGAAGTCGATGATTGCAATTCATAAACGTGAATGCATAAATGTTCAATACATGTTCACATTTATTATTTTTCTTGATTTCTTGGATGCATATGACACTGTTGATCATCTTACTGATTTCTCTCATCTCTATTGGTCATCAGTATCAGACAGATTGACTTTCACCCACAACTCAATTTTATTTAGGCTACACTGTAAGAATTGAGATCCATCTCAACGTATATATCTCTTGATTTTGTGGTCTTTATGATTTTATTCTGTCTTTCTGAGACTGTTCATGGCATCCGAGCTGATGTTGTAAGGCGCCTTTGTAACGGCAATGCTGTGTTATGGCACCATAGAAATTGTTGTTGTTATTATTATTGTTGTTGTTATTATTATTATTGTTGTTGTTATTGTATGAAATGAAGACCATACTGGACAGGAAGAAGAACAAAGGAATTCTGAAACTGGGACAGAATCGAAGTGGTGGGCTCGTCATTTCACAGAAACAAGGTTAGTTTCTTGTTGTTTTATGTGACTGTTTGAGTAATTAGCTTCCAGCATACATGGAACACGGAGCACTGAGGCTGGTGGATGAAAGCGCTCGCTTTGTAACACGAAGTGTGTGCGTTTGAGCCTCCTCTGAGAAGGTTACTGTGTGTGACCTTAATCAAGTCTTTGACTTGTGATCGCAGTGTGCCATTGATTGACAATTGATCATTAGAGAGTGGCCCCTAATAAGTGCATAACGATAATAATAATGATAGCCTCTGCTGGAGCCCGTGTATATATGTATGCTTATGTGTGTGTAAGTATGCAAGTAGGTGTGCATAATAATAATAATAATTTCAACATCTGTTTCCATCACACACTTCAGCGCAATCGAGTGGTCAGTTATAGCCTGATCTGAGGTGGTTGTTGTTTAGGGAGTTTGAATGAGCCCTTCACTCACAATTGCTTAGCACCTGAGATTTAAATTACCGACCTTTCATGCATAACACTTGCAACATGATAGAAATATTACAAATAATAATTCACGAATTGATCCATTTAGCTTCTGTTGTTTTCTCTGTTGCTTTCAGTTCATCAGTTGTTGGACAATCCGCTGACGCTTTCTCCCACTCCGCAGATGATGGCTGACTTGCAGTCACTGGCCAGTGCGCTGCTTGAAACGCTCAACGATAAGAACGTTGCACTGTCCCATCAACGAAAGACAAACAAGTAGAGCTTCTTTTCATAATGAATGATTCAAATGTATTGTAATTAAAAGATCGAAGACAATTAAGAACGAAACACTTTGAAAGTTAACACAGTTAACAATCCTAAAAGTTTCTCATTAATTGTAACTGAAATTTTATATATCACAAAGCATTTTCTCAGATTATCAATCAACTGGCAGTGGAGCTTCTGGCATTTCTTAATTCATTTACCTACAGTTCTCTGGAGTTAGATTTCTTGATTAAACCTTGGGACAGATGAAATGTTACATGAAATGGTCTTGGATGGTTTGGCAGTACCTGACTTGTTCATGCTTTGACACTTCAGATAACAGTAGTTTTGTATTGCAGAATCCTGGGTGCTCGTGTTTCAGAGCTCGAAAATAAACTGAAGACTTTGGAAGTAGCTGGACTTTGGAATTTCCCAGGTCAGCAAGACCAATTTCAATGATTGTTTCACACCTATAAGCAGATTTAAATATGTATGTCTATTTTTATATTTACTAACCTGCCAACTTTAAATGACACTTGACACTTGTTTTATTTATTTATTTTATTTATTCCGGATATTTCTATAGCGCCTCTCGAAGTCAACTACTACTCAGAGGCGCTCCCAACTACAGCATTTGATACTGTGCTGGAATTTTCACGCCAAGCGCCACGAGCAATTGCGAGTGAAGGACTTGCCCAAGGTCCGTACGCAGCGGCTAGAGTGGGATTCGAACCTGCAACCCTCCGGTCACAAGGCGCCGAACTTACCACTGAGCCACCACGCCCCACAAATTTATTTGGTAACCAAACTTTTGTTCTTGCTCGTTCAAGTTAATGATTTGCAGTGTATTGTATGATAGCGAGAGAATACCAATACTTTATTATCTCACTGTTACTTTGTAGAGAAGTGTCTTGGCCTTGAAAAGCTGAAGTTGGATTGTGAAGAGATAAAGATGCTTTTTCCACGCGAAATGCCGTTATCAAAAGAGGAAGACAATCAGCCACTAGAGCAGCAGAGTGACTCTGACTCAGAGAACACGGTGCTCAGCCCATTTGCTGATGGAGTTTGTCAGAATCTTGTGGACTTGGATCAGTCTTCCGGTGCCATAAGTCCAAGCCATACAGGTTCGTAATGTAAGCTTTGTGACACGTTTTTGTATCATTTAACCCATTAACGACGAGAGGGATTAGTGTTCAATACATTTTAGTACATACTCATCGTTAAAGTGTTAATAACTGGTGGAACGCTCTTGAGGGGAGGTGGTGCGTAATGATCATCAGTGCCTTTGTGACGTTCTTATACAGATAAATAAATACATACATACATACATACATACATACATACATACATACATATATATATATATATACATACATACATAATATTACATATGCTTGTGACACAGGAAGACTGTTCCAGGGGAAGTATTCCTGGCTATCTACTGTGCTTTGGTTTTGTTCATTCAGCATTATGCAGTAAATGTAGCCGAGTCACGGTGTTCTACTGAGAACATTACCAAATTAAAGAATGATCAGAAAGCCTACAGTAACATGCACACATTGCACAGTGCTCGACAGTATAGCGGCTAGCATGCTGGACTGTCAATCGAAAGGTCAGAGGTTCAAATCCCCGCTATGGCAGAAATTTGGTTCGAGATTTCTGCTCCACCAGCACCCCATAGCCAACTCAGCTATGATGAGTACACTGACCGTACACTGTCAGTGGGAAGATGAGACAGCGATGGAGAGGACTGGCCACCCGTCCTTATATGCCGGTGCTAAGAAAATGAAGTTGCTAACACTTCATACTCATGGCTGCGTCAGGGCTAGCTTAAGGGACTGCTAAAGAGTTCTGTTAAGAGTTCTTTAGTGTGCTATAATATGAATTACCGGTACATTTCCCATGTTTTTACCAAACATTAGATCGATCATCGTGTATGAACTCAGACACAGAAGTCGGAACCACATCTACAACAGGTCCAGAACAACGTACTGCTGCATTCCTCAATTCATGCCTTCACCATGAAGCAAAAGAAGACGCGCTGGACTTTTCAGAGTTACTGTTAACAGGGGCTGTGGGTGATCATGATGGGGTAGAAGATGCTATCAGAATCACAGCAGGTGCCGAATCCAAGAAGACATCTGGAAACGCTTTCGAACAGCACAGCTCAACAATTGCTGATCAACCGGTTGTGGAAAGCTATAAGGGCGATACCAATAACCGGCTTTGTTCAGACTGTTCTGACGAGCTTCTAGGTTCGGTTTTAAATGAAAACAGTTCGTCTACAGAAGCCAATGCAGACGGTTGTGGTGATGGAAATTCAACAGACAGCAAATTGCTAATGACTTCATGAAAAATTTATATAGTATTTACTGGTTTTGTAGTGGTTGGGGATAATTTATTTATTGGTGCTTGATTTGTTCAGTTGTTCTGGAAGTTGCTTTTTGGTACTGTGGCTAGTACACGGAGCTTCCAAATTCGTTCAATGAACTACTTAGACCTGCAGTTGTTTGAACTCGGCAATTCATTTGTCAGATGATTGAGTAATTCTCAACAATGAACCACTAAATTTCATATATAAATCTGTACATTTGTGTAAGAACTTTCTGTTGTCAGTCTATCTGATCATAATGCAGGGATATTGTATACCCACCAACGCCTAATTCATTCCTCTTTCAAAATCAATCCACGCATCTCAATAGTCCTGCGGATGAAGGATTTGATATGAGCACACGCCCCAACGCCAATCAACACACGGAAACTCCATCTCTATGGATAACGTGGCTCGACAACGAATTGCCAATATCGCAGCCCACACCAAGAGCTAAACCTGCATCTGCTAAACCCGAGATGCAGAGTAGACCATGCACTGCAGTGCATGATAAATGCAGTTGTAATGCTACAGAATAGATAAATGATTTATCCATGTGATGTTATGTGAAGAGCATTATGCACAGACTGGATGTAAGCTAAAAATTCAGTGTATGGCCGTTTGAAAAATCACTGCATGGAAAGATTGTTTGGACTGTTTTTTTATCATAATTTGTGGTGCACAGATCCACAGAATATTGTGCAGCCATGCAGCTCAGGGGGGAGGTGTATAGTTCATCTAAACAAGACTCGACAATATGAAGGAAGATAACAACATGCAGATTTTTGTCTTATTCTTCCCAGCAATTTGGTACATCAATCCAGACTTTTAACAGCAAGCTCAAATACATAGAAACATTTTCCAATGACCCCTTCCACTGTCTGTGTCTTTTCCCTCTTTAATGTTAATCAAGAAACCAACACAAGAAGCACTTATATAAGTTGTTGCATATATCTGCAGCTGCCCTTCGTCTTGACAACCTGTTTAGGTCTTTTCAACTGAAATCCAAATTCTGTAACAAGGTATGCAGTTTCCTTGTTGCTGGTACAAGTTTCCTAGCTCTGAGCTCTACCTAAACGATGTCACTCCACAGTCCTCATCTTTCAAATTCACTAATAAAACTCATACGGTTAAGTGTACACCACAAAAAGAAGCACCAACTGAAAAACTTGGTGCAAACATTTTTCCTAACCGAGTAGCTCAGATGTTCAGAGAAAACACAAAAGCTCAATAATATTAAAATAAACCTGTCATAATTATTGTTTAAATGTTAAAAGGCCTACTTGAAATATCTATAAAACAAAATGATGTTGTAAAAGGCATTTAAATAAAGGCAGCGAAAGCAACGATATAAACTGTAGGACACAAAATCACTGCAACCAGCCTACACCAAAATGAGTCTGCAACAGACTGCAAAACTAAGACGTGTTTGCAATTGCAGCCAAGTTAAGCTGACTAGGGAAGCCAACTGACCGTCACAACTGACAAAAACTACAAAATCAGAGTTTAGCAAAAGACCTTTGAAAGTGTTCAAATCAAGCAGAATTCTCGCTAGGATAAACAAACCATGAATATACATCTACATTTTCAGTCATTTAGATTTTGCATGCTTTGTAAGAAAACCTGTGGTGTTTCTAAATGCTGCGAGGCTAAGATATCAAAGTGCTGTCCATGTGACTGTCTCTTTTCCTATTTGCTTTGTTATCATCTTGAAGGGTCAGAGTCGTTGGAACCTGTCTGAGGCACGAAGACCTTTGTCACTTCACCCATTCCTTTCGTGCGACCCTCGCGAAACAGAAGCCGAGATCCCACTCGGATGTACTCTGGCCGGCTGATGAACTTAAACATCACAATCGCTTTCTCGTTTGTCTGAATCCCACCCTGATGCCAAAAAACAGAACACATTGTAAATGCAAAAAAATTAATAAACTTGTTAAACCTCATTTTCTGTTACATTGCATCCGTTATGTAAAGGTTAGCACTCGCACTAGAAACTCATGCTACATGTACTTTGTTTTCATCTGACAAACAGAATTGAAAACATGCTTTCTGAGTTAATTACAGATGTTTACCAAAGAAATATATAGCCGCTGAATGCTTTCACAGACAAAAGCCAGTTGATTGTTAATTGTGGTAGTATTCACAATACTGTAACATTACTTCAAATTATGCAGATATTAACACTGAAAAGCTCAAGAATTTGCCAAAAGAGAAAGGCTTGGCATCCTGCAAATTAGGTAAACACGTACATATCAGTGAAGGACAGATCTTGCATAGCATGTAAAGGACAAATTTTACAGAGAATGTAAAATATGTGTAATTTGTTATAATTAGAATATACGTTGACACAAACCTTGCTCATTTTTGTGATGATTGCTGTTTGTCGAACGTTTCCCACATGAATAACAGTTTGAAATCCACGGCAGATAAATTTGTTATGAAATAAGACATAGATGTCGGCTTCAAATTCATGACATGCTTGCGGTTTCAAATCAGGGCTGACCAGAACCATTCCCTAGCAAAAAGAAAGATTCAACAGTAAATTACAGATGCTCTATTCAAAATGACTAGCAGTGTGTTCTCATCGGAACCTACATTTCTCGTTACTACTTAGTCCTTCCATGCAAGTTCGCACATTGAGCAAATGCATCCTCTCCATTTGTTTCTGTCCATTGCCAGTTTTCAGCCTTTTCCCCACAACATCTCCAAGCACATAAAGTCGTCCCCAATGGTCTGCAGCCAATTCTTTGGTTTTTCCATTTTCCTTTAATCCCTCAGGATCCAGCTCAACATTTGGTTGGCTCTTCTATCCCTGTCCATACGAACCACATGTCCCATCCATTTTAATCTTCTCTTTCTGACAATGTTCTCTCTATCCTCTGCTCCCGTCCACTCTCTTATGGTTTTATTCAGTATTTTATCATGCCATTAAACATGCAGAATTCTCCTCAGCCACCTAATATGTACTGCGTCCAGTCTTTTTTGTTTGCCACCGTCACTGACCAGGTCTCAGTTTCATACAGCAGCATACTCAACACAATGGCATAAAAATGAATCTTAGTCTTCATTCTGCATTTCTATACTATATGAGAAATGTGTTTTAGTCTTGTATAGCATTTGAAGCTTAATGCTCAGGACAAAAGGTCAGTGGAACACGACTGTAAGGTGGCAGAGTTCCAGTGAGAGGAACTGCTAAATGTGATGTGTGTTCCATCTGTTTTGTATTAGAACCTGTTTTAAACAGCAAGATAAAGTTTAGGATTGGCAATTCTTGGGATATATTTCTGCAGTTTCAAACATAATAGAACTTCACACCTCTTCTCTACTTTGTTCTTAGTTAACTTTATAACACCACTGTGGCTATTTATATGTATCTATGTATGAAGTTCCTACATACACACACATACATATATACATACATACAAGCGGTCAATCACTGTCACACACAGAAAAAGTACACGAATACATATATCATCTAATTCACACTGTATCAAGCAAATAAATTTTGTGCAAATAATTTCGTGACAATACTCCATGGCAGAATAGAACCCCACAATTCCACTTCACAAGACAAGCGGTCAATCACTGTGTCACACACGCATATAGAAAAGTAAATGAATGCCACTGAAAAAGACCCTTACCTTTCGTATGGGGCAGCTGTTAGCAATAGGCTTTCCAATGGACACACAAGCCGACTGGCCGGCAGTCGCTAGACGACATGGCAAACGGTTACGATGTATCGATCCGACTGTCACCGGAAAGAAGAGCCCGTCATCGTTCGGTCCTATCAACAGATTGTCGCCTTCTTTTATCGTTCCTCGTAAGATGGTTCCACCAACTACTGTTCCAACTCCAGCAATGCTGTAGATCTCATCTATCTGTAACATGACACAGAAAGCACTGCTTACGTGCTCCAGTAGCGTTATTTTGTAAGTGCAACGGAACATAGCGGTACATATCACCACTTGAGACTATCTCACATATGTGGCATATCACTGCTGATAAAGTAAATATCTAGAATAAGTCAAACATTTTGGTTCAACTGCAGGGCTGTTAGGTTGGAAACATCCTTTACCAACTCATCAGCAAGTCCTGTAACTAGCTTCAGGCTTCTGTTTTCATCCATGGAGTGACAAGAGGAATTCTTTTCAGGTGTTTGTGATTGGGACAGACAAACGACTCAAGCTATCGATCTTGTACCCAGCAACTACGGGACGAAACTTCAAGTTAGTTGAGGAATGTTTGTGACAAAAACTATATTTAAATTTGTAATTTTTTAGTAATTTGTGTAGATTTCACTTAGAAATTGTGTTGCTTCTGTTTTGATATTCTGAATAAAGGAAAAAATTTTGAATACACCAAAGTTTACATCATAATTAAACATTTATATAGTGCACATTCGAGGGAACTCATCAAAGGTGCTCCTGACCTAACAACATAGCATAATCGATAAGAATGGCTTTCAATCTCTACAAATACAGCCACAGAAAGGTTGATGAGCTCATGTTACAGTTTACTAGGTAACCCACTGGTACAGAAGAATGGTTGGCAACAGAAAACTAACAACAAAACTGGCAGCTGTTACATTCTCGGATTGCTTCCTTTTTTCATATTTTCATGTTAGATTTTACAGTGTGGGTTTGTTTCTATCATTTTGAGTTCATTATTTGCTTCTTTAGTAGTGCATTTGCTGTTGGTTGGGTTCGTATGGCATTTTATTTAGCGATTAAAACCAAAATCTGACTAACCTGGAGTTCAGCCAGTTCCTGCATAATTTTCTCTCGTTCGTTCCCACTGCATATCGGAGGCAGAACATTCAGAAACTTGAGCAAGAAATCAAGGTTTTGACCGGTCACACAGGACACAGCAAAGATGGGACAAATGCTGAAGAAAAAAACATAAAAGGAAAGTCTTAGTACAACTGAATTAAACGAATTATACTTCTTGACATTTCATAAATCAATCAGGTTCCTGTATAGTATTCACAGCCTTCACATGTCAAAATAATTTTAGATGTATGAAAAGTAACAAAAATGTTTCCAACACCAGACCACTAATATAGAATGTACTGCCACATTCTTGCATTGGGCTTTGGGTATGATGTGCTTCTAAACCATGTTTCCAAAACAATACATTACTATGTAACACAAAATGTGTTCACAGAAGTTGGACGAGGCCCGTTGGATGCCCTACAGGCCCTCACCACACATGGGCAAGAACGGTAAAAGCTGACCGAAATCCATTGAACTTTGGATTGTCACAACCTCGAGAAGAGCCTCAATAGAGAAGTAGACAGCTGGCTGCATTTCGTGAAAACCGCAATGCTCCAGAGAGAAGCGTGCCACAGATGATGATGATGAACCCACAGCAAACACACACACACACACACACCTACACACACACACACACACACACACACAATATATGAGTTTATATATGTATATATAAGCAAACCGTTCTGTGTTGAAATTAGTTGCCGCCGTAACTGCGTCATCCTCGGTTTCCACTCGAAGAGGAACCTTTCTGCACCCAGGACCCTTCAGAGTTCTTTCCAGCTGCCTCAGGGTACGTTCCGCTTGAGTCGCCCTACACGTATCCACCTTAGTCACAACAACAAATGTTGGAACACCAAGAGCAAGAGCAAATCCAAGATGTTCTTTAGTAGTTCCAACTGTAAGATAAGCACAAAACAGCATTGTCTTCAGAAGCAATACATGTAGTTACACCTGCCGTAAAGTGATACACCGTAATATAACTAGAAATATCATAGCACTACGCATTCTACATGTATATTTAAATCTGAAAGTTCACCCAAGCCGAAGATTGTGCATCAAGTGTTTGGTGCAGCATGAATAACTTAACTGCTTACCAAAACCTGATCAGGCTCACTCAGCTCCTTCCCATGTTCTGTGGGACATGGTAACCAGTTTGTTAGACAGTTCGCCTTGTAACACGAAGAGTATGGGTTCAATTCTCCCCTGAGACGGTTACTGTTTAAGGACCTTGAGCAAGTACTTCACTGACAACTGCTCAGTACCATTGACTGATGCTTGGTCGTTAGACAGTGGTGCTTAATAAATGCATAATAATAATAATAATCTCATCCCTTCCTTACATGGTGCTAACAATGTTTTATTACAGTAGAGATTAATAATTACCATAAAAAAAATTGAGGAAGCCTCATGCATCCTTCACAGCTCAATGCAATACAAAACAGAATAACCATATGGAAACTTGAATGATTTAAGTTAAATCAGGGCAGAAATATATCCCAGCTCTTAGCAGACCAGGTAACTGCACAACCAGAAGCAGCTAGTGATACAGTAGCATTGCCGGATAACAGTCGTCAACAAAGCCACAGTTTTCAAAAGGAAAGGCTAAGTTTATAACTTATACAATTTCATCAGTGGCAATTTCACAGAGCTCTGCATTAATCATTAACCATTAATTAATATTAATATATCAACAGATAATGACATTATGTAAAAGTAAAGTGACTCACCAAGCCCGGTGTTAGCACTGACAACCAGCATAGCAAAGTCCGGAGAATAGCCGGTCAATCCAAAAATGGTTGTCTTCAGATATTTATGATGGCCACACAGATCGATTAACGTAATGATTTTTGATGAGTTCTCAATGATCTCTTCTAAGGTACGCGACTCACTGTAGTTAAACACCTACAACATAATAAAAAAGAAACAAATTACGTACAGAGAAAGACTTATAAATCCTCGACAAAAGAGACACTAACTACTGTATGTGAAGCACTGTGTTTAAATACCTAATATAATAATTCCACTTCATTGCTTCATGACAAAGCAAATTCTGTTTCTCCTCACATATGTGTCAACATTCCCAACAGACACAGGAATTTTACAAATAACGTTTAATTTAGTTTTTGATTATGAAACTCAGCGCTTCATCATACTTTACTGATTTTTAAAGTTTGGGCAATACTGAGAAAAGTACTGCATATTGTACTAGTTCAAGAGTTAGCTAAAGGAAACCGAATCAGGCTAATTTTGTTCAGTTCCCTGAAATAATTTGTGAACGCAACGGGTGATCTAGACTGGCACACAGAATATAACTGAGAATATAAAGCATCACATGATGTTTCTCAGTATCATTCATTCTTATGTTTGTGCAGAATAAAAAAATTGAGTAAATGAGCTTCAAATGTGTTTTATTCTCTGACAAAGACAAATCCGTACTTTTGCCAATCAGCAATTAACCTCAGCTACTCAAGCAATAGTAAAGATCATGGAACCTGGCCACTGTTGTTGAATCCAATGATCTCGTGACTGATGCTTGATGTTCTTCCGGACTGGATTTCGTGCAGATGGCGGAATAAGTTGAGCCGTGCTCTGCCCCGTCCATTGTCCAGCTCCCCTTGAGTTAAGACACCAAGGATCGTACTCTTTCCAACATCGACATTTCCCAGAACAGCAAGACGAAGATCGATGAACTGAAATGACAAAGGAACCACAACCATTGTCATCATAATGTAGCTATTCATTACACAACCAATTTTTGGTCAACACTACATGAAACAGAGAAAACAAAGCAAATTGGTGCAGTTAATATAACCCCTTCGTTTTCCTTTGCAACATATCGGCAAGTGCTTGAAAACCTTTTTTCTTTGATCATAGAAATTTTAAATTACCAGTTCACAAACATCTCTGACAAGTCTCTCTTGAAGAGGCGCTATATAAATCTGTGACTATAACTATGATTACAGCTCATACTCTGGCAGTGCCAGTCCTAAGGCTGGATAAAGGAGGAGGCAGACGCTCATCATCTTTGCTATGACTAAGTGTCGTTAAACAGCACTAACTAACTAACTAACTGTACAATGAATTAACAGTGGCTTTGAATACAGGACATGTGACAATTCAGTTAACACTGTTCAGGACTCTCAGGCCACAAATCAGGGTTCAAATTTCTACCTGGACAGAAAGCTATTTTAAGAAAGTGTGCCAGTGGTACTCCTAATGAACTCTGCTAAGAAAATTAGTATATCAATAGTAAGCTCAGACGCAAGGGGAAGAACTTATATGCCAAGGCTAAGAAATTGAAGTTGCTAACACTTAAAATATATGGGCTGGTGGGCCTCTCAGTGTTAGCTTGTACATCAGATTTTTTTTGATGGAATAATATTTTTATGAAGAATATATTTGACGTTACTGGTACTTAAATTCCTTAGGCATCACTTGAAAACATATGAACCACCTGCTGGTTGTCTGGCACTCGGCGAACAAGAACTTCTGCAATTAGTCTGACATCGCTTGCACAAGATGATTCCAACTGCTTCTCCTGTATCACTGACAATGCTGCTCCAAGCCTGCACAGACATGCATCATAGATCAAGAACACAAAGATTATTTAAAGTTCTTAAAGGGATTTACATCAGTGTCCAGACACACAAAAGAAATAAGAACCAAATTTATGACAAAGCATCCTGAAATATAAGCAGCAAAAAGAACAGATTACTATGCATACAACGTACTTGTAAATAAGATTATACGATGTCGGGTAACACAAGTGACTAAATATCATGCCTATATGATTGTGAATAGAAAGTAGGCTAGACTGGTAATCCATGTACACATTATTGTATTATTTTCTGCTCACTCCTGTGTTACATGAATTTCTGTGACTATAAGACGCACCAGTTGTGCAAGTCAGAATATAAGAGCAAATAAATTAAAAAAATTCTTATATCAACTTTAGTAGAACTGTTGCCAGACACTTCAAATTGACACTTTATTCCAGTGGTGGGCAACATACGGCCCGCGGGCCGGCCCCTCGGGCCATTTGAACTAGCCATTGACAGGTCTTTTATATTCACATTGTACCTGGCACTTTGGAACCATTAATCCGGCCCTACATGAGTGTCTGGATTTCTGTACGTAGGCCGACATTAAAACATTTCTTATTTATTAAGAATCAGGCCTCTTGTCTAGTCAACTAGTTTACTACTCAGTCATTAATGTAATGACTCTCTGCATGAAACAGGACCACTGGATAATTATGTTTTCATCATAAAAATTATCTTCATTTACTGTAAACTTAAAGTTTAACCGTAGCGATTAATCAGAAATATTTAGTTTTTTTAATAAAAGATATTCTCATTTTCTGGGGCAGATAAATCTGCAAAAATTAGCCCGCGATTGGCATACAGCCCGAGCTGCCCTTAAAATCTTTGGGCTGCCCTTTGCTTAAATAAGTTGCCCATGCCTGTTTTATTCACTTCACAAAAGTGCCGAATATGCACGCCCAGATGTTATTAAGTTATTAAGAGCAAAAATAATGCTTACAAAACTAAACAGAGGATACAAGACTTATTGAAAAAATAAGCAATCAAACTTGTAATTCACCAGTATATGGTAGCACAGAAAATCATTAGAGCAGCCTTGATTGAAAAGCCGAAAAACCAGCTTCCACCCGTCTTATGACATTCGAGCTCACATCTTGTGAACCGTGAAAGCTTACCAGTCTAACCAATCTAAGCCCAGGTCTCTCATGCGGCTGTAAACCATACTTAATAATTGCATGAATTAATTACTAAACAATTACCCTAGCCTATGTTACTCTAACTCCCTCTACATTTCTACGTTACTATACCATTTCCTAATCTATGTTACACTAGCACTGCTTACCTCCCCTTACTGATAATGCTTCCAGATCCGTGCTTACCAACATGAAGCCCGCGTGCTGATTTCAAATGGCCTGCCCAAGCCCGCTAAATGTTTGTAATTTGTGTAAAACTTAAGTTAAAAGACAAAGTCATTGGCCTTCTTCCATAGCTATTCATTCATAACTTGGCAATGTGAACACAAAATCCAGTTCTGATGATGCATTAAACTTATTTAAAGTTTAAAACGCACTGTTCTCACAGTTAATAATTACAATAAATGTACGTTGTTGCTTTTAAGTTTACTGGTGTGGCCCTCGGCTTCAAGAATAATTTTTTTGGTGGCCCGCGGTGTCTAAAAGGGTTGATAATGGTGCAGTGAACCAATCTGAAAATCCAATGAAATGTTAAGTACCTAAATGCCATCTTCTGCAGCGTCTCAAGTGATGCTTTCATTTCCGCCTCAGTCAAACCAGTCAGGTTGCCGTTGTCCTCGACTCCTATCTCATAGATCGCCTCTCCCTGACCCTCCTGCAAGCGCCATTTCATCTGAGTGACCAGATGCTCCATTCGCGACTCTGATGGATTCACGAGTTTCAACTATAACAACATTGAATAGAAAACAGAAGATTCAAAACACTTCATCCACCAAATTTTTCCTCACAGCTTTATTCAGTTTGGTGATTTTAGAATCAGTCCTAGCCAGCTCAGCTATAATGTGTGCACTGGCCGTACACTGTCGGTGGGAAGCTGAGAAGGCGAGGGAGACGACTGCTCACCTGCCCTCATACGC
>OY744604.1:67988923-68020455 GCA_963556255.1 Allolobophora icterica | reverse complement strand
GAAATCAAAGTCCTTCAAACCATCACAGGACTTTTGACTGGTTTTCTCATGATCTTTGTACAAAATTACATCATCCATAGCTTCCAGCATAATTTAGCAAATAATACAAGCCCAGAGGTCTATGCAACTTAGTCATTACTGGCTCCCTTAGCTTGACTCACTTTTGCCTATTTTCATCCCTTGTATTTTAGCCTGTATTGCGCAATGTCTTTCTTAACCTTACATCACCTAGTTACACCATTTCATGATTCTTTCATCATGCTTGAGTCATCTCTGAATGCTAAACAACAACCCAAACACAACGGAAGACTTGGATTTCCTCTGACTTACTGCATCTAATGACTTACTGAAGCAATGCTGAACCAGTCAACCAAATGGTTGAATAGTTTAGCACAGCTTAAGCAAATCTGGTTTACTTAAGGAACCCAACGACAGCATATTTCTTTTTACTTGGTTTTTTTTAACAGTATGTACAATAACTATACGAATATACTAAAGAATACATGATCAATATTCTTTTAAGTCTTTTAAGCAGGTTTACTTAACTCTCTTCTTCTTCTTCTTCTTCTTCTTCTTCTCTTCTTCTTACTTCTTCTTCTTCTTCTTCTTCTTCTTCTTCTTCTCCTCCTCCTCCTCCTCCTCCTCCTCCTCCTCCTCCTCCCTCCTTCCTCCTCTCCTCCTCCTCCTCCTCCTCCTCCTTCTTCTTCTTCTTCTTCTTCTTCTTCTTCTTCTTCTTCTTCTTCTTCTTCTGCTCCTCCTCCTCCTCCTCCTCCTCCTCCTCCTCCTCCTCCTCCTCCTCTCTCCTCCTCCTTCTTCTTCTTCTTCTTCGTCTTCTTCTTCCTTCCTTCTTCTTCTTCTTCTTCCTCTCCTTCTTCTTCATTTCTAGTTCATCCCATGTCAATAACTCTTCTGCGTATACCAATTATGCTTCCTTTCAATTCCCATCCTCAATTTCACCTCTTCATCTCTCCCTGTATCCCATTTTCCTGCCCCACTTCAACCCTTGTTTCAACATTTCTGGTTGTAGTGTTGTCACTTGCACGAAAAATCGAAGCAAGTGCTTCTAAAAAAGCCTTTAATCAGTTTTGTACACGTTGTCTGTTACCTTGTATTCTATGTTGCCTTCCTCTACCTACAACAAGATGAGACAGACAAAAAATTGGTTTGGTGATCATACCTGCTGCAAAACAAATTAAGGTCATCTCATTCCAACTAGAGGACCATGCTTTTCAGAAGTGTCTATACAGGCAAGTATGCTATGTATTTTTGTATCTGGGCATAAAATATAGCAACTTCTATAACCTCAACATACTCCTTGCCAGTTTAGACACCGTAATCGTCCCACAAACAAAAATTCCGTAATGCATAAAAGCTCAGGACCAGTGACAGATCTCTTGTCAGTAATCAGTGGCACAACACAAATACACTTACCTCAAAAGATATGTTAATGTTTTAATTATGTACCGCTTGCAGTGCCACTCTCAGGTTTAGTCATTGCTTCAAAGGCCTTTAGAGAAAATATCAGAGCATTTCAATAACAAAATAACAACTGAAAAATTAAAGAAACAAGCTAACTTGACAACCCATCTGCACATCGTGGGTTCCCAGTGAATGCCTAATTTCACTTCAGTGTTAAAATGCTGTGGCACTACAACTGACGTAACACACCTTAAAACTTCAAGAGGTCTGCCAGTTCTGGCCATTTTCTGCTGGCATACTTTAATTTTTAGTTATTACCTGTAGAGAAGTGATGCTTAAAACCTATTAAAAACCAGAAATACCAAAAGTGCATTGAAATACAAAAATGCCTTGAAAATGCACTGAAAGTTAAATGTTGATTAAATAGTGTTAGAGTGTTATTAATAGAAAACATTGAATACCTCTGGTGGCAAAGTTTCACGGATATCCCCGTTTTCCCCCACGTAGTCAAACAGGCCCACCAATGCTTCCATCGCTGTTGAGTTGTTATCTTCCTCGTACTCATTCAAACCCTACGCTGCTGCGTTTTAATATATACCACCGCGTATCACATGCATTTTAGTAACATTTGCTATTTTTGTTTTGTTTTGTTTCTAGGACATCGTCGGTATTTTTGTTGCACAGCTGTTTGTATATCTTTCATCATGATGCGTTAATAGATACCCGGATATACCAAAAACTACATATCACGGAGAATGCAACTTATGAAGCTCCGCCCACCCCAGCGCGATGCGGCTAGTAGATCTATAATTCTAATGCTGCCAGGTAGGACGGCTTCACTCTGGTGGATCCAGTGTGGATCGCCTTTTCACGCCGAATAGCCTGTTTAACCAATAAGCCAGTGTGGATTGCCTGTACGTGTAGGTCTGATTCTGTAAGTAGTACAGCCCTTTTGAAATTGTCAATCAGTCTTAGAGTTTCCCTTGAACTTGAAGACTGTGGATATCGAGAGCATTAAACGAAAACAAGGAGAGATGCCACTGAAAACTTTTGCCTTCCAGTCGTTTACGGTTCTTTAAGCCCATATATGTTGCCATCGTCGTGGGCCCTAATAACCATATTGAACACAATCAATCAATCAATCAATCAATCAATCAATCAATCAATCGATTTTTCTTTAAGCCCATATATGTTGCCATCGTCGTGGGCCCTAATAACCATATTGAACACAATCAATCAATCAATCAATCAATCAATCAATCAATCGATCGATCGATCGATCAATCAATCAATCAATCAATCAATCCTTTTATTGAAGCCATTTGAAGTACAAGGAAAATACAACATAAAAGTTTGAACTTTGGCAACAAGAGGAGACCCAAAAGGGATCTTGATCCCGCTTAGCAGGGCCACCTAGTTATAACATTTAGGCCTATCGTAATACAAGTAAATGGCAGCACAATCAATACTTTTAACGGTAACATCGATCAAGTTATATGATCAGCAGGTAAAAGAAACAATGATAGAACTCTTAACTAAAGAACTTAACTATCAGTACACGTGGATTCCAACTAAGGTATACAGATCAATTTCATTAGTTAAAAAGAGATGAAAAAAGCACAATCTTCCAAAAAAGCACAATCTTCTCAATCGTCTCTATAGCCACCTTCTCAGTGGTCATTAGCTTAAATTAATTAAAACTATGATCAGGTTGCAAATGAGATGGAAATTAAGGTTTACTGACAAATGCAATCGTAATCTCCAAACTTCTAAAGCACCACTTGAAGGCCAAGCGCGGGGCACCAGCCTATTCACGAGCGCTGACTAAATTAATGTAGCAATCCCGTGTCGGATTTAGATTTGGTCAGGCCCTAAGATATATAACGCTTGGAGGCCCCTTGTTAAAAATTACACCAGAATTAGTTCTCACAAAACTTGGAAACATACATGTATTATGCCTTTTAATTATTTAATAGCAAGGCATTTAAAGTAAAAAATTTCAATTATTTCCAAATGAATGCATTTACGGATCACATATATTTATGATTAAAAAAGCCACTCGCAAAAAATTCTGAATTTGTGTGAGACCCCTGCGGATTGTGAGGCCCTAGGCCTATAGCTGTAGCTTTTTTGCTTATGCATAAATCCGGCACTGGTCAATAGTGAACATTCATATAGCATTTTTAGGCTACAGTAGGATCATATTCCGCGATGCTTTATAAAAAAACTTGGCTTAAAAGCTCTACATGTATTTGTATTTAAGGCCAAACGTTGGCCCTAGTAATTCCGGTTGGCCACAGTTGTTTCTTGTTGAAATTTCCTATATTGGTATCGTAGTCGTAATCTGCAAACTTCTAAAGCGTCACTTGAAGGCCAAGCGCAGGGCACCAGCCTATTCACGAGCGCTGCGTCAAATCGGAAGTGTTTTTCCAAAGAGTAGTCCAGATCGAGTCCGGTTCCATGGGGGCAGGTCGAGAAGAGGAAGAGCAGCTGTTAAGGCGGGTGTCGTTTAGGGCAAGAATTGAAAGGCGGAGGATCGGATGAGTCTGGGTAGAAGTTCTTGAAAAGGCAAGACTTCAGTTTCGAATGAAGAAGCCCGAGGGGTGATAGAGTAGCATGAAGGATGATGGAGGACGGGTTGCAGTGATGGAAGAACCGAGAATGTGCGGAACTCGAGAGGGAGTTTCTTGGTGTTTCCCAATACTCCTTAATGTTTCTTGGTGTTTCCAAATGTATCTTGGTGTTTCTCAATGCTTCTTAATGTTTCTTTGTGTTTCTTAGTGTTTCTTGAATGAATGAGTTAACGAACGGACGGAAGAAAGGAAAGACGAATCGACAGTTAAAAGAATGAACGAATGATTGAACGAATGTAGTGAAGGGATCAATAGATAGATGGATGAATGACAGGATGGAGAGAGGAATAAGTGGATAAATAAATGAATAACTGCTTTTCGTGTCTGTTTGTTATACACCAAGAATGAAAACATTTGCAAAATTTCATGCAGAATAATCTTTATTAGATGAATATCTCGGTCATTTTGTTTTCGTCAGCCTCCATTAACGTTTCAACAAAGTACTTCAGTCTGAATTTTCATAACTCTAAGAACGTCTGTGTCAGCGTATCTCATTTAGCTTCAGCAGCAATTGCGCAGCAGCAGCCGTCTGTTCGTTGATGACTCTGCCCCTCTGACCTACTCCTCTATGCGCCTCCTTCTATCCCTCGCCAAGACCTTCAACCTCAACCAACGACAAATAAACACCAAAAAAAAACCACGACCAAATAAACAGCACATGACACCAAAAAAAAAAACAAACACACGACAAATAAAAACAAACTAACAGTACAAAGCATTTAGCTTTTGCATTTGTATTTAGTTTAACAACAAAACAAACAACAAAGCAAACAACAAACGACAAAATAAACAACAAAACAAACAACAAAACAAACGCAAAAGTAAACAACAAACGACAAAATAAACAAAATAAACAACAAAACAAACAAGACAAAAACACAAAAACTACACAAAGGGCTTACGGGAGATAAAGCCACGCCAGGGGCCCCCCTGCCTTCACGAGCTTACGGGAGATTAAGCCGCGCCAGAGGCTCAGCAGGGGTGTAGTTTTTGATTATTTTGTCTTGTTGCTTTATTGTCTATTTTGTTACTTTGTCGTTTGCTGTTTGCTTTCGTGCCTGTTTTGTCATTTACTTTGTCATTTACTTTGTCATTCGTTGTTTGCTTCATTGCTCATTTTGTCACTAAACTAAACACAAATACAAAAATCTAAATACTTAAAAAAAATTAATAAAAACACACTACAAAAAACTAAAGACAAATAAAAAAATAAATACAAACACAAAACGACCACCACACCCTACACACACCAGACCCTACACACACACCAGACCCTACACAACCACATCCTACACACACCACACCCTAGTGACCCGACAAACACCAGACCCTACACAACCACACCCTACAAACACCACATTCTACACACACCACACCCTAGTGACCCTACAACCACCACAACCTACACACACCACACCCTGGATCCTTTGAGGCTCGATCTTTTGAAGCATGACTTTTGGCTGAACTTTCTATAGAAGCCTTTATGCGATTGTCAGCGGCGGAGGTTTTGTGTTTATCTGCTTTGCGGTGCATGGAGATCTGAAAGATCCCTTTTAAAATATTTTTTTCTCCGTTTTTCCGGAATTGAAATGACACTTAAAGAGTCATCATTTGATTGGACCGAGGGAAGATTTTGGTAGAACTTTGAGCTGGGCTGTTGGAGGAAGGATCTTTTGATCCATGTCTTTTTTATTTTTTTTTAATTTTTTTTCCGGCATGACGCAAGATTTTTGTTGAACTTTGTTTGAGCTGGGTTGGTGGAGGATCTTTTGTTGGACTCGCAGTTCGATTTTTAGTAGGACGATCATTTGAAGCATGACTTTGGGCTGGACCTATCACTCACATGAACTGGTTGTTCATTCTGCTTCTGTCTGGGCCCAGTGTAGATCTGTTGCTCATTGGAAATCACACACTGTACAAGTACAAAACAGTATCATCATTATTATTGTCAATATCATCACTACATTAAGTTGTTGTTGCTATTACCATTTTTATTATTTTTATTGAAACCATAATCATCTGATCTTCAATGAACATAAGATGAACGTAACTATGTGATATGTGCTTCTCTGCATTAAAGTGACTGTTCTGTACAGCAAGTACCCGATGGGTCTCATTTCTTAAGCTGCCAAATCTTTGATACATGTAGCCTGCAGTTTGCAAGGGTAATGGAGCAACGTTCCTCTCACTGACTCAGATCAAAACTGCATTTCCCATTCAGAATGCTTCCGACTGCATGTTGTTTCTCCCAGAAAAACACAAATCACGCCATACACACAGCCAAGTTAGACTACAGTGATGCCATCTTTAGGGACTTCTCTGTCCTGAATTACCCAATGCCGTAAATCACTGCAGCTAGCCTAATCAGTGGTGTTCTACAATATGAGTATATATCTAACTTTGTGCAAGAAAGTTGTGTTGATTGCTCATTCTCAGACCAGGGGATATTAGTGAACTGGAAGACAGGTGAGAATCTATATGAATCTAAACATCACTGTTTAAAACTAAACATTAATGGTATTAAGAGAGTGTTAAATTAGACAACATCTAGTTTATCAACCACCACACCAGATCTTACATCCAAGTATTCAGAATCTGGATACGACTATCGGCATTAACTTGTGGTCACAATTAACTAAACTTATTGACCTTTCCTTGAGAAAAAAGTAACTAAAACAGCCCTCGATGAAGTCAATTCCCTAGATGGGTGGCCCAGGCACCGACACAGAGCAATCTGCAAGTGCAACATTTCAGATAAGAAATTAAAATTCAACACGTTTTAATCTAATGAAATTTAAGAATTTTCAGCCAACTCTAGCCACGACACTGACCTTCTTCTCGTGGTGTGGAATGATACGTTGCATGAAATTTGGGTTCGTGTCGCTCAGTCTGCATCAGTTCGAAGAGGACGGAACAAGAGCATGAGGTGATGCTATTCAGCAGCAGCAGCAGGCACAGGTAAGATGGCTGAAGCAGCGGCGGTGATGGAGCTGCTGAGACTGGGTTCCTCCCTCGATCGCATCCTTGACCAACACCAAACTGTCCTGTCACATCAGACCATCAGTTGGTCTTCAGGCCGGTCTGTCGGGCGGTCGTATGACAAGGTACGAAGCTACCAGCGCCATCGCGTCTTTTGTAGGAAAATTCATAGAAGACGAGTCTTGATGCTGTGAATAACAAATTAAGATCACAGTTAAACGGTAGATGCAGGTAACTTTTTCTGTTTCTGACGTTAATTGAATTGTACAGTTGGCCGACAGTGCAGAACATTCCATTTCTTGTTTATACCAGTTGGCTAAAGATCAACAAAATACATTGACTCGCTTGCACAGCCAATAAATATGAAACATTTCTACTATACTGTGGTATTGTATAATCAGGTCAGGTCAGATAATGACTATAATCAGGTCAGGTCAGATGTTAGAGGGTCTAACCAATCAGCGACCATGTTCTCTTAACTGAAACCTTACGTCTTCCAGTCTACTTAGGGCTCTTACTGTTTCCTTCTGCCAGGCTTCAATGTGCACCTGTGAACTTTTGTAACAAGGGCATTATCAAATTACAGTTGCATTACAATATAGTTGCAAAAGAATATCTCGACCAGAATAATCAGCAGCTCAGAATGGAGTTGCAATCAAGTCTCATGAAATGAAACACGTTCAAACCCAACAACCACATACTGACAACTGTTTACCTAACCTTCTGCATAACAAAACTTCGGTTCCAAAAAAGATTAATAATAAATAATATTAATAGATAATGTTGATAACAGTAATAGTGCAGACACCAGTAAATTCGTTGTTCAAGAACAACTAGTTGTTCAACACCAGTCAATGTAGTACTTCTCATGTGAATTCCGAGTTTGAATAAAATGGACAGAAACAATTTTCAGCGAAAAAGCACTTACGTTTGGTCAACATTGTCGGTGGAATCAACAAGTCCTGCTCAAAATCCTCCGCACCGTTGGACCACGACTTTGGATTAACGTAGAAGCCGATAAGAATGATGGCAGCATCTTTTGCGATGACCGCCGTGCTCTTCGATTTGGCAGCGTTCATATAGCGGATACGGAAATTGCGCTGGAGTTCGGTACAGTTGGTGACGTGCAGGCCATCATGTGACATAGCTTCTTCAAGATTCCAGTATCCTTTGCCAGGCATGATTTGCTTGTGGATGTCAACAAGTCGCATGCACTCCTTCCCGTTCATCAGAAGACCCGGAAGATCTTTCCAGAACATGTTGATAGTCGTCAGCTCCAGAGGTTGTGTGTCGCATGGCAGTGGCATATTCAACTAGGCGCCATCGGAAGTTCGGAACATGGGACGAGACTCGGTGATCGAAACTGATCAGGCCTCCGAAAGCTTTTACTAGGACTACTGGTGTTGACTGCTTGGGCTTCACTCGCAAAACTTTGATCAATGGATGCAAATAGCCGACTGACTGACATGACTTCCGAATCATGTGTAGGCCCTGATGACATATGTGGCTTCGGCCGATGTTTGACATGTCGCTTGCTCGAGTTCGCACACTGTGCCAGTCTGGACAGCTGTTCTCTGACCTTTGAACTGCATGATGACAGCTGTAACGGATGACAGACCAGGAGTCTCCTTGTTGGGGACCCTCAGTAATGCAATCTGTCCAGAGCAGAATTTTGTTTAGCCTGGTTTCAGGATCTTCAAGTCAACCAAATTCGGGAGCTGAGGTGAAGTTCCACAGGGTTTACGGAGGAATGGATAACGTTTCTGAAGTGCCAGCTGACTTAACTTCTCCCGTTTTTGGAATAACGCACTTAATGTTCGCCGTTTTATTAACGATCAAGATCTTCTGAGGACCAGCGGAATGCGAGGCATACGAAGATGAGTTGGAGCTGGCATAGTCCTCTCATTGTGGCACTGACTGAAGCCGTGGACATCAGCCTACCAGGGCAATTAGCACCAGCTTCCAAAGGAGTCTGGATCCTCCCACGGCCATCATTTGGACAGGGTTGGGATGTGGCTCTGGTCTGCTTTAAGGCAAAAACTTCTGGGTCATTGGCTTCAGAATCTGTGGAGCCTGGACCGGACTGTCTAGACTTGACCTTGAGCAGTACCCATCCTCCTCCTCGGACTTGCACTGGCCTTGGATGATGGAAGAATGACGGAACTGCCGTAGTGTTCTCCACCTGCAGCCGACAGAGCTGACCCTCCTCTTCCAGTGACATTATCTTCTCTGGGAAATCTTCCACATCTGTTACAACATCATTAGCTCCCACTAAACCACATACCCCAATGTCAGAAATGTCTGGCAATGTATCAAAACTGGCTTGTACTCTGTTGTCCGTGCCAGATTTTCGAATCTGTTTTCCAAAACTCCAGCCAGTTTCAAGGCACAACCATCATTCTGGTGCCACGAGGGTATCCTGAAATTCAACCGGTTCCTCGCTGACAGCCTGTGTCATGGTTTTCTTTTTTTCCCTGGTAGGATGGTCTTCTTTGAGTCCTGAATACCAAAGCTGTTGGATGTCCAGTGGTGATTACAGGACTGGATGTACGTGTATGCTTGTGTTCTAGATTCGAGATCATTAATTGTTATTCACTGCTAAAAACTTGTTCCCGCTGACATGGTGTCATGGCTTTCTTTTTTTTCTTTTTTTTTTTCTTTTTTTAACTTTTTTTTCTTTTTTTTCTTCTTTTTTTTCTTTTTTTTACTGGCAGGATGGCCTTCTTTGAGTCCTGAATACCAAAGCTGTTTGGTCCCAGGACAAAAACTGGAACCACCATTCCACAACACATGCATTCCTCTTCGAAAGAGTTAAATTCTCTTGTTTCAACGGTTTGTTGTCTGCATTTGTGAGACGTCTTTTCCAACGTGTTTCCATGCTTTCAAAACCTGTTGGCCAATCAGCTTCTGTCCATTTTAAAAAAACAGGACTTCATTACTTATCTGTTTAGGTCTACAAGCCACATACCGACCTAGTTCAAAATATTTACGTCCCAATCTATACTTCATTTAAACGTTTGTTACAATGAGTCTAATCTCTTGATTTCATTAGCGGCATTATCACAAAGCACCAGTCATCAGTTAGTTCACAGAATGGTGCATGACTAATAATACATTAGTAATCACTCAAATGCCACCTAAGCCCAAGAAACAAGGGTTCAAGACCATTTAGCCACCTTTATTCGATGTGTGCTTGAAGCTAAAACATAAATGATTTTGGTTTATGCCGATTCTGGATACTGGATAGTATAGGCCATTAGACATTTTAGCATCCGGATAATTTCGGATAGTCTAAAAATTGGCCAAATCGGTTTACCGATCTGAATTTCAGTTATGCCATAACTTAAAATCAGTTCTTATTCCCCAGACATATCAATATTCAATGAGATCATTTGATTATCTTTGTCTGGTCATACCTAAATCAATAATAGTTAGACTTACTAACCACAATACTACGTCTGAGTGTGAAATCGTAGGCACGATCTGGTCCTAGCGGTCACAGTTTACTCACAGACACACATTGTCTGACTATGAAGGCGTATTCTGACTGACAGGTGGCAGTTCACGTTCTTTGTAACTGCAAAACTGAAAATTAATCATTCCTGATTTAGCTTTGATACACACATCTCACATTAATGGATGGGTCTTACGTAATTTTGATACTACTATGAAGCATTCTCACATTGAAAATGAAGGAACATTCATTTATTTTGTACTTTCTGAGGTTCAGTATAAGCCTTAACTAGGTCTGTCCATATGGAACATGTAGCGTTATAACCCAAGATATAGAAGCCACTGATTTGTGAATGAGCTGACAATCTTTGATCTTCAGGTAACAACCAAAATACTACAGGTAAGGAAAGGTAAAGCAAAGTAAAGGTAAAGTAACAATCATCTTGCATCTTTACATCAACTGTACTTAGATGATGCACAGTCTCAAGTTACATGACAGGACCTTTTCAGTGGAACTGAAAGTGTGACTACCAATGAATATCTGTTCAACCCAGACCTGACGGTACAAAATGCAATGTCATCACCTTGATGTCCAGACTTTCAAAACAATATTTGCTCCTCACTTCCATATTCAAAAGATGTGATATTAAGCCACTAGGTGACTAACTAATTAACAAACAAATTAACATGGAAATTGCATACTTATGTACTTAAGCAGAAACTGAACTCTGGATGCAATACGTGAAAGGCTGACCCCGTGCAAACGATCAGCCATAAAGCTAACTTAGTAAAATCTTAAAATCTAACCATTTCGTGGAGACGGAGGCTTCTTTCATGTGCCTTCATGACTGGAGTTTAAAGGCTGGTCCAAGGTAACCAAACACCAGTTGCAAAGCAGAAGTCACTGTTTGTAGGTCATAATGCAGCTCCTTTCTTCCACCAGGCACTAAATTCAAAAAGTCAACAACCATTAAAAACTAGCACACAAAGAAACTGGAAATGTGTCTAAACTAAGTAATTTTTCACCTAGGCCAGGACAGAAGCCTATTATTCCTGCAAATACACGTTATAAACTTAACAATTCTGCTGGTAATATATATGACAAGCATCGCAGTGTCCTAGAAATATTTAAAGTAAGTTAAGGCTTATTTGGGGAGGGGGATAGAGTAATGGTAACACTCATGGCCAGGACAGCATCAGATCGCGGTACCCGTAACCCCACTCTAGGGTGGCGCCTTGCATGGCTGCCAAACCGTGTGTTTAATTAAGATCTTGATTGTACTGTCATGTTTCAATGTAATCTTACTGTGTTTGTCAGTTTGAATTAATAAAGATTATTATTATTATTAAATCGTAAACCTCGAATTCCTAAGGCGACAGCAAACGACAACAATGAAGATGATGGTGATAATGACGACTACATCAGCAGATGACTCAAAGAGGGTGGGGTTGCATCGTTATAATAAACATAACCAAGAATGATGATGAGGATGATGATAGCAACGATGATGATAATGATGTGATGATAAGTAACGATGATGATGATGATAGTAATAATGATGATGACGATGATAGTAACGATGATGATGATAGTAATGACAAGTTTGTCAAAGTGTGATTCCAGTGCTTTGAATCTTACAGGTTGGCTCAGGCCCGGACTGCTGGACGTATCACCAGTCTGGGGTGTGTAACCACGTTTCACCAGCGGGGAGGTGTAGCTGACACCAGGATCACCGCTGATGACTGGAGCATCCAAGATGGATAGGACCGAGAGAATGTTGGGGGTCTGAACAACTGGACTTCCAGTCAGGAGCAAATCGAGAGCAGATACGGTTTCGAGAGTTCCCCGCAAGATTCGACAACAGAGTTGTGGACCACATCACCTGAACAAACCAGCAGAAGCATCCTATTTACATGTTGTAATGTAGTGTACATTGCCAAAATTCTGGGCACCAAAAGCTGCAAAGATTACCAGCTTTACACATTGGCACCAAGTCAAATCAGCTTCTCAGAGGCCAGGATGTTAAGATCAATCATTAATTCAGAGAAGTCATTCATTAGTTCTTGCAAAAGTCGAGCACTTGATTAAAGTTTTCTATGTACAATAATATTTCAATTCAAACTGTTCAGCAAAAAGGGTGAATTCTTACCGTTCTCCATTTGATGCTGAGAAGTAACGACCAAATTGTTGAGCACTGCAATCTGCTTAAACAGTTCTTTATTCTTCAACTCATGAAATGCAAACAGGTTTTCTCAGAAATCCTGTTCCTTCCTTAACTGCTCAAACACAGAATGTCAACTCTTTCGTTTCCTTCCTTTGCCATTTCAGTCGGAGTCACCGTGGACTCCAGCGGTTCTACTTTGATGCCAGTTTGTGTAAGGTCTTCACAAACAGACCGATTCTGATTGATGGACAAGAGATTTTTGTATAGAGGCAACTCCATCTTTTCCCCTATACTGCAAAATTCTTCAGACTGTGGATAGATTCCCTTTTGAAGTTGTTCGATGATTGCCAGCTGACTTAATTTATGTTGAGCTTGCGACTCTGGTAAAGCTGAAACTTCTTCTGTTACCAACGGTCAGCTGTCAGTTCCTCGACTAGTCCTTGTGATGTTCCAGACTTGGCCTTCTCGACTAGTCCTTGTGATGTTCCAGACTTGGCCTTCTTAGGCAAAAGTCCAGATGCATCATAAACTTTGCAGCTGTTTCATTTCACCTCAAAGCAGTTATTGACATTTTTTTTCTCTGCTTAATTTCAAGTGAAAGCCTGTCTTCACTGGATTTGAATTTGTTAAGTCAACTGAAATTTCACGTTTATTGATTTCATTGTTTGGAAGCTTGGCTGAACTCATGCTTTCCTTTGCTTTGCATTTCTGTAGGTCATTTGCAAGCACGTCTTCACGAGTTCTGGATATAGAATACTTTCTTTTACGTCATATTCTTTAAGCTCTTGAGAAAGTATTTCTTCATTCGCTGTGCCTTTCTTAAGCTCAGTTGAAACTATTTTTTCTTTTGCTTTACATTCCTTAAGCTAGGTTGCAAGCATTTCTTCTTTGATTTTGTAATCTTAAAGCTTATTTGAAAGACTTCCACTGCTGATGTCATACTGATTAAACACAGCTGGAATGGTTTTTTGGGTCAATTTGAAACTGGTAAAGTTCTGCTGAAAGCATTGCTTCCCTTTCTTTGCAGTCCTTAAGATCAGCTACAAGCATTTCTTCATCTGCTCCGATTCTCGTAAGATCGGAAGAAGATTTCTAGTCTTCCTCTGCTTTTATTAAGCTCACTTGAAAGTCTTTCTTCACTGGCTTTGGCCCGCTTAAGTTCCACCATCAGAATTTCTTCATGTATTTTGCTTTTCTTGAGATCAGCTGTAAACATTTCTTCTTTCACTTGGAACTCTGTTAAGTCAGATGAAAGAATTTCTTCATTGATTTTACTCTTTTCAAGATAAGCTTTAATTCCATAGCCGCATGCAGCAGCAAGTCTTGTCTCATTTGCTTTGCACTCTTTAAGTTCAGCAGATAACGATTTTTTTTATTTATCAATTCCTCCATAGTTTTATACTTCTCTGCGTCAATTGACATCAATTCTTCGGTGGCTTTGTATTGTCTAAGTCCATTTTCAAGTGCTTTGTCTCATTTGCTTTGCATTCTTTAAGTTCAGCAGATAACGATTTCTTTTTTTTTATTTAGCAATTCCTCTATCACGTCGGTTGACATCAGTTCTTCATTGTTTAAGTTCACTCAACAACAATTTTTTCGATTGCTCTGCACCGTCTAAGTTCAGCTGAAAGTCGTTCTTCATTCTCAATCAACTGTTTCGAATTCAATGATTTGTCTTCTTCTACAATCACTGCATGTTCTCTATCTTGCATAAATACTTCGCAACTGGTTTTTACCAATTGTTTCTTTTCTTCCACAATCTTGGCTCTGGCCTTCATGAACCCAGCCATAAATGTATCCTGCTTGACTTTGGACTCAAGCAAATAGCTGTGCAGCCTTGTCTCATTAGCTTTGTTCTTCAGTTCAATAACCAGAGCATCTTTGCTCATCTGCATTTGTTCCATTTCATTTGAAACCAATAGCAGACTGGTCAAACTGTTCTTCAGGAACGAGCAGCTCCTTATTCTTCACACGCAGGCATTTTTGAAGTGTTGCTCGCACGGGTCGCTCGCGTTCCAGCAAAACCTGAAAAGATAGAAATTCATCACTGGTCATTACTAATTTGACAACTAACGTCTTGTTTTATTCAGTTTCTTCTTAAACGATAGACACCCAGCAAAGTGCTAAAAGAAACTTAAATTTAAGTAAATATGAAGCCAATGTTTTCGTGGAGGACATGATCTCACAGACTTGTATTAGTCACCATCATAGATACGAATAGCTAACTCAGTGACTGATCTGACTCACCTACTTGCGATCTGGTCAAAACCCATCATGCTCACCCCTTCTCCCTGCATATTCCACACAAAACATGATTGAACTGGATTTGATTGATGAAGTCAAGAAAAGGATATGACAATCACAAGCCTTAATGAATTAATAACTGGGACTGATGTAAGGGAGATAGATAACCAGTGGTAACACCGTTGGCTACCCTCCTCTGCGTATGGATTAAAATCCCGCCACTTGACATGACATTAGCAAGTTATGTCTGTAATGTAATGTAATATAAACATTTGTAAAGCGCTCCTCTCAGCAGAGCTATCCAGAAGCGCTCTCAACGTGATAGGTTCGTGTAAAAAGAAAGGTCTTTCAGCATTTAAGTGAACCTGAAGTCTGACCCTGTAAGGAAAGGTTGCCTATTGATAGTTTTGTTGTCTCCTGTCTTTACTCATACTATCTCTCCAACTTTGAGAACTTACCATAAAACAGTGATTGCGTTAACTCTATACAAATCTATCTGTCCTTTTGTATGCCTGTCTGTCTTTGTCTGTCTGTGTGTCTGTTCTTAATTGTCTGTCTGTCCTAAATTGCTTGTTAATTTGTTTGTTTGTTTGTCTGTCTGTCTGTAGGTCCTTTTGAATGTCTGTCAGTCTATATGTCTCTGTGTATGTCTGTGTTTAATTGTCTGTCTGTCTGTTTCCCAGTCAAAAGACATCTGTCCATTGTCCACAAAATCGATCAACTGTGACCCACTGACCAAGTTTTGGTGCTAACTTAGTAAAATGTTAAAACCTAACCATTCTGCAGGTTCCCACTTAAGGTCTTCGGTGATCCTTATCCGATTCATACAGGCGAACTTTCTCATCAAGTGCCCCATGCTTCATCTTGTATTCCCACAAGACAGCTCAGTCTTTCGAAAACCAATAAATACTTCATATTTGCTGCAAAATCAATCACCCATGAAAATTCATTTATTTCCAGAATTACCAGAACATTATTTGCATTTCACCATTAGTCATCATTACTTATTGATTTGATTTTAAATTGGAATATTACACAAAACAGTTATGTTGCAGCAAATAATTTGTAAAAAATTAATGAACGGTTCACTAAAATCAACAGCTTGCAATGTTTACAAGATTTCAAGGTATGACAAAAACTAATCAAAATACAGGTCATGATTTCAATCTAATCAAAATACCTTGATTTCAAGGTATGACATAAAAAGTTATTCAAAATACCTTAATTTCAAGGTATGACATAAAAGCTAATCAAAATACCTGATTTCAAGGTATGACAAAAACTAATAAAAATACCTCAATTTAAAGGTATTACACAAAGAGCTAATTAATCTCAGTGAGACAAATATAACATTAGCACGTTTTAAAATTACATAGGTAAACTACAGTTGAAAATGCTGAGTTACCTTAGCCCAAAGCTTCTCGATGAATGCAGCATTCCACTTCTGCTCATCCTGGTAGCCGCAGATCTCTCGCCGGTATGACCTGTGCTCCTCATCCAGTCTGCTCCTCAAGATCCTGCTGTTGAAGCACATTCCGGATTTCCCCATCCTCGCCAAATGAATCGGATTGCTCCAGACCAGAATCCAGCCTTCAATAAATCATTACATTTCTCTTGCATTAGCAACACACAACATACTGAGTCACAGTAACCCACATCTACACATTGTATCTGGCAATCCATACAGTGCCTTTTCCGTGACCCTCACTACCCAACTCATCAGGAGATACACTTTGTGCAGGCACTCGACTCATCACATGCACTACCTGATGAAGAAAAGTGCACAAGAATAAGAGCATTGGACAGACAAATGGTGATTGCAATTTAGAATAACAATAGTAATCATCATCAGCATAAATATTACCACTACCATTTCCACCACCAACATCATCATTATCGCCATTACTACCATCACCACCATTACCACCACATCACCATTATCACCATTACCATGACCATTACCATCACCATGACCATCAGCATTACCACTGTCATCACTACCATTACCACCACCGACACAACCAGTATCACCATTACCACTACAACCACCACCACCACCAACAACAACACTGTTACCACCACTATCTACATCACCATTACAACCTCCATCACCATTACCACCACCACCATTTTCATCATCATTGTCGTCATCATCATCATCATCATCACTAGTCTTTAATGCCTTTCGACAGTAAAAATGCCAAAGGAACGTGATCATCCTTATCATCGTCAAATGAATGCTACATCATAACAATTTACAAGCCAAGATATTGTCATCACTGACAGAAATAAAAATTCCACCACCATCATCATCACTCTCATTGTGATACCACTGGATCATCAACATAATCATCCTCAGTCTTCACATCTGCAGACTGCTTATTTAAAACTCACCTGTCTCACAGTTCCAGCCCGTAAAGCCGGGCAAGCAATAACACATAGCACCGACGTAAGCACATGGGTTCAGTTCACAAATGTTGGCACAATGTCCCTCAATGAGGTACTGCAGTGCCAGGATCTGAATAGTCTTCTCAGTGTGATGAATCGCAAAACATTCTGCGCCTTCTGACAGGTCTGCTGATCAAGCTTTGTGTGTCCAGTTTTCAAGGAAGCAAATATTCTAACACATTCACAAGAAAGAACTAATAAGAAACTAGGAAACTGACCTCTAGCAATCTATCAAATTTGCTATTTTGTGATATTTCTGTATGAGATGAGACACTTCCATACCAGAATCCCAGCTCCACTGGATAGCACCAATAGAAGTGCACTACCATTTAAGAATTCATTTACTCTTTTCTGTAGCACCAGCTTCTAATGCAACATAATTATGGTATATAAAACCCTGGACAAGCCAGCTGAAAATTAATCACTCCTCATTTAGCTCTGATTCACACATATCTCAGATTCAGTGCTTGCACATTAGTGGATGGGTCAGAGGTAACTTTGATACTACTGTGAAGCTTTTCAGTTAAAAATTAGCCAACGAAGAAACTGGAAATTTTTATAAACTAATTATGTTTAACCTAGGTCAAGACAGAAGCCTAACATTCCTGCAAATACATGTCACAATCTTAACAATGTGTAAACTCAGTAATGTTTCATCTAGGTCAAGACAGAAGCCTATTATTCGTGCAAATACACGTCTTAACAATTCTGCTGCCAATATATATGACAAGCGTTGCAGTATCTTAGGAATATTTAGTATAAGTTCAGATGGTAAACCTCACATTCCTAAGGCGACAGCAAACGACAACAATGAAGGTGATGGTGATAATGACGACTACGTCACCAGACGAATCACTGAGGGTGGGGTTTAATCACTATAACAAACATAACCAAGAATGATGACGAGAATGTTGACAGTAACGATGATGATAATCGTGATGATGAGAGTAATGATGATGATGGTGATGACAAGCGTGGTTTCAGTGTTTTGAATCTTACAGGTTGGCTGACGCCCGGACTGCTGGACGTATCACCAGTCAGGGGTGTATCACCATGTATCACCAAGGGATGGACAGGACCAAGAGAATGTTGGGGGTCTGGGCAACTGGACTTCCGGTCAGGAGCAAGTAGAGAGCAGATATGGTTTCAAGAGTTCCCCCGCATGATTCGACAACAGAGTTGTGGGCCACATCACCTGAACAAACCAGCAGAAGCAACCTATTTACATGATATCATCATAATAATAATAATAAAAATAATAATAATAATCTTTATTAATTCAAACTGACAAAACTTGTACGCAGTAAGATTACATTGAAACATGACAGTACGATCAAAATCTCAATTAAACACACACGGTTTGGCAGCCATGCAAGGTGCCGCCTAGAGGGGGGTTACGGGTATCGAACCACGATCTAATGCTCTCCTGGCCATCAGTGTTACCATTACACTATCCCCCTCTCCTATAACGATAAAATGTAGTCTACATCGCCAAAATTCTTGGCACCAAAAGCTGCAAATAGATGACCAGCTTTATACGTTGGCACCATGTCAAATCGGGTTTCCAGAGGTCAGGATGTTAAGATCAGTCATTAACTCAGAGAATTAATTCATTTGTGTCCGCTAACGAATGTTACTCAACCTCATCACCTTGCCAATAAATAATTTATTGCTAGGTAGAATCATAACTGTTTCTATTATACTTAAGTTACAATAATGAATAATCTATTGGATACAACTTTCTTTTGTAATGAACTTGAATGGTTCTTGCAAAAGTCGAGCATTTGATTAAAGTTTTCTATGTATGTACAATAATATTTCAATTCAAACTTGTTCAGCAAAAAGGGTGAATTCTTACCTTCTCCATTTCATGCTGAGAAGTAACGACCAAATTGTTGAGCATTGCGATCTGCCCAAACACTTCTTTATTCTTCAACTCACGAACAGGTTTTCTCGAAACTTGTTTCTTTCTTAACTGCTCAAACAGAAAGTCAACTTTTTGGTTTCCTTTCTTTGCCGTTTCACTCTGAGTCACCGTGGATTGCGGCGGTTCTTCTGTTGGCAAAGCGGTCAGCTGTCACTTCCTCGACTAGTCCTTGTAACGTTCAAGACATGGCCTTCTCAGGCAAAACCCCAGGTGGATCATTTTGCAGCGGCTTCATTTCACCTCAAAGCAGTTACTGACCTTTTTTTTCTCTGCTTAAGTTCAAGTGAAAAAAATTCCTTAAGCTTAGTTGCAAGCATTTCTTCTTTATTTCGTAATCTTCAAGCTTATTTGAAAGACTTTATTATAGTGTTTAAACTCAGCTGGAAGGCGTTTTTGGTCAATTTGGAACTAGTAAAGTTCTGCTGAAAGCATTGCTTCCCTTACTTTGCAGTCCTTAAGATCAGCTACCAGCATTTTTTCATCTGCTCCGATTCTCGTAAGATCAGGAGAAAGATTTTCTAGTCTTCCTCTGCTTTTATTAAGCTCACAATAGTCTTTCTTCGCTAGCCTGCTTAAACTCTACCGTAAGAATTTCTTCATTTATTTTGCTTTCCTTGAGATCAGCTGTAAACATTTCTTCTTTCACTCAGGTGAAAGAATTTCTTCATTCATTTTGCTCTTTTCAAGAAAAGCTTTCAACTCCATAGCCACAGCAGCAAGTCTTGTCTCATTTGCTTTGCATTCTTGAAGTTCTGCAGATAACTTTTTTTTTTTTTTAATTTTTTTTTTTTTTAATTTTTTTTTTTTATATTTTTTTTTATTAAGTTAGCAATTCCTCCATAGTTTAATACTTCCTGAGGTCAGTTGACTTCAGTTCTTCATTAGCTTCGTATTGCTTAAGTTCACATGACAGCAATTTTTCAATTGCTCTGCACCGTCTAAGTTCAGCTGAAAGTCTTTCTTCATTCTCAATCAGCTGTTTCAAATTCAGTGATGTGTCTTCTTCTGCAATCATTGCATGTTCTCTATCTTGCATAAATATTTCACTACTGGTTACTAATTGTTTCTTTTCTTTAATAATCTTGGCCTGGTCCTCATGATGTATCCTGCTTGACTTTGGACTCAAACAAATAGCTTGAGCCTGGTCTCATTAGCCTTGCCCTTCTCCAACTCAATAATTAGAGCATCTTTGCTCGCCTGCAGTTGTTCCATTTAATTTGAAACCAACAGCAGACTGGTCAAACTGTTTTTTTTTATCAGCAGCCAATCCACTGCGTTAGGTTTCTGGATTCTGTAGCTCCACAAATTTACTGCTCTCCTATTCAGCAGCCAAACTTTTGTGGCTTCCTGTTTCATTTTTTATTTTTAGATCCTCCGAAATCAACCTCAGACTTGCCATTTACTGCTGAAACTCATCTGCCAAAGCTTTAACTTCGTGCCTGATTGTTGCAATGGTGAAGAGAGTTCGGCTGCACTGGCTTTGCTTTCTTCCACATGATTGGCTGCTGCCTGTCATCTGGAAATCATACGAGACTGGCTAAGTCCAGAAGACAACGTGCTGTTGATCACTTTCCTTTGCTGCAAAATCTTCTGCCATTCCTCGTCTCTTGTGTGGCATTTCTGTTGTTCTGAAGTCAAGGGTTTACCACTGGGTCTAAGCTGTGCAAGTTCTTCTAACAAATTCTTTTCTCTTGCCAGCGTCAGTTCATGAGAAATGGCCTTTAATCTGTCATTTGAGTTCTTTAACGCATCAGGTCAGCATCTTCCTTTGATCAAAGCTTTTCAAGTGCCCTAACAGCAGTTCCGCATAATTTCTGGCATGGAAGTATGCAGATGATGTCCGCTCTTGATTCACTTTATGCATCTTAAACAGTTCTAAGAGCATTATTTTCATTGCTGGACTTTAACTGGTCCAGTTCATCTCCTTTGCTGATCGATTTCAACTGACACCAATCCCTTCTCGGCTTGCAGTTGGGTCAACTCAGTCAATATCAGAAGATATTGCAGAAGATCTTTCTCTGTTTTGCACTTGTCCAAATCTTTCTGAAGCTGATTCTCCTGTTCTCTGCACCAACTGGAATGCATCTGAAATTTTTTTAGGTTCATCCAGCATCTTCTTTTTCTCTTTGGTGTAGACCTCTCAGTTTGATTTCGGCCAAGAAGCTTTCCCCGTTTGTTTGATGCTGACCTATTTATAGCCCCAGCCCTTCTTCCTTTTGCCTCCGCTGTTCAATTTCTTTTTCTTTATCTTCCAGTTCTCTACGTATTTCAGCCAATGCTGTAGATATCAGTATCTGCCTGCACTGTAAGTGAGGCCATCATAGCCGTGAGCTGCACCAGTTCTAGTGATTGCGACTGAACGGTCTCCTTTAGTGAAATGACCTCCGTGGATTTTGTGTGCGGCGGATCCTGAAGCAAGTTCAGTCCTGCAGATTGGGACTTGTCTTTGTCGTTGATAAGTGCCAGTTCTGCTGATTTCAACTCCAACTCCCTTCTGTGGTGCTGCAGCTCGGCGGACATAACTCGGTCTTTCAAAGTTTTAGATTTGAAGACTCTGCCTCTAGCATTTCCTTTAAGAGCAACATCTCTGAAGATCTTGCCACCTCCTGTTCTTCGACCTCATTCAGCTCTTTAGACAACGCATCAGCAGGTGCTCTGAATGAATTCAACTCAGTACATCTCATATCTAACTCACTGGACTGCAGCTTAATCCTACCATTCGCCCCAATTCCTTGGTCAACAATTTATTCTGCTGCTTTTCTTCTTTCAGCTCATAAATTGAGCTTTCAGTCTTCTCTCTCAGGTTCATCAATTCATTCAGCTGGACTGCCATCTTCTCTCGATACTGCAAAACCATCAATGACTTAGACTGTATTGGCCTGTAAATTCATTATAGTCTTGCACTGTTTAATTTCACTATCCTGTGACTCAACAGTCAGGGTGGACATCAGTTCCCCTGCCAATGATTTAAGTGAACCCTTTGATTCAGCTAGCTTCAAATAAAGTGTGTTGAATGCATCATCTGTATGCACTGCTCCCGTGAAGATATCCATGAAGATATCCACAGCTGGACTTCCACCTTCTTTCGATACTGCAAAACCATCAATGACTTAGACTGTATTGGCCTGTAAATTCATTATAGTCTTGTACTGTTTAATTCCGCTTTCCTGTGACTCAAAAGTCAGCATGGACATCTTCAGTTCCTCTACCAATGATTTAAGTTTACCCTCTGATTCAGCCAGCTTCAAATAAAGTGTGTTGAATGCATCATCTGTATGCACTGCTTCCGTGAAGATATCCACTGCTTAAATGAAGATATCCACAGGAGAACTTGAACTCTGAGGTTCAATTTTCTCTGGTGAGACAAGTTCTGCAGAATTAGATTTGCGAACAATCTGATCCTTTGAGCGAATTTCTTCAATCATCATCAACGGTTTCTTCTTGTAATCATCAGAACTAATAATATCCTCCACAATCCTCTGCCCCAAACAGCAGTGTTCGTGCAACGTCATACTCTTAATCAACATGAACATCACTTAGCTTCTCACTTTCTGCCACGCTCAAAGAATTCTAGTCTCCCATCGAGAACTTCATCTTTGAAGTGTTATTACTGGTCTTTGTGTAGTCGCTCCTTTCATAATTTTTATTTCTTTTGACCTTGGGGTCTGTGTGCCATAATTCATAAACAGATTTCACTGATGCCTTGTACAGTTTCACTTTCTGACGACTGGCATTGGACATGAAGAGCGGCACAGCGAGTGTAGACAGTGAGCGTAGGCGTGGTCCTTCATCAGAGATTGCCTAGTACGGCAGACTATCAGCCAGTTCCCGTATCAGGATTTCATACAGCCCTATAGGTCAGTAGCTCTGGAGAGTTGTAAGTGTTTCGAAGTGTAGTCGCTCCTTTCATAATTTTTACTTCTTTTCACCTTGGGGTCTGTGTGCCATAATTCATAAACAGATTTCACTGATGCCTTGTGCAGTTTCACTTTCTGACGACTGGCATTGGACATGAAGAGCGGTACAGCGAGTGTAGACAGTGAGCGTAGGCGTGGTCCTTCATCAGAGATTGCCTAGTACGGCAGACTATCAGCCAGTTCCCGTATCAGGATTTCATACAGCCTGGTAGGTCAGTAGCTCTGAGGAGTGGAGTCGTGTTTGGAAACATTTCCCTGGCCTGAAGTCGTCAACGCTGAATGATGCCACTGTAAGATCAAAACACAAGCAGCTGTTAACCATCTCAGGAAAACTGTGAGACCAGAAAAGATTCTGTGTCAGGATAATCAGCATTAAATCTCACAGTTCACTGAATTAAACAATGAATAAGTAGGTGAATGAATGGGCGGGTGAATGAGTGAATGAGTGATATAATATCGCTGAGGACGTGCACACTAAATTTAATCTGAACATAGAAAACAAACATTTCATAACAGAACCTCACTATAGAGCAGTTCTTGATCATATAACTCATAAAACAGTGTTATAGAGTTTCTGGTGTATATTCAACGACTGACCATTAGACCTACAGCCAAACAGACAGGACTATGCTTCTGTGATTTCATAATTATCAACGTCGTCATTTCGTATCAACCCATTGATCAATTGATTTGAATCTACAGCATCCTTGTGGCCTGGTTAGGTACATGGGTCACACCATACATATACATAAAGTTCAAAATATTAGAGATAGCACTGTAAACTCTGCTTTAAAGCACGCTTGGCTACGGCAAAGTCTTAAAGCAATTTCTTGCCCTGGCAGAGCTTTTAATGCTCACTCTTTCGGTCGACAGTCCAGTATGCTAACCACCCGACTACTATCGTAAAAGCATTGAGCATGGCTATTTCATTTACAGACCTACAAATAAGCAACTCTTCCTTCTACGCTTTACAAAATATAGATCCTTATAGTTAGCAGTTAGCAAGACAATGGAGATACCACATCAACATTCAGTGACTGTCAACAAGATCACCAGTTTGAAATATGCAAGATAATCAAATGTGTTAATGCAATGGTTAATATTCAGCAAGCACTGTCAATTCTCTGGCAATGACTGGCCACTCTCTGGTCTCTAGCTTGGACTTGCCAACTGGGAGTGTGACTGTACATTAGAAGTCCTTGATTACTGGTACCATTAAACTCCACCACATCATTAGGTATTCAGTGGTAATAGTGATCAAATGTATGTACCAACTACTTCTTCAGAGGCGCCTGCAATCTAACATAACCTCATAAAACATTACAGCATCATTTTCTGCTGAAGACCCCAAAAGGTTTAATTGACTTTTGTACCATGACCCAACTGGAAGATAAGCCATAACACCCTCTTAAGATATGAAATCTCGAAGTCCCATACAGCCACCGTGCAACATGGAAGCTTCACCGCGGTCGGCCTCTCATTCTGGAACAGGCTCCCAGGGCGCCCGCAGGCTTAAAAATAGACGCACACCCTCCCGTCCCTCTCATCCCCCACCCGTAACTTTCTGAAAGAACGCTGTGATGCAAAGTTTCTTTTTAGGTGGAGACTTTTCGCGAATATCGTGTTTTTCATGTCAGTCATGACTCATTATAGACACAGTCACTAACAACACTGTAACTACAAAATACCTTAGGCTTACTACAGATGCTCGTAAACAAATAATATGGCCGCTTTCCCGCTTTGCCACCATAGATATAAAATAAGGATATTGAAATACCTGCCATAGTAACTGTTAGAGTACTGAGTAGTGACAATCGTAAAAATTTCAATTTACATAATATCTAATGCTTTAACATGCCGTATTGCCGTTTAACAAAAATATCGATGCGATGCCTATTCTTGTGTGGATTTGATTAGTAGGTGAACGCACGTGCGTCTCGTGCGTCCGCCCTCCAGGCTGCCATGCAATTGCGTCATGAGCGGCTTCTGTTTTCCATGTCTCTGTTTTGCAAGCGGTTGAAACATTTCTAATCGACAGCTGTGGTCTTGTATAATCTGGTTTGGTCAGGTCATATGCTATATAGAGAATGTTATGACTTCTCCTCGAAGGCAGTCAATGAAGCCTTTTGGGTCTTTAGTGGAAAATGACAATTTCTGTTTCCCAGTGTAGGCCTACACTAGCTGTCGTCAATAAACTGTTAAAAATTATGGATGGGCTTTGTAATCACCTCTGAAAAAAACAGTGTGATCATCATAGCTGCATATTTAATTAAGTCAAACCACGTTTAGTCAACAGCAACATATCTGTATCACTCTATCCATACGAAGTCAGTAAACGAGGAGTCTTACCCGGACGTGAGTTGACGGCCGGTGGTTTCCCGTTCGTCAGTTCTTCCTTCGCGGCTGTTCCTTCGAATTCTGGGTTCGTCTGAGTGAGGTTGCGATCGGCTTCGTGGAGGAGCGCAGCGTCTACGTGGCTGCTCGTGAGTGCGAGTCGGTTGCCGTGGGTTCTGTTACCCGCAACTGAGTTGGTCTTTTGGCCCCTAGGCCTATATCGGATAGTAGGCTTAGGAGGGAGGGAGGGCTACGATGGAGTTGCAATTCATTCGACTTATTAGCGATTTTATCGTGGTTTTGTTTCGTTTTCCTGACGGTTTTGTTGTATGTTCGTAGGCAGCTGAAGTCGCGCTTGCGTGGGATGAGGTCCTAGTATCGTGTGAGGTAATCTATATGGCAGCAGAAGTTCGGCCTGCGTCGGGTGAGGTTATATAGTTTCGTGTGATCGAGGTCTTTAAGGCAGCTGATGTTGCGCTGCGTAGGATGAAGTCATATATCGTGTGATCGAGGTCTTTAAGGCAGCTGATGTTGCGCTGTGTCGGATGAGGTCATAGATCGTGTGAAGTGGTTCTATAAGGCAGCTGATGTTGCGCTGTGTCGGATGAGGTCATAGATCGTGTGAAGTAGGCATAGTCTTTAATGGCGCTGAACTCGGGCCCGCTTTCGAAGGCGGTTCAGTCGTGCCTGCGAAATACTGGTGCGACGGGATTTCGTAACAGGAGTCTTTGGACGATCGACATGGGTTTCCTCCTTGTCCCTGTCAGCAGCAGTCAGAGTTGATCTCCTGCGAAATAGTCTTCTCAGCGGACCAAGGAGGCACGACCAGCAATCAACGACGTCGTCCGTCTCCTGTCCTTTTGGCCTTGGAACGATCACCTCCCTCTGTGGTGGCGCAGGTGGTGGAGGTTCTGGCTCCTCTCCCCTCGCTTCAATATACTTGAATTGGTCTTTGTCGGCCCAAGAAATTCTCGACCCTGAACTCGGTCTCGACGCATCGTCCTCGTCATCGGCTGGAACTTGTTCAGTTGAGTCTCTGTTAAGGCTTGTGTCGCTGATCTTCTTCTCCTGGCAGAGGTTCAATGAGGCAGCTGACCGTTCGGGAACCGGTGTCCTTGGACGAGGAGATCCACGAGCCACATCCTCCTCCTCCTCCTCGTGATCCTGTTGATGTACTCTGTCCGTGTGCGATGTCAAGTTCATGACAGACTGTGTTCTGGTGACATACAGAATTTCAGGCTCCTCATCCTCCTCCTCCTCCTTCGCCTGTTGATGTACTGTGGCCGTATGCAGCGTCAAGTTCATGACAGACTGTGTTCTGGTGACATTCAAAATTTCAGGCTCCTCCTCCTCCTCCTCCTCCTTCGCCTGTTGATGTACTGTGGCCGTATGCAGCGTCAAGTTCATGACAGACTGTGTTCTGGTGACATTCAAAATTTCGGGCTCCTCCTCCTCCTCCTCCTCCTCCTTCGCCTGTTGATGTACTGTGGCCGTATGCAGCGTCAAGTTCATGACAGACTGTGTTCTGGTGACATTCAAAATTTCAGGCTCCTCATCCTCCTCATCCTCCTCATCCTGGTCATGTACTGTGGCCATGTGCGATGTCAAGTTCATGACAGACTGTGTTCTGGTGACATTCAAAATTTCAGGCTCCTCATCCTCCTCATCCTCCTCATCCTGGTCATGTACTGTGGCCATGTGCGATGTCAAGTTCATGACAGACTGTGTTCTGGTGACATTCAAAATTTCAGGCTCCTCATCCTCCTCCTCCTCCTTCGCCTGTTGATGTACTGTGGCCGTATGCAGCGTCAAGTTCATGACAGACTGTGTTCTGGTGACATTCAAAATTTCAGGCTCCTCATCCTCCTCCTCCTCCTTCGCCTGTTGATGTACTGTGGCCGTATGCAGCGTCAAGTTCATGACAGACTGTGTTCTAGTGACGGACAGGATTTCATGCTCATCATCCTCCTCGTCCTCCTTCTTCCCTTCATCCTTCATCTGCTCCTTTTCACGTAGGTAAACTACAAGTTTTGGGAGATCCAATGTGGCCTTTGTTCTTGACAGAAACGTGGATGTAGAGGATGACACGACTCCTAGGTCTTCCTGCTCAATCCCCACTTCCTCCACCACTTCCTCATCCTCCTCTTCTCCTCTGGCTGGCTCTGGGTTGATCAGATCCATTCGAGCCAGTGAAGCTTTCGGGGGATACTTCAAAATCGGTCTGATTTGACCGTCCGGTACTTGTTTCGAAATGGCCTTGGCTTCATTAGTTCTGATTGAACACTTATCAGCCTCGGCGTTCTCAACGTTTTCGGACTTGGGAGGTCTGATCTCGCCTTCCGGTACTTGTTTCGAAATGGCCTTAGCTTCATTAGTTCTGATTGAACATTTATCAGCCTCGGCGTTCTCAACGTTTCCGGACTTAGGCGGACCAGACGCAGCGATTGCAGGCAGACCATCATCGACGGCAATAGGCGTGACCTTCCGAAAGCGCGGTCTCATCCATCTGCTGCACTTCGCTTTTCTTCCATCACTCGCTGGAGCGTCGCCTGACACTTTCTCAGGTGCTGAATCTTCGGCGACCTTAGGCTCGACAGCTGAACTCGGAGGGATCCGGTTCGAGTGCCTAAACTTCCCGAGGCGTCTCCTCAGGGCTGAACAACAATCGCTCGTTACAGGAGCGTCGCCGTGCGCTTTTTCAGGCGTTGGGATTTTGGCGACCTCTGGCTCCTCAGCCAAACCCGGAGGGATCTGGGTGGACGAACGTCCTAACCTCTTACGTAAGCGACGAAGCATACTCACAGGAAAACGGAACAATCCTGGGTACGCGGTCGAAACGCTCAGAGCGCTACAGTCGCTGGATAATCCAACGATCGTAGTGGAACAACGAATAAAACGATAAAAATATCCTCCAGGAAGAGAAACTGTCGACGAACAACAAGGAAGGTAACAAATCTAACGAACAACAAACTCAATCGCTAAGATACTATCCGAAAGGCACTCCAAGACTCGCTAAGGAAAAATTCTCGAACTACTCCGAACAACGATTCGTAGGGAAAGGGTAAAACGCGGCGCAGCGAAATATATAACGGAGTTACCATGGCAACGTATATGGACAATATATGTGTCGCAGGAAATACTTACGTCTAAACGTAAACATCGATATAACGTCTATTCTAAACAGTTATTAAGTTACTGGTGTAGTCATTGTAAGGTATTTGAATGACGATGATGACGACGACGAAGATCTGCATGGGAAAAATTGGTTACGAGATAAAATGTTAATATATAGTTGTAGTGTTATAATTAGTTAGTAGTATTAATAGAAGTAGTAGTAGTAGTAGTAATCGTATAGTAGTAGGCCTAGTAGTACTGGTGGTAGTGGTAGTTGCTGCATCGTGGACATTTCCTTACTCCAGACTCGCGAATTTCTATTGCAATGGGCCAACATTATTCTCCAGAAATGTTCTAGGCACTCTAGGCTAGCGATCGTTTAACCGCTCCTCTGATTCAGATTTTCCGACTGTGCGCTTAATAAATGCTTCGATTAAACGACGTCGATTGTAAATTTGTAGGCGAGATTTGGGTGGGGGTGATGCACACGGGCGTAACTTTGGTCTAAAAAGTGGGGGTACGGGTACCCCTCGTACCCCCACAAATTACGCCTATGGTGATGCATGGCGGGCTTCGACATGACCACGAGTTCAACCGTGTATCGTAAAGTAAACGTCGTTGGCTGTTGGCTCATTAAAGATTTGACGGCGCCACATGAATGACCTCAACCATCTGCAGATAAAGACCGTTGGGACAGTATGCCATATGTAATTCGCACTCTCTATAACCGTCTACCACTTGATATATAAGACCAACAACCGGTAGGGCCTAGCCGATTGGTTCACCGCCCGCCTTGCTATGCAGAGAGTACGGGTTCGAGCCTCCTACTTCTGAGTAGGGACCTTTAGCACGTCCTTCACTTAAAATTACTCAGCGCCATCGATTGATGCTTGGTCATTATATAGTAGCGCTTAATAAATGCGTAATAATACGGCCGTCCGAAAGAACGATACACACACACACACACACACACACACACACACACACACACACACACACACACACACACACACACACACACACACACACACACACACACACACACACACACACACACACACACACACACACACACACACACACACACACACACACACACACACACACACACACACACACACACACACACACACACACACACACACACACACACACACACACACACACACACACACACACACACACACACACACACACACACACACACACACACACACACACACACACACACACATATATATATATATATACTCTGTGGTATATAACATATACATATAGAGACAGGATACATTATATATATACATATATTTTATACAATAGGTCTATATATATATATAGACCTATTGTAGTCCCATCCTTTCAGACTCATCGCTCTTAGCAAGGCATGATACCGACTGGCGACTGTGGCGAGTGATATATATGTTACAGGGAATGTGTATTTTCAGGGAATATGTATATTCCCTGAAAATTTCAGGGTATATGTATATTCCCTGATTCACTCAGGGAATGTATATATTCCCTGAAAAAACCAGGGTATATACATATTCCCTGAAATCTTCAAGTGATTTCTATACACATTCCCTGAAAGCTTTCAAAGACAGAGCGACATAAAGTCAACAGTAGGCCTAGTGCTTAGCTAGGGTTATAATTGATCTTGAGTTTTTATCCGAGCTTGGGAAATGGAGGTTTTCCTGGACCTTGGTTTTTTCTTTGGCTTTTCTTGTTTTATTTAAACCCTGTTTTAAAATTCATTTAATCAATTTTTTAAACGGTCTGGATGGTTGAGGTCAATAAATAAATGGCGCAATATGCATGCTATACTAGTTTATTTATATTTAAAATATTACTAGTCGAAAGACTAAAGGAGACTCCATGACTCAGACTGAACTGTTTTGGAAGTTTTCTGGAAGTAAACTGTTGCCATTATCAAAGCTTAGGAAATTATTTTTTGAGTTTCATAGTCCGATTTCCAGGAGGCCAAACCAAATCAAAGGGGGTTTCCAGAGAGTAGTCCAAAAGAGGCCCATGTCCGATTTCCAGAGTACCAGATCAGGTTAGGCAGAGCAGCTGTCAAGGCGGGTGTCGTTTACGGCGAGTATAATTGGAAGGCGGAGTATCAGATGAGTCAGAGTAGGAGTATTTGAAAATGTGAGACTTCAGTTTTGAGTGGAAACCGACGGCTAGGGTTTTCTTTGGTTATTTTAATGTTCTAGCTTAGGTTTTTCATTTTTCAACAGTGATAACACTGATTACTACTAAAACCTTTCTTCTATGAAGTGAGGTGTTGTTTATTCTGAAGATTTGATCCTATATTTACGTACAGTTATTGAACAATGGGCGTTTGCGCGTCAAAGGAGGTACGCAGTGATAGAACCTTCCAATTAGCGACCAATTATAACCCTAGCTAAGCTCTAGGCCTACTGTTGACTTTATGTCGCTGTGTCTTTGAAAGCTTTCAGGGAATGTGTATAGAAATCACTTGAAGATTTCAGGGAATATGTATATACCCTGGTTTTTTCAGGGAATGTATACATTCCCTGAGTGAATCAGGGAATATACATATACCCTGAAATTTTCAGGGAATATACATATTCCCTGAAAATACACATTCCCTGTAACATATATACATATCAAGCTCGGAAATTTAGGCCTAAATAACAATTACCGTGGTTAATTACTGTGTAGGGACCTTAATTGAGCAAGTCCTTCACTCACAATTGCCCAGCGCCATCGATGTTCTATCGTATGATCGGTGTTTTCTGTAAAGCCAGATCGGTGGCTGTCCCTATAGTCGGAATGACTCGTCCTTACGTCGATCAGTAATAATAACGCTGCCCGACTTCAACCAAGCCGCTAGCCTCGGTCAGCTTCTCAATGTGTGTGAAACCTTTTTACACGC
>OY744604.1:67801423-67983923 GCA_963556255.1 Allolobophora icterica | reverse complement strand
CCTTCTTCCTCCTACCTTTATCCCCTCCTCCATATCGTCTAGCGTTTCTCTTATGATCTCTTCTATATAGATGTTGAATAGGATTGGTGACAGTGGGCATCCTTGTCTTACCCCTCTTCCTATTTTTCCTGGTTCTGAGTACTCTCCATCAACTCTTATTTTCACTCTTTGTCCCATGTATAGATTACCTATCAATCTTCTTTCTCTCCAATCCACCCCTTTTCTTCTCAGTATTCCCATTAGCTTTCTCCAGTCTACTCTGTCGAAAGCTTTTTCATAGTCGACGAAGCAGGTATATATGTCTTGGTCATGTTGGATGCTTCTTTCTGCTATTATCCTCAATGCTGCTATCGCATCTCTTGTCCCCTTTCCATTTCTAAACCCATATTGGTCCTCTCCCAAGCAATTTTCTGCTTCCGCCTTTGTCTGCAGTCTCTTTGTTATAATTCTTAGCAGGATTTTTGATGCATGTGTCAGAAGGCTTATCGTGCGATGGTCTTCGCAATTTGTTGCATTCTGCTTCTTCTGTATTGGTATAATTATTGTCTGCAGGAAGTCCTTTGGCCATTCTCCCGTGTTGTAGATGTCCCGGCATAGTTGCACCACCTCGCTCATTGCCTTCTCTCCAAGATTTCTGAGTATTTCTATTGGGATGTTGTCAATTCCTTCCGACTTCCCATTCTTCATGTCCTTAATTGCAGCCAAGACCTCCTCTCTCATCACCTCCGGACCCATGCCGTCCTCCACCTGTGTTTCTTCCTGCTTCCGTTCTTGTTTCCTCATTTCTTCCTCGATGCTTCCACTTCCTGTATATAATTCCTCCACATATTCCTTCCATCTTTCCCTTATATCATCTGCGTCCTCCAGTAGTCTGCCGTCCTTGCTCTTGATTGCACCTCCTCTTCCTGTATTTTGCTTCTTGCTTAGTGATTTTATTTTACCGTACACCAAATCGCTTCGCCCCTGTTCCTGCAGGAGTTCCAGTTCTCTGCACTGCTCCTCCCACCACATTTCTCTTGCTTTATCCGTTGTTCTTCTCAGCTGGTTGTTAAGTCTTCTATAGATATTCCTGTTTAGCCTCCTCTTTACTTTGATGTTTCCATTTTCTTCTCTCCTCCATGTCTTTTATCATCTCTGTTGTTATCCATGGTTTACGTGGTTCCTTTCCCTTTTGGAATCCTATCGTTTCAGTCGCCTCTTTCATCAATGCCTCTTTTAGGTTCGTCCACCTCTCTTCTGTTTTTGTTCCCTCTTTTAGATTTTCTACTTTTTCCTCTAGGTTCTTCGATACTTCTCCCATCTTTGTTTTTATCATTTCTTTGTTCCACTTCATTTTCTTCACTCTTTTCTTTTTGATGAACTTAAGTTGTAGGCTCACTGTCATAGCTACCATGTTATGGTCTGTATCTGCATCTGCCCCGGGAAGGGCTCTCGCATTCTTCACACTATTTCTGTACCTCTGCCTTACCATTATGTAATCCAGCTGGTATCTTTCCCTGTCTCCTGGTGATTTCCACGTGTACCTTCGTCTTTTTTCCTGCTGGAACCATGTGTTCGTTATTACCAGTCTTTGCCTTTTGCAGAATTCCATTAATTTCTCTCCTCTCTCATTTCTCTTCCCCAATCCGAATTTCCCTATTATACCTTCCTGTTCGCCCTCTCCCACTACTGCATTCCAGTCTCCCATTACTATCACATAATCCGTACCTTTGATGTCTTCTAATCCTCTCTCTATTTTCTCATACATGTCATCCACCTCCTCTTCCTTATGCGCCGACGTAGGCATATACACCTGTACTATTGTTATGTCTACTGGGTGTGCATGTATTGATACTATTATCATCCTATCTTCGACTCTTTCTATTTTCGTCACACATTTGGCTGTTTTTTCTGACAGAAGAATTGCTACCCCGTTTTGTCCCTTGTCTCCTCCAGTGTGGACAACCCTATAGCCATCGCTCACGAAATCTCCTCCCTCCTTCCATCTTACCTCTGCCAAACCTAGTATGTCAAGCTGCGCTCTTCTCATTTCTCCTATGACGTTCGCGAGCTTTCCTGGTCTTGCCATTGTTCTTATGTTCCAGGTCCCTATTTTTAGCCTTTCCTTTTCCGTCTCCGTCCCTGTTTTGAAGGTTTTCGCTTGTTGACGACCGAGGAAGCCTTGTCTTCCCCTGCCGAACGCGACTCTCCCCAATGTCTGGTTTGAATCGTTAACGTTGTTATCTGAATTTCTTATTGTCGTCTGTCTGTGTGTAATTATTTGTGTATGTGTCTGACTCAGTCTGAGTAAATGCTGTCTTACAATGGGACAGCAGCGTTGAAGGATCTCACTCGACCAGTTCCATGATAAAAAAATGAGCTGGATCGAGACCATACGGTCGCTATAGAAAAGCGACCGTATGGTCTCGGTGAACTTCTCTATACAAATTTGCAATAACAATTCTCAGAGATAACGTATCCTACTATAATACTTACTTATTTAACAGCTGCTTGTGAGTTTTGACAAAGATTTAGATCTATGGTTGTGGGGGCGCGTTGACATTGTTGGAGCATAAGTCTATTGTAGCTAAACACAATATTCAATAACATTGTCCTGCATTGTTTTGCTAATCCCGATACAAAAATTACGGAAAAGTTTAAGGTAAGTTTTCAGTCTATCTATGATGAAGTGTTTGTGAATTTGAATGAAAGTAATGCTTGCATAGCCGATGTTCAGGTTAATCCTACGAAGGTCCGCTAAAAGCAGTATGGTACCGAGCTATTTCTGTAACCTAACACCTGCACTGTTTTAAAAATATTATAGGCAGTATTTTATTATTAAATTAGAATATTTGACGTATGTGGTAGGTTATTGTCGATTTAATTTTATACGTATGAAGCCGAGATTGTGGGACGATTAGGCAGGTGTGTATTAGCACAAATAAAATCGTGTTTCGCCTAGAATCTGTGGAAAGTTAGTTGACTGGGCGTTGTGTAGCCTAGGTTTAGACAGCACAATAAGTTGTTTTGATGGACTGTTTTGAGTTAATTTCAAATATTCATGGGTTTCATCTCGAGAAACGTCCTCTCGCTGTTCAAATCAAAATCAAAAATGTCTTTATTAGAACACACGGCTGGTATCAAGATCAGAACATGGATACGTTAGTTCTAATGGGATGACCCGAAAGGGATGAAATCCCGCTAAGTGGGACACCCTAAGTTGGATTGGCTGAGCAAGTGTTTATATATACGAGACTACAAGACTTAAACTAATCATGTGTTCAAGTAGAACAAAACATATGCAAACTTAACTAATTCAGCGAATATAATCAGTAGATGTTATCACAGACTAGTAGCATAGCAAAATTACACCAATCATTCATATTAATTCTACCGACAATCAGAGCGATAAGGCTACAATCTTTAGTGAGTGTTAACTAAGAATAGTGACATCGAATGGTAATATGGTAAATGGTAATGGTCCTCTCGCTGTTGCCCTACTTATTAACAGTGGCAGTTCCAGATTGCCAGATAAAGTAGAGTGCTGCTGACTACCGAAAAGGACTGTTAATAATAATAATATATATATTCATGTTTATTCACAAGCTCACTGACAAACCGCAGTAAGTAACATTTAAACATTGACTGCAATTATCAAGATCTTATAGAACACACCTCTTGGCAGTCTGTTAGGCGCCCGCTCCTTTTACAGCTGCCCTATGGAGTGGAATGCTGAGTCGACCTATAAGGAGCCTACGGGTATTGAACCGTGTCTTTCAAGGAGCAAAGGCATTACCATTAATCTATCCCCTCCCCAAAAGTAAGTAAGTACATATGTAAGCTGTAAGTCACAGAAAATTAAGACAGCACAGAGTCACAAAAATTTCAAAGTACCTTTATTGAGAGATTTGGTTAAGTTTCTATGATGTACATAAGAATGTTTGAGAAAGTTATTAAAAATATGTTTTGCCACATGAACTTCTGCAGATACACTAGAGACAATTCACAACTTGACTCAAATTGTCTTTTCAACATGCACTTGGTACACATACATATGTTCTCTGCATTTTCTGTGTAAGCATTAACCATTATATTCAGACCTCGAAGTTGCATCGATGCACAACAGCAGAATACATGAAAAGTCTGCCTTCTAAGTTTCCCAGACTGGAGTAATCATTCCATTCACTGGATATGATGAGTTTGGGGAAGAGTATATTGCAGTATAACGCCTTCCAGAGCTGTGGCACTCAGATCAGCTACTGGAAGCAAAACATTTTTCAGAACTTCTTTCAATGCTGCTGTGAACCCAGTGGCAGTGGTCATCGTGGGAACGACTTGATTCTTGTTTATTTACTTACAGCAGTGCACACAGTGCACAGCACTACTTTCTCACGCAAATTCCAAAAATTATGGGTGTATTTGGGGGGTTTACGGGTTCAAACCCCCAAAATAAATTGCAAAATACAATAACGCTTAACTGTTCAAAACTTACCCATACTCTGCGACCATGTCCAATGGAAAAACCCAAAATTGGAACCCCCGAAATTGCTTACTGGCTATGCCTCTGTTCCAAATCCTTGTGTGTCTCCAAGGATGCACTTTATTGGAGTCCTATAGTTTGGTATAACATACCAAATTATGCAACATACATGTCTCGTTATGGAAAAATTAATCACTGATTGAGATTTTGTATTGCTGTAACTGGTTGTGTAGTATTCACTGATGCAGTGCCTTGCTTTGTTTGTTTTTGAATTTGCAGATGGCCTCAAACGACATTGGAACAACAACAACTCCTTTTCCACTGCCACCAATGATTTACATTAATCAATATACAGATGAAAATATCAAACGAGGCAGAGCACCAAAGCCCCCTCCACCAATTAGGGTACGGTCTTTGTTTCAATCTCATTAGATAAAGACTCCAGGTTGGGCAACTATGCCAAACACAGATTTCTTTAGCATACATTTCCAATTTGACATAATTATGTTTAAAATTTATTACCAGTATTTATTGTAAAAGTATGATTTCACAGTCAACATAAGAATCAAACTAAGGTTAAGATTATTTTTATTCCTATGATTAGTAACCTTTAGGACCAGCTATTGTTCTGCAGCTGTAGTTTGTGATGATTGCCATATTAAAATATATTGTTTTTTTGGTCAGGACAATTATTCGATGTTTGGCGTGCCGTTTCGTGCAGATGACCAAATCATTCGTCCCCTTGAAAGTCAGAGTCTTCCCCGTCTGTACCCTCACAATTACGATCACAAACGAGAACTGAAAAAACTCAACTTCTCAATACTCGTAAACTTTTTGGACCTGCTCGATATTCTGATTAAAGCCCCCGACTCGCAGCGTAGAGTGGAGAAGATCGATGACCTGACGTTGCTTTTCATACACATGCATCATCTAATCAACGAATTTCGACCGCACCAAGCTCGAGAAACTCTTCGCGTCATGCTAGAAGTCCAGAAACGCCAGCGGATGGAAACGGTCGATCGCTTCCAAAAACATTTCAAACACGTACAGGAAATGCTTCAGAACTGCCTGGCGTCGCTTCCGGATGATTCATCCCTTGACACGAAGCTTATCATTAATATGAACCTTGCTGGCGGACCTGATGAAGGACTTCAGGTAAAAGTCAAGGAAGAGCCGGAAGACGACGAAGATGAGGAGGACTTGGAAAGCGCAACGCTTGATCAAATGATGTGCGACATTGTCGATGCACTGAACTGATTTACTGGTTGTTCGTGTAGACAGTGGTGCAAAATGCGTCCTATGATTTTTTATCCGTTTATGATTTTGCAAGTCTACAGAATCAGAAGATGATTTATCTCCAGCTTTTCTATTTGATTTGCAAATTGCAATGATTTTTCTTACATTCACTTTATTGTTTTAAGGTTTTTAAGAAGTCGAGGACTTGGTATTTTATGCAAAGATGACGAGATGGTAAGTTGAAGGTATGCTAGCATGTTTACTGTAATGAAGTGCTTATACAGTACATCCTAAAACCTGAAAGATGTGCATTGCAATATACTGTAAGAGATGCATTTTCAGCTGCACTTACGTACGTCAATATCAAAGTCAAATTGGAAATGACTCAAAGGCGTCCTGGTGTGCTCATATTGACTTGCCAGAGACAGAACCGCCCTGGCATCTAGTAGTGTACAGCTTGCTCAGGTGTCCCAGATGTAGCACGTGAATGGCAATGACGTCTGTTTTCAGTGGTACATTTTGAACAATATTAATCTGCCATTGTTAAGAATGTTGCATTCTGAGGTGTTAAGCCTAGGAAGACCGGTAAAAATATGTGCAGCACAGCTAATATTTCTTGGTAACTCTGTGTAACTAATTACTTTCTTAAACAGTAATGCACAGCAGTAATGGATTACTTTTCCAAGGTAACTCTAATGTAAACTTTTGTTACTTTCGAGTTAATTTCAAATTACAAATTTTTAAAAAAATCGTACAGGTCAGGAGATGGTGCTTCTAATATCATTGAATGTGAAATTTCAATTGGAATGTACCTGTGATATTTGACACTTGAAGGAGTTCGTTGAATTCCTAAGCCAAATGGACAAATGTTTTGGTAGTGCAGACTTTGTTTACTTTTGCCGAAAGTTCTTGAATAGAAATTAGCAGCATGTCTAATTTAAAATGAATGTTGAGTAAGCCCTGCATTCGCTAACCTTTTTAACCCTTTAATGACGAGCATGTACTAAAATGCATGCAGCACTAATCCCTCTCATCGTTAAAGGGTTAAACATATTGAAACATAGCTACTTATGGCCCTAGTTCTGTGAAAATATAGATTTGAAAAATGTAGTTTTTGGTTATAGTTCTTATGAACTGTATTATCCAAATGTGGAATTTGCATTGCAGTTTAAATTAAGCACTATCGTGGGCTGCCATTTATTCGCTTGGTGGCGAGTTGCATAGGTTTTTCAGGGAAGTGGTGGCATTTTACTAGTACAACCTTGTGATTATTTTCTTGTCTTTTATCATTGGTTGAACCAGTGGCATAAAGCTAAATTAAAACTTAATATAAGTTTTATAGAAAAGACACACCGTTTACATGTACATGGGTTCAGAGGCGTAGCGACCGCCCTCCGTACCCTCCGACCGGAGGGGGCCCCGCAAGGAAGGGGGCCCCTAAAAGTGGCAAAAAACGTCAACGGCGTGAAGTAATTATGATACTGTTTTGATACATCACATGATATGAACCATGTATATTGTATATTACCGCATTCCAGTTTCCGCATTGTAAGGGGCCCCGGACGTATGTTCGGAGGGGACCGCACATTCCAGTGTCCGCATTGTAAGGGGCCCCGGACGTATGTTCGGAGGGGACCGCACATTCCAGTTCCCGCATTGTAAGGGGCCCCGGACTTATGTCCGTAGGGGACCGCACATTCCAGTTTCCGCATTGTAAGGGGCCCCGGACATATGTTCGGAGGGGGCCACGTTCTTTGTTGCTACGGCTCTGCATGGGTTCCTTTGAATGTTTATGGGTATGATGGCAAGGTATTCTTCCTACTCCCCTCCAAACACCATAGAAGCAAATAGTGTAGACATATTGTATAATCGAGATTTCTACAGCACCCCAAAAGCGGAGGCATCTGAACCAGCTGATTCACAGGCAAAACAAAATCGATAGGCAGGTAGGGTCAGATCAGTTCAAGGTCAAGATGTAAAGGGATCAGGCAGTTTGCGTTGAGCATTGTATCAATTTCATGTTCTTCTGCATTGTTTCGCATATATTTGTACTGCCTGGCTTTGCATCAAAAGATGTCACTAGCATAACTGTGAAGATCTAATCTTCAAAGACTAGATCTAATGTAACACCAATTAACAAAACAGTACTTTAGTACATCTAGGGTGACATGGCAGTCTATCGGTATTACACTTGATCTGTGACCTAACGGTTGCAGGTTCAAACATGCTGAGGGGACTCCGTGAAATGATCTTGGGCCAGTTTCCTAATAACTTCCATAGGGCCACTGTAATAATACAGTGACATCAATTGAGTTGCTGAAAATCGAACTGATGGGGTAACTGCAGCGTGGCATCATTCAACTCCAAGGCTGGAGCCACTTCCTGTTCCTTGTCAATCGAAACTCCTTTCCTCACACTCTAGAGACAAGCATTCCTTGGATGATGAAAGCTGTTCAGCATATCAACCATGCAACTCATTTATATGTATATGTATGCATGCATGTCTGCAAGTACATATATGTACGTATGTATGCGTCTAGCCATTTGTAAAGATGCCTTTTAAGAACCTTAGAAGGGCGCTTAACAGGTGACCTAACAGATTTAAAAGGCACATCTTAAGATGGCTCAAAAATTTATGAAGTTAATCAATGAAAGCATTGGCTAGCACTTTGTGACTAGCCTGACACCTAATAGTTATCTTACAGAAGTTACAGATAAATGTAAAAATGTAAATGTCTGCGATTTTCTATAGTGACCGTATATGGCCTCGACCCTGCTCATTTTGCAATGAATTGATTGGGTGAGATACTTCACCACCGCTGACCGTTTGAATGGGTGCCACGCCATTTAAGGTCCCCGTGTTGGGACCATGCTAGCCCGAGATTTAAATGTGGTACTAGCAACCAAAGGAAGGCAATTTGTAGGCTAGCTGCAGTCAACTGAAAGCATTTTGCAGGCAAGTGTCTGGCAAGCAGTAAATCATTCAAAGTATAACAGATGGCATGAAAAACTCAAGATGAGTATTAATCTTCTCTGTGTTAATAATTATGCTTACTGATCCTAAACAATGGAATTTGACAATTGCTTTTGTTTAATTCTAATACTATATATTGATGATGACGAGCCAAGCTAGTCTCTGCCAGACTCCCAATCATGTTCTATTCATATGGTATGCTAGGCCTGTATTAAAGACTAGTGGATTTGCACCTGCTGAGTCTCCGTGTACAATACAACTGTATTTGATACATTGCTTCCTTCCAAAGATCAGAAGTCCACACAGGACCAATTGACCATACGACAGAAAATTGATGGCACTGAGCAACTGTGAGTGAAGGACTTGTTCAAAGTCTCTATGCAGTGACCGCCTAAGTGAAGGCTTGAACCTGTACTCTCCGCATTATAGGCCAAGTGGTCTAGGGTTGAACCTGTACTCTCCGCATTATAGGCCAAGTGGTCTATCCTTTTTTGCTGTTGTGCCCAACAAGAGCATGGAAGACAGAACAAAGTAAGAAACGTAGAAACACAGAAAGAAAGACAGTCCTAATACAATACATCACAATGCAATCACTCATCAATGGCGTGCAAAAAAACCGTTCCAGAACAATTTTTTGATCCAATTACTTTTTTTAAACATTTTAAAACTAACCAATTAAAATACATATATGAGCAAGTTTTAGCAACTGTCTTTCAGATCGTGAATGTTTCACAGCAGCAATGACCATGAAAAAACAGACATTTTAAAAGCAATAACATATTTCAAATACCTTTTCAAACACCAAATAATATTAGCAGTTTACAAATGTGCAGTGTGAACAAACAGCTCTTTCTAACAGTCCAAATCTGTTTACCAGAGTTTTTCAAATAGTAATTCAGTTTGTCCTGGTTCTATCTGAACATCTAATCTGAGAGCAGACAATGTAAAACAGAAAAGACATTTTTGCACTGCATTAAGATAGAACTGTTCATCTGTGAGACTTGTTTACAGTAGCACGCCCTATAACCAAAGAAGGTGGGAAACAAAATCCCTGCTTTATACTGCAATGAAAGAACCATTTCACAAACATATCGCTCATTCATATTTGAACTATAAACGTCAATTCATGCATGGGGCTTCTGCAACTATTCATTTAGTAACCACATTTCAGACAAATGGACAAGAAATGCAGGCATGAGAAATATATCTGGTTACACAAGGGAACCTAAACGTATATGCCACTTACCAGGGCAGTGAGGGCAACCTCTGTGAAGTAAGAATCATGGAGACAGCCTAACAGCACAGATTCTATTTACAGGTTAAACAATACAAGTAAGTAAAAGATGGAAAAAACTCGTTGACTATAAAAACTTAACTAATGGCTCCGAAGACACACCTGGCAAGAAGCCATATGGCCTTAGGTCTGTTTGAGTGTCTTTAATTTTCCTGTGAAGTTTAGGTCTGTTTGAGTGTCTTTTATTTTCCTGTGAAGTTTAGGTCTGTTTGAGTGTCTTTTATTTTCCTGTGAAGTTTAGGTCTGTTTGAGTGTCTTTTATTTTCCTGTGAAGTTTAGGTCTGTTTGAGTGTCTTTTATTTTCCTGTCTTAGACAAGTATATGTAAATCTTCTAAATTGTTCAGCGCCATACAAAAGCCGCATCAGGGAGACGAGCTTAATCACTGGCTCTATATCAAATCAATAATGATGAGTGGGAGACAAATACAACGCCCATTACATCTGAACTATAAGCCTTTTGCAACAGTTGTCCATCTATTTCTGACAATGGAAGGTGGGGAACAGACTACATATGGAGCATTGCATTAGAACCTCAAACCAATGTGGTGATATTTTCCTTATTCTTGTATTGTGTTGTGTTTTTTCTGATGTAGTGAATAACACAGGTTTCATGAAGCACAAGACATCAATCGATGCTCCAGACAGTTAACCTTATCTGGTCTAATGATGACCTTTAGTGTGAAAAGATGACCTCTAGTGTGAAATGTGCAGCAAAATGCAAAAGCTTATGAAGGGGAGAAGGTGGAAGATAACAGAACATAAGATAATACCCAAAATTTATTCCTAGCCCTAAACCTAAAGCTCACCCCAAAGGAAAATGGGAAAAAGGTGGAAGCTAATGACTAAATTTTAGTCCTACACCTAAACCTAAACTTCACCCCAAACCCAATACACCCCCTAAACTTCTATCTTGAAAGTCGGTACAGAGCTACAGTCATAACATTGACATAACAGCAAGAACACAGAAAACAACCAATGCCAAGAAAACGAAAAATGAATTAAAGCAACACTTTCACCTAGACTGTACCAAGAAGGATGATTAATAGAATACAAATAATAAAACAAAGCATTACATTTACCTTGATCAAGAAAATAATCAAAAAGGGCGCTTGTATGGTAATGTGGCAACCCCACATGTGACCGGGTGCTTCCCTCAGGAGGCGGTCGAAAGTGGCCACGTAAACGTCAAACTACTAAAGCACTACTCTAATGGATCATCCGTAAATTTAGATGCGGAACTCTGCACTTGTCATAACCCCTCTCCTTGTCTGCATTTGGATGACCCTCCCTCCCCATCACTGCGGACGTCCTTTATGGATGGCCCATAAAGCTAAGCACAGGGCACCAACTTATTCACGAGCACTGAGGGGTTGTCCAGAGAGTGACGTTCAGTGGAGGTCCAAGTGTCGCTCCCAGAGAGAGAGAGAGAGAGGGTAGAGCAGTTGACAGGAGTTTGTTCAAGAAAGCTTGGAAGGAAGAGGATCAGATGGATTAGGGTAGGAATTCTTGAAGAGGCAAGACTTCAGTTTTGAGTAGAAAAGCTTGTGAAGTCATAAACAGAGGAGCCAGTGGGCGGGCGGAGATAAGGGTGGAAAAATGAGAATACATGGAATTACGAGGGAATTTCATTCCAATGTCAAGGTACAGTGTGGGATATGGATCGGTTGGATAACTTGAGGCAAGCAGTCACTGAATTGTAGGCAGTGTTTTAGTTGTCAAAAAGAGCTGGGAGGGTAAAAAATTTAACAGATTACCAAAGTACACGAAGTACGAAAGCAGCTCAAATATCTAACATTGTTAATAAGTATGTTGCACACAAAACAACTAACGACTCGTGATATTGTAGTTTCCTATATGAATTTATTTACACAAGAAAGACGCATTAAATAAATGATCACACATCTAAATAGGTCTAAGCAAAAAACAGAAAACCTAATTCACAGAAATCTTACACTTCAATTTACCAAAATAATTGTGAACTTCCTGTAGGTGTTGTAACTTCTTTTTCCTTCGGCAGTCCAGTGGCTTTGTTTAAACTTTCTAAAGCATCGTGCCTGCCAGCTTTAAGCCAAGAAATAGCATTTTTCTACATGAAAAACAATGTTAAACAAGGCAAACATATTCAACTAAGTTATTTATATGAAATCACAATGTACTGCAGCCTGTCATGTACATTACTTGTAGCAATGTATGGGGGTGCTCGATAGTGCAGTGGTTAGCGTGCTGGACCGTCAATCAAGAGGTCAGAGGTTCAAATCCCCACCAGGGCTAAAATTTCATTTGAGATTTCTGCTCCACCTGCACCCCTTAGCCAATTCCGCTATAATGAGTACACTGTTTCTTTGGAAGAATGAGATGGCAAGGGAGAGGACTAAGAAAATGAGCTAACACTTTATACCCAAGGGATTGCTCTTCTCTTCTTCTTCTTCTTCCATGCTGTTAGAGGTGAAACAACTGATACTCACCAGAGGCCTGCTTCTTCCACTACTGTAACAGAAATTCATTTGACTGAATCCTCTTTCACACTCGGCAGATGAAACAGGTAGAACTTCCAACAAATTAATGTCTGTAATTTTTGGCCATCATCACTCTTTCAACATAGAATATTCAAGCAAAATATCTGCTGCTTCAGAATGACTCATTCCAAACTATGCACAATAATGCAACAAGTCTTTCTCCAAACCGCCCGTTGCAGAGGGTCCATTGGCCAAGCTGTTATGTGACATAACAGCTGTTGTTACATAACAGCTGTTGTCACATAACAGCTGTTATGTCGCATAACAGCTTGGCCAAAGGACCCTCTGTAACGGGCTATTATTGCAGCACGTGTTGGAGATTTCTCGAAGGTACCGGTTGAACTGAGCAGCAAAGCGACCTTGACCTTGTGATGAAGTTGAGTTTTCTTGGGAACAAAGTTTATTTGACAAAAATATAAATTTTTTCAAAGCTGGAGGGCCTGTTGAAGACTGTGAATTGCCTTGTGATGACTCATTTTGCTCCACAAAGTTTGACAAAGGAGATTCATCTTCAAGGCTGACAATGAATGATTTCACAGAATTTTGAAGAGCTGAGAATTCTGGTACTAGAACTGATGTCACTGTTGGATCCAACAGAAATGCTGGTATTGATCAGAATGTGGGAGTAGAATGAAAGCGAATCTATTTTTAAAGTCTCTGAGCACTGAATATGTTAATGTTAGGGAGATGGAAATTGTTGCAGATGGCATTCCAAGTACAGAAGAGATGGAATGATGTTAGACAACGACATGGCATCACTTTGCAAAGTATCAGTATGTGCTGCAAATGGTTCCAACAGACTGCATATTTCTTCTAGTTTGGACATCTCTCTGGCCAACAGCGTATCAATTCCTAGAACACAAAATAATTTATTTCATATTAGTTAAAATATATAAAAACAGTTTTAAATGAACTGGAGAATAAAACTATTTCTTATTTAACTGGAATGTAAAAGATGTTTAATGACACTATTACATAGTTCTTCCCTCCTGTTTAACAGAGAATATATTTCTAATTAAGGCTAAGTTTACAAAACACATAATCAATTCTTGGCAATGAGCTTTTTCATTTGCTGGACCTCAATTTTGGCACTCTTTTTCTTTGTTTTCTTCCTTCACCCTAAATTCACTAAGGTATCAACTAGCAATCGGCTTATCCATCATAAGCTGTCCCTTTCTCGATGGATTAATTTTCCGGTACGGAAATGATTACGGATTGTTTTTGGAGTGTCGTTAGACTATGATGCTATGGAAGTTAGCAAACAATACACAATATATTTTATTTTGAATAACAAAATCTTATCGATTTCTGTCAACTCTTCATTGACAACGATCTTGATACAGAATAATCGTTTGATCATCATGTATTCCAGCTAGTGGTGCAGTCTGTGATCACAGTCTTGCCACATCTGCGGACGAGTTTCTCCAAGGCAACGCTAGACTTTCGAATTTTAGCAACCACTTACCGAACTTTGGATAGCACAAGTTGGTAGCGTGTATAGACTGGATTAATTAAGAGCTATAGAGTGTGGGCCATACACGGCATACGCCGATAAGGAACATGTGCGGCAACTGCATGATATCAACTTCAGTTTCTTCGCTATCTTCGTCTTCCTCCTCCTCATCTTCCATCTCCTCCATGACATCTTGATCAATTTCACTGTGATTGGTTTTAAACTTACTTTGCAGTAATTTAACTGCATTCACCATGTTCGAGCCATTGTCTGAAACAATCAGCAGGACTTTTTTCTCAGGGATCTTCCACTGACAAAGACTCTGCTCAAGACATCTGTGAAGAGCTTCAACGGTGTGGGGATGTTTCAATTCCATAAAATCTAGAATGAAATGACGTACTTGACCTGACGTTGTATAAAAAAAACATGCAGAAATCCAAGGTATGACACCGCCAGGCCCTTCTTTGTCCAAGCATCCAAACATATGGTGACACAACGTGCATGACCAAGAAGCTGTTCCAGTTTGTTGCAGCTGGCTTGATACTGTTCAACAATCAGTTGATTCACTTTAGCCGAACCTATGAATAAAATAACACCATGGTGGCAATAACATCTGAAAGTAAATAAATAACTGAAAGTAAATAAATAAATCATAACCAAATTGCCACCTATGCCATCTGTCAACAGTTGACAAGACACCATTGGTTGGGTCCATGTGTGTGCATTGTTATTACTATTTATTATTATTAATTATTATTAGGCATAGCACGTATAAACGGTGCTGTTATATTTTACAGCCACAATGGGCAAACTATGCAAAATTTGGTACCCCCACTTGCTAAACCAAAGTTACGCCCATGACTGTAATAGTCTACGTCAAATGACATTCAACGTCAAACATGCTAGCTCTGAATTGCTTTGCTCTTTGAGTGGTGCTATATAATGCAACTGTATATTGTAATTAGTATTAAGTCGATGTCTTAACGCACAAGGCATCAGCTGATGGCAAACCAAGCCGTAATCAGGTCAATATCCAGAAGCTCAGTCCGTAAGACAGAGAGGCAGCCTATGATGGATAAGCAACTTGAAAGAGCAAAGTTTTAAGTTGAAAATGAAGTGATACAAGCAACTGAGTGGAGCGCACAGTCACAGGGAAAGACTTTTTAAAATAGGTCTAGTAACTGAAAAAGCTCGATCACCAAGAACAGTTCTGGATATTGGTATGACCAAACAGAGATAATCAGATTATCTTGTTAAATGACATCAATAAGTCTGGGGAATACGAACTGGCCAGAGTTCAAAGTTTTAGAAATGAAGAGCTCCAATTTGGCCAAATTGTCCAGTTACAATTAAAATTACTATGTGGTTAAGATGGATAACAATCAGAATTGTTTATCACAGGTGCTACAATCAAAATTAAAATATTCGTAATTGTGAACATACTTACCAGGCAATTTGAACTTCGGATCCTGCATCATTACACGAAATGATAGATGATCGACCATGGTTACAGGGTAGCCTGAATCGACTAACATGTTTACAACACTTCACTCTCTTTGCTGGTGTTCCATCGAATTGGTCGGCCATGTCACATGTCTTTTACTTAGGCATGCCTGCAGTGTTTGTGTTTTCTCCGTGGAAATAGCCGCAGAATCGGAAACAGCAGCATGAAATTTTCGTTTCAGCCCCGTCTTTGCCTTGTCCTTTTCAGAATGTTTTTCCTGATATTCTGAGTAAGCTACTTTGTGTATTTGCTGAAGATGCGAAATCAAGTTGCTCGAAATTTTACCCAAAAGGGCAGTTCCGCAACTCTTCTCCGTTTTGGGGTCCAAAATGTTGTGCAAAGACTTATCCGTCTCTTTGCAGTATATAAAAAAATCCCATACTGGGCTATCCTTTTCCTCCCAGCTAACAAACTCACCAAAGTACTCATGTTCAAAACATATATGGTTTTCAAAATGATTTTCAACAACTAGACGTCTTGTCATGATGTTGACTAATATAAATTAACAAAGAAACTTTCGAGTGAAGAATGATTTCATTTAGCTGTATCCAGTAGCACGTGCTACGGGCCAAATGCACGTGCGCCTTTCAACATAAACGAACTGGGTCGCATTTGAAAATAGGAAATAAATTTTCAATTGTTTAAATTAATTTCCGTTCTAAAATTAATTTTCGTTCTTATTCTAATTTTCGTTCCATGTGTTTGAAGTTCATTCTATTTCAGTTTTCGTTCTCAAAATAATTTCAGTTATCGCTACAGCTATACTTAATGAAAATCAATATTTTCAGTTCTAATTTTACTTACCGTTAACGAAGATATCACTGGTTATGTTTCAGGAATTACCAGCCTCTAGACAATCAGTGAAGGTAAATCTCTGCTGCAAAGGTCTTACATTTTGTCTCATCATCTCCATGAACAATTTGAACAAGGTCGACTTCTTTGCCAGACTTCAAACTGATCGCAGTTTCTGTCGATCCTTGTATGTGTAAAGATCGTAATCCGACGTAAGAATGAAACACTAACACTGGAGAACGGCTCTTCACACTGGTCACATTTTTCATCTGTATTGCTGGGTGAGATGTGTTTGATGCTTGTCAACTGCAGATGAATCTATACAATAAATCGTACAATTGATTTTAATAGTTTGAATTGAACTGATATTAAAAAAACTAGAAACTTGGACCATATTAATTGACAGTACCCTGAAAGCCAGCCATACTTACCTCTTTCAAACTGCGTATCCACCATATGCTGCCTCTTTGTCTAATGGACTGACCTTCTGGATATTGACCATTAATAATCATGGCTTTGATGTACCATTTTCGTTAATACCTTGTGCATTGGATACCGGCATGACAGATTAGCAACTTTGCTGTAATAAACAGAAAAGTTACATTTATTAGCTTCAGGACTTCAAGGTAGATTTTCTCAAGGTTTCCGTTGCATTGGTAATTGAAGTCTATACATTTCCAGCCATTCAAGTTCTGCACACTTCGGTGTTAAAGACAGAATTCATAGCTTTTGCCAAAATACATGACACTGTTCAGCTTTTAGAAGAAAAATCAATCTGTTGTTTAAAAGTCAAAGCAACATACATAATGAACTTACCATGTTTAGAAAATTTGATAAACTGTATCAACTGACTTCGACTCCTTCACTGGGTATATCGGAATGCCGTGGTTAACTCATGTTCACCGTCACCCTTCGCAACAATCTTCTGCTTCACTCTCTCAATTCCAAAAGCTAACGAACTCATTTTCTCCTAAATTGTTCTGAAAGAGAAACTGATTATTAGTTGGTTTTGGGCACATAAAATCACAATCGACCCACAGCGTTAAAGAAAAAAGGAAAAGGAGGTCTCCTTGCGTTAGAGACTTAGATGTTGAGGGTCAAGAGAGAGGGTTAGATAAAGAGCTACAGGTAGAACCCCCGTGACAACTAAAAACACTGGTTGTAGGTTGGTGATAATACTTTGAAGTGGATATTCTCAGGGATTGTCTCCTGCTGCCACCCTCTTGACCTCAATGCCTTGACAAAAACTTGGATCACTGCCTCATCCACCATTGCCCACCTCTCTGACAGTACTCCACCTGGTTATTCGCTACTAACAGCTCCTTGCATAATGTCCTCATCTAGATTCTCAAAACCCTTTGCAGTGGCATCGCATTCATGGTTTGAGAAAAAACCGGCCGTCGTTCTCAGCTTCTCCTGCCATAACTTTAAATCCTTTGAATGTGCCTTTATCACTCACTGACTCGCCTCTCACCTGCTCATCTTCCTACTCCTTCCAACCCTATGTCTTTCTTGAACAATCACTTTCCGCCACTACTCCAACGAGTTCATACTCACCAGGGATTTTAACTTCCACGTCTCAACAACCCATCTGATCCCCTTGTATCTGATTTCCTTAATCTCCTCTCCTCGGTCAACCTCATTCAACATATCACCTCCAGTCACTGCTAAAGCCTCCCCCCCCCACTGCTTGCAACCCCTCCCACTTTCTTGTGGTGTCTCAGCTCCATCGCACAACTACTCAATGTGGTCAACCTAATCTCTAAATGCAAGTCATCAAACCTCCTCTGCCTTAACCTTTCCAAAACAGAATTCATCATCCAAGGCCTTTCTGATCAAATCAAGAAAATCCCTGACCCTTCCATACACCTATCGACTAACTTTCCATTTCTCAACTTCACCTCCGACTCCCCTGTCCACAATCTTGGTATTACATTTATGTTTTTAAAAACCAGTTAAAACGGTACTTGCTATCTAACTCTTACCATTTGAGCTGACAGTTGACAGTGTATAGCATCCTAGAAGTAGCTGCTACTGACGATGCTATAGAAATAGTCATAATTACAGTTACCTTTGATTCAAATCTCTCCTTTCTAAACACATATCCAACCTCTTGCGCTCCTGCTTCATGCACATTCGTGACTTCCGCCGCATCTGGCTCATGCTCGACTTTAAAACTGTCTCCACCACTGCTACTTCCATTGTTCAAGCTCTATTACTGTAATTCCCTCTTCCTCAACCCTGAATCGACCAAAATTAAACACTTGCAACTTATTCAAAACTCACTAGCCCGAGCTGTCACTAGATTGCCCAATAATCACCATATCACGATGAAGAGCAGGTGAAAACTATACTAATGGATGATTTAAAACTGCAGTAAAAGTCCATGCCCGTATAACCGTTAATTACCGGTAGGTTTAACACTTTAACGATGAGAGTGTACGGGCCTACTAAAAACGACAGGTAAGCCAATGCAGCTCGTTAAAGTGTTAAATAATCACGAGTAAATGATTTATGTACACATGAACTACAGTAACTGATGTCTTACTCTTGTCTGATGGTTACATCTCCAATGCATTCCACAAATGGCATTGAGCTGGCCACGTTCTCCAGAATAATAGTGTGCGTTCATGGAAAGTCACCAAAGAAGAGTGTTGAATTTGTTATAGTTCTGCGTTTACTCTCAACTCTTATAGTCGCTTTCTCAGAATCATCTATGTGCAGCGACATGCTAGAATATTTACCAAAAAAACATTGTCTGCACATCGTGACAAGTTCAGACAGAAGCATTTGATACAATAATTATCAATATATTACACCAGTGCTAAGATTTTATTTATTTAAATGAATGCAGCAGCCTACTCCCTTTACAAGTATGTTTCACATATTTCTTGCATATTCAATCACATTTCCATAGAAGACAAAAATGATCAGAACAAACCTTCGTAGGTGCACATAGTCAATTATGAAGTAGCGACTAAATGAAATCATATCACTGATAGTTAGCTGTTAAAAAAGAGTGACTGATGTCACAAATATATTAACATAATGACAACATAAATGGCAGATTTCATATTCTTTTTCCTGAACCTGAGTCATTGAACTGTTTCACCAAACCACTACTCATCTACCGTCACCTGCCTCAGGCTTCTCTACCAATCACGCCACAAGTTTCCATTCCAAACTGGTCTCAACTCTTCAAGATTCCTATCCAAATCCATCCAATTCTCTGCCTGCCAAGTTTTCTCATCCTCTATGAAACCTGCCTTAGCAGCTGCTCTGCCTCATCTATCTGGTTTCTCTGGCAACCAGACTCTGACCTTGCTGGACATCGACGCAGCACTCGTGCACAGGCTGACCAGTGCCTTGCGCTTAGCTTTACAGTTAGAGTAGCGCTTTAAATTGTTTGAAGTTTACGATTATGATTATCCCATACGTAACCCCGCACATCATTGCCCCACACGTGACTGGGTGCTTTCCAAAGAAAGATGACCACAAAACGCCTGCTTAAATTGAAGATGAGAAGGACTCCATTTCACATAACTGAATTCCTAATTCTTAATAATTCCCCTAACTTATATAACAGCGCTGCTTCTAGACAACAAAGCTACTCAGCATGGGTCAGAATCCTGGAAAAGAGGAGGTCATAAAGTATACAAATGGAAACTAAAATGCCACAAAATAAAAGCCATACATAAGGATATAAACGGAAAACTGCAGGTGATGTTTTGCCTCCGTTGCACTTTTCAAACACACCAATTTATATAACAAGTGCATCTGATAAAGAGAATTATATATCAACTGAGGGTGGTTCAATTTGGATATGCATAAACATAACTAAGATATGGGCAGCAATGCAATACGATGTTGTTACAATGGAGACCATTGCACAGTGCACATCATGTAACCAGATGATCGTCTCTCCACAAGAAAACCCATGTGAGGATTCTGAAAAATTGCCCTACAAATAGATAGGCAAAGGCATACAAACACCTAAGACAATGGCCAAGAAGACAAATCAAGAAGGCTCTGAAAAGGCTGTTGCTCACCAAATGCTGACATGAACATCAAGATGAACACATGTTGCTGATGATGTTCTAATCAGGAAACTAAGGACCACTGCAGAAATGGCGACATATCCAAGCGGTCTCAGAAACCAGGGACAAAGTCGATCTATAAAAAAGAATTACAGGTATTAGTTAGATACCAGCAACAAACAAATTTGCTCCCAGTTGTCACAACACCTTAAACACTTTTGCACTATTATTTCCATTCAACTTTACGTCATTCTTTAACGTGCAGAATTATGGAAGATGTACACTCCCTCGCCAGCAATTACAGCAGGTTTACCTGTGGCAATTTGCAAAATATTTGCCAACTCAGTGATTAAGCCAGATGAGCAATATGCACTACCTGTCTTTCCTTTCCTCTTTCTGGAAGAGCCTGAAGACAAGCCTGATAGTGGTTTCACATTCTTGTATCAGAAGTTCTTCTGAGTGTTTCCCGAAGTGGCACAATATAAACTTGTGATTCCAATTAGCTGGTAAACGAGGACAGTTTGACAGCAACAGCATGAAATTTTTTAGTTCAAACGCAAAAAATTTAATTACAATCTCAGAGCAAACCGCTATACTGGCTACTGAATGATAGATGATTTCAATTCAAGAAAAGCCATGCGACGCGATGGTGTAGCAGTCCGTTCAGTGCCTTGTAACTAGAGGGTCGCAGGTTCGAATCTACCTCAAGCCACTGCGTAGCGACCTTTGACAAGTTGTTCACCTCAATTGTCAAGTGCTCATGAATAGGCATTTTAGAACTTTGGAGATTTTGATTACGGTATACTTACAGCAGCTGGTTCAGAGGTTTCTTCACATGACAGGCGACTCGTCAACTCTGCAGCACAAAATTACCCTTTCATTATTTTTACCAGTACATGTGACTGATCAACAATCAACATCCTGCAGATGCAAGACTCTATCTTAAATAACTTAATGTAGCATTTCAGGTCTCATACCTTCAGCTTAAAGGTTTGCCATCATGGAATCTATAATCCAGAATACACAAAAATTTTTGTACTGCTGCTCATTAAAAATTAATTATTGTTTCTCAACATATAATTTATGGCTACAAAATTACCTTTCATCTTAAATAACTTATGAAAGTTTCTGAAGGAATGATATAGATACCTTGTTCAGTTCTTTCCGGTGATGACTGGAACACAATTGGAAAACACTCTGGAATACAAAAATATGTTTTTAACTGTTGTTAGTAAAACTAATTATTCTATGTTGCTCAACATCTCATTTCTAGCAAAAAATTACCTTTCATCTTAAATAACCCATAAAATTTTCAGAAGAAATTATACTTTGTCCAGCTCCTTCTGATGCTGACTGGAACACAGTCGGAAAACACTCTGGAATACAGAAATAGAACTTTTTACTATTGTTAGTAAAATAAATAATTTATTGTTTCTCAACATCTAATTCTAGCAAAAAATTACCTTTCATCAATAACTTATGAAAGTTTCTGAAGGAATGATATAGATACCTTGTGCACTTCTTTCCAGTGCCAACTGGAACACAATTGGAAAACAGTCTGGAATACAAAAATATAAGTTTTTTACTGTTGTTAGTAAAACTAATTATTTTGTGTTGCTCAACATCTCATTTCTAGAAAAAAATTACCTTTCATCTTTAATTACTCACAAAATTTTCTGAAGAAATCATACCCTGTGCACTGTGTGCAGCTCCTCCTGATATTGACTGGAGCACAGTTGGAAAACACTCTGGAATACAGAAATACAACGTTTTTACTATTGTTAGTAAAATAAATAATTGATTGTTGCTCAACATCTAATCCTAGCAATAAAGCTACCTTTCATCTTAAATAACTCAAAAGTGTCTGCAGAAACTATGTAGATACCTTGTACAGCTTCTTCAGATGATAACTGGAACTCAGAATCTGAAATTTACACAAACAGAATTTATTGTTACTCAACATCTAATTTCTGCCAACAAAATTACCTAAGTTCATCTTAAATAATTTATTGTAAAAGTTCCCGAAGAAATCGTAAGAAATATCTTGTTCAATTCCTGCAGATGCCAGCTGTTATGGCACGGAATCTGAAATACAAAAAATAGAAGATTTTTACTGTTGCAATTAAATAGAAATTTTTCACTGTCACTCAATATTGAGGCAAAGAAATTATTTTTTCAATCTTAAATAATAACAAAAGTCTTTAAAGAATTCAAATAAGTACCTTCTTCAGTTTCTGCTGACTCCGACTGGCACAAGGAATCTGAAAAAAATAGAAGATGCTAACTATTGCTCGTAAATCAGGGCCATTGATAAGGTTCTGCGAATGTCTGTGTAAAGAGTTACAAAAGGGGCCCGTGTCGGTCAAGCGGTCATTGGTTTGCCAATACCATGTACAGCGTATAAATAAGTATCAGCAAAAAATTATATCAAAGGCTTTTCTAGTAGATACTGTTGCTATCTGCATGACCTGTTCAGTGTTCACTGAGTCAAGAGGTTTTTTATATCCATTTATCCCTTATACACATTGTGACACTAGTAAGTGACGGCCACGGACCATTGAGAGTAAGCGTAGGCTTACATAGTACACTACAACACAGTAACACAACAATATGTCAATAAAATCTGATAAATCTCAAATACATAATTAATTCTTGAATGCTGCAGCCTTCAGCAAATAAGCAAATGTCACCTATAGGTCAAAATATCAGCGAAGTCCATTTTCATCTCTCACAGTGAAATCCAGCAAATTCAGGCTAAACAGTCCAAATTCCATGTCACAAAACAACCAGCAGCAGTGGCAGTATGCTGCATCCAAAGATAGAGCTAAGCCACCATCTTGGTCGGTTTTCACCAACATTGTTAATGCTGTTGTAGTAACTCTCTGAGAATGATCTGTGACTTTTACCGGTTTTGGGAAAATTCACGTGCTGCTGATATGCTCCCAATTTACAATATCAATTTTCTGCTCCCTCAAAGGTTTTGACAAACACTGGTTAATAAAGCATCCTATGTCATTTAATGGGCTGTTGGTGATAATGACCTTTGGTGATTGCTCAGTTGTGTGCAGAATACTGTCACCATCACGGGCTAATTGGGCTTCATTAATTTCACTGAGTATATTTTGATCATCATCATCAAATTGCTCGATAATCATCTCACTTTCAAATTCAATGGTATTACCTGAGGCTGAAATACTTGAATCCAGGCGTCTGTTGTGTCGGTAAAACTACGACTGATGAGTCTGTTCGGCCATAAAAGGTTTCCAATCCACTACACTGTTTTGTGGAGTAACTGAGCTTCCGAGTTTCACTCGCCTGTCTTTTCTGCGATCCGGATATGACTTACTCATAATTTCAACGCTGCTAACGCATCCAAATATAAGTGAATTTTCAAACTCACTATTATTTATACATCACAGGCACAGAGACGTACAGCCACTTGCTAAATTTAACATTTTAACTTTTAAGCAATGTAAATATGTCAAATTCAATCAAAACACCCAGCTAACTATACAGGTACAATAGATTTGTGTCAAAATGATGTGACGTCACAGGTTCATGGTCATGTAAGCAGAAAGAGTGGGTGCATGCACAGTCCATAATCTATTATGAACTGCGGGTACATGTTACGTACTGCTGTGATGGGTCAGTAAGCAAGCAAAGTAGCAAACAGTGTAAGTATACATTGGTAAACATTGCAATTTTTTCCCTAGTGCTTCCTTACACTTACTAATTTTATACAAATTTGAAGTGAGACTGAGACTTGCATACAACATTTAGCAAACAGCAACAAAACTTCTGTACCTGCTCAGCTCAAAGGCCCTCGGCACGCTGCACCGTTTGCACCTATGGTAAAAATGGCCCTGTCGTAAATACAATTTATAATAATTCTGGAAAAGAAATCATACTTTCATCTTAAATAATCCACTAAAATAGTTTCTGTTGAATCAAATAAATACCTTTTGACAATTTTAAAGATGCCGCTTATTCAGACCTCCTCTTCTTCTCCTCTCTTCCATCAAGTGTGTGCTGATGATGAGATATGTACAAGACGGCTCCATTTCTTTTTGCCTCTGATAGTATCCAGGGCAGTGGCGTAGCCAGGTTTTAACACCAGGGGGAGCGAGCACATGAAAAAAGGCCCCAATTACCAAAATAACTAATTTTCAATTAATTACATTCATTATGATTATAAGTATTTATTTTTTTATTTTAAATACTGAAACACACAAAAGGTGGCAAGAGCAATATGTAGCCTATAGTAAATGAGTAATAGTATACTATAACACATAACAGTACAAACGCAAACCAGTTAAAACAGCCTTTTTCGTCTAGATTTCATTTTAGCAAAGTTTTCGATTACTTCATTATGATCCACTTCACTAGCGAACTGTCTTTCGATCGTAATCATAGCTAAACCAGAAAATTTGTCCTCACCCATTGTATAACGTACATATGATTTTATGAGTTTGACTCGGCTAAAGGATTGTTCCACACCAGCGCTCTTTATTGGCAAGGTCAGCAAAATGCGGTACAATGTGGACTGCAGGCTATACTATAGACTGCAGATAACTGGAACACATATCATTGGCGATCATGAATCTTAGGCCTAGTACATGTCTACTAGAGATTCTAATTTGGTCACATTGCTGAAATGCTTTGGATCTAAATAACTAAATTTCGAAGCTACATTTGTAAAAATGCTCAAATGCTCAGGTCTCTGGTTATATGCTGAAGGTCCTACATTGGCCTCCTGTCAGCCAGCGCGCATTATACAGGATTGTTTCCCAGGTGTGGCGGTGCCAGCTGGACTGCGCTCCAGCTTATCTGCGGGTCCTTTGGCGCCTCGGCACTGGGAGTTCAGGGTAGCCGCTACCTCGGCTCTTCGGGGAAGGGATGCTCATTGTGCCTTTTGCCCACACAGCCACCTTGCGAAACAGTGCTTTTTTAGTGGTGGGCCCGACGGCATGGAACGGGCGCCCTTTGGAGCTGCGCCTGCTCCTCAGAACTCCCACTGATACGTTCGACACTAGATTGAAAACTGTCCTATTTGGCCATGATGGAGTCAGGAGCATCTCTCAGTAGTCAGTAGCCTCCCTTGAAGAGGTGCTATATAAATACTTGAATGAATGAGTCGATGAAATCTTTTAGTTGTGCTATTTATGACACAATCTAGGCCTAGAGAAACTATGTAGGTTCCAGTCATGAAGTTTTTACTGGAATCATCCACTGACATTCCCTCATGGAATTTCTTTCTTTTCCGAACTCTATGTTGCTCATAGTCAGTAATTAGTAATATCAAATTTTTGAGCCAGCTCAGTTGTTTCATTCTCAATCAGTTCAAACTCAGATTCAAATTCATTTCGCATGTTTTTCATCTCGTTTTCAAATAGTTGAATTAGATGCTCAGAGTAAATCAATACTACTTTTCTGTAAATAGGCCCTATGCAGATAAACTGAAAGCCTTCTCTGGCACTTTTTCGCAGAATATTAGAAGAACTATGAATTCGAACATATCAAGTTTTACAAGAATACCTTTCGCCTCAACCAACTGTTTAGTAGTGCAGTTTGAAACAGGTGCATAGCATTGTATTGTATATGGGCATTTATAAAGCGTGTACCATTTAAGGACAAGTTGACATATTTCTTATGTCATTTGACAGATTGGAATAAATAATTTTCGAACGATTGGAATAAATAAATTGTGAAAAGGCCCCACACTTTGGAAAATGGTCTCAGGGGGAGCGGTCGCTCCCCCTGCTCCCCCCCTAGCTACGCCTCTGATCCAGGGCCATTCTCCCAGGTCTTGTTCTTTAAGATCTTGCATCACGTTTTCCATCCATGTCTTTGTCTTCCTTGACTCTGTGCTCCCTCCACGTGGCTATATAATGCACTTGCTGGTAATCTCTTGTCGTTCATTCTTGTTACATGCCCAAACATGTCAGTCTTCTCTTTATGATCTTGTCTACCAATGTTTCCCTCTGTCTCAGCTCTTCAGACCTGGAATATAATAAAAAATACAAGTTTTTAAGTGTTGCTAGCAACAATAAACTTTTCATTGTTACTAAACAAATAAATTTTTTACAAAGTATTCACCCATCTTAAATAATATATTAAAATGATTCTTGAAGAAATCAAATACCTCTGTCACTTTCCTCACATGCTGTCTAACAGAAAATAAAATCTTTTAACATTGCTAGTAAGAATAATTTTTCAATGCTACTCAAGATACACAATGCTGGTAAAAAGGAATTTCCATCCTAGACAATTTATTATAAAACACCTCAAGAAATCACAGATAAGGCCTACCTTGTTTAGTTCTGCAGATGCCGAATCTAGTAAAAAAAATCACTGTTGCTCAACATTTCACTTGCTTTCTACCTCTTCCTCAAGTCTTCTCTGTTTAACCGTGGTTGAACACTGAGTAGGTCAGTAAGCATTATATAAATTATCAAACTGAATGAATGAAAGAATGAATGAATATAATTTTCTAACACCGAAATTATCTATCTATAAGTAATTTATTATGAAGGTTTTGAAGAATTCATCTAAAAAATTACCTTCTTCTGTTGTATCAGATACTGACCAGAAAACAGGGAATCTGGAACATAAAAGGAGCAATTTACTATTATTGCTAGTACATTAAACAGCTCAGCAATTTATTGTTCAAAATTACTATGCGTATGAAGAGTATCCCGTGACTGTTTGGTGAAACTGCAATGTATAACTTCTATCGTGCCAATATCTAATACCTAAATCAAGCTGTAATCAGCTCAATACCTAGAACGTCAGTTCGTAAGACAAAGAAAAAGACTACGGAGGACAAGTAATTTGAAAAAGGCAAGTCAGAAGTCGACAGCCATATGCGACCGACTGAGCAGAACGAACAGGCATACAAAGTGAGTTTCAAAATCTAGGTCCAGCAAAATGTTCCTTCTGGCAAAAACTTGTTAGCTGTTGACCACGAAAATAACATTCAGAAATTACATTCAGAATCTAATCTATAAGAGAAAAGGAGAATTTTCCTACCTGCTGTCTCAAAATCATGAAATGTCACAACCAGGATGCGATTGACATCTCTGCCACATCTTACGGAAAATTAACTTGCCAAATAAGTTAATACACATTTTGATATAATTATAATTTTCACGATGCAACAAGTTTAAACTACATCACAGATCTTATTTGAGATAAAGTATGCAAAGCAAGTCCCTGCACGAAAAAACTGGCACTGAATCTGAAATGTATAGAGACAGAAATTAAGCGGCTTGATCCTGAACAACTTAATACAAAATTTGATGAGATATAAATTCGGGATTAGGGCCTACCTGGTACGGAACTTTCCACAGAAAACAGCCCTAATTTACACTAGAAAGCCGAAATATTAAACGTCATTCAAGTGTTTACGTCTTATTACACGTAAATCTCAAGTTATTCGTTTATTTATAAATCATAATCATTAAAACAGGTCAACGACACTTAACATACAAGTTCTCACTCACCTAATAACCATAATAATTCTTCCGTTCCATAGTATAATCGCAACTCCAAGATTCCCAGCGGTAGACAAAGCTTTTGGAAATTCGGACGAGACTAAACACAACTCCCATAATGCAATTTTCGGACAAGCGCCCAGAAACCGTAACCAATGACATCGTCGCGTCGAGTACAAGCTGCAATTTGATTGGCCGCAGCATTTCCCGCGGTTCGATCGAGAAAGTATTATGGGACAGGCGTCTATGCTTATGGAATGGACGCCAACATAATTATAGCAGGCTTATACAGGCGTCTATGCAAGGCAATGGGCTACGTAAAAGCCCTATTCTCCCATAATACCTCTTTCTAACAATAGGTCTTTGAAGTAAAGCAAGCGGTCTATTTTAGACGAATCGTAACCATGATCCCGAGAACTATAGCGTCCAGGAAACAGTCTACGTAGTCTATAACTGAATGCTAATCTTTCAATCGATCATTCATTTGATCAAGTAAGTAAGTAAGTAAGTAAGTATATCCTTTATTAATCCAACTGCTAACCGCATTTTGGTTTACACATGTATATCACCATAGGCGCCGACTCCACAGGGGCAACAGGGACGTTCGCCCCAGTACTCACCAAGGTTCTGGGGCGAGCATATATATTCGCCCCAGTACATTTTTTGCCTTCATATATAAGCTTACTGTTTCCAAGGGCCCAAAGCTTTTAACTAAAGATATTTCATGTACTTTTCCGTGTGTGTCTCAGAATCCCTGCAGTCTGAACTAGCTTGTATATATGACGAATGCTTCATATGATACACGATGTACTTGTGGTGTCTATCGATGTCACCGGGTCGCCGAGGTCGGGGTATTTGAACCTAATCGACCACAGTCAGGGCCGCTTTTAACACAGGTGCAAACGGTGCGGCGCACCGCGGGCCCCTGAGCCGAGTGTGTACAGCAGTTTTGTTGCTATTTGCTAAATGTCGTTTGCAAGTTTCACTCTCACTTCAAATTTCTGTAAAACTGTAAGTGTATGCCTAAGTGTAAGGTAACACTAGTGTCAATCACTAGTCTAGACTAGACTAGTGATTGACACTAGTGTTGTCTAGTGATTATATTGATTTAATTCACTTACACTGTTTGCTACATATGGTACTATCATGGGCGTCTTTGTGTACGCGTATTATTGAAAATTTAACGTATAGAGTTCTGTCTTGGTAATATTGAAATTCCTATTGTCAACCCCGAGACGGAATGCATTCAGACGTGTCGACTAGGCCCCTAATTGATATCGTATTCCCTTTTCCAGCGGCTCTTGTGTTGTTTTTAGCCGATCGCTGCGAGATAACAGGTCTGGCTGGTGAATCGCGTAGTTAGAACGTTATATATAATTATGTATATTTATATATACACACAAATATATACATATATAATATATATATATATATTAACATATGTAATTGACACTGGCTGGAGCGACAGTCTCTAAGTAATGAGCTTCTTCCCTTAGATGCCAACTAGAACACGTTCTGCCAGACTTTTTAAATATAGGCCTACCCCGCTAGCTTAGGAACCAGTTCCAAGCCTGGATGAAGGAGGAATGCGAATCCATTGATCTTTGTTGTCACACGGGTCGTTAAACTGAAACTTCTAGTACTACGCTTTGTGAGTCAGTCGGGCAGTATTACATGAACGGGAAGACGAACACATCTGAGTAGGACAATTTCGTAGGAACTGTGAGGGTCGACTGCGTTGAAGGTCGGAAAAACTTGGTAGGAACGGAACAGACATGTCAAGAGTCGTAATTGTTTTTCGCTCGAACACGCGTTCTGTAGTCGGTCAGACTTTACCGAAGAAAAGGGACGAATGTTCTTGTACTATAACCGTGACGTGCTTGGTTAAGTTTCTTTCGTGGTTTTACGAGAACTTTCTCTTGAAAGTGAGCGCTGAACAAAGTCTATCTACGTAGCCGTTTCACGTGTGTCGTCTTGCTGTCCCTGAACGAAACCGATTCCACCTTGGACTGGGAAGGTAGGTTTGCTCGTAGTAGGCCTACTTTGAGGGAGGGAAAATAGAGTAAGGAAAATATTTGTGCAAACTCTTTACTTGATCATTATTTTTTCTATTTTTTTCTATTCAAATTTGTTCTCTGCAAAAACGTAACCCCGATCCCGATAAAAAATTTTGCTCCCCTAAAAAATATTGCTCCTCTAAAAATTCTCCGCCCCCCTAAAAAATTCCTCCGGACGCCCATTGGTACTGTACGTAACACGCACCCGCAGTCCATAATAGATCTATAGACTGTGCATGCAAAACCGGTAAAATCACAGATCGTTTATCACAGAGTTATTACAACAGCACTAGGCCTAACGATCTCGGTGAAAACCGACCAAGACGGTGCATGGCTTAATTATCTATTCTCCATCTTTGGATGCCGCATACTGCCACAGCTGCTGGTTGTTTTGTGAGGGGCAGCCAAACTGTGGAAAGACTAGGAACACTTGAGTATCAGATTAGCTGAACACAGCAAACTCAAAACACATAATTATTGGCATTTCTGTTTGACACCGGAAACATTTTCCCATGCACTGGTGTTGCTACACCTCTTCGTAACGCTGCCTATTGGAATCTCGTCCGCTGAACGTTGTTTTAGTGTCCGGCGTCTTTTGAAGACTCCTTTGCGGAGTACACACTGTACAATGACAACCCATAGGTCTTCCGACTTGGCGTTTTTGTCAATTGAGAGCAATCTAGCAAAGGACTTGCAACTAGACCAAGTTTTTGACGTGCTCATGTCACAAAAAGTTAGACGTGAGATTTGGACTGTTAATTTAGCCTGAATTTGCTCGATTTCACCATGATACTGTGTGACTGCATGTGACAGATGAAAACGGACTTTGCTGATATTTTGGCCTATAGCTGATATTTTGGCGGAATTTGGCCTATGACATTTGCTCAGTTGCTGCAGGCTGCAGCGTTCAAGAATTAATTACATTTTTGAGATTTATCAGATTTTATTGACAAATTGTTGTTATACACTGTTGTAGTGTCCATATGTAGGCCTACACTAACTCTCAAACAGTCAGTGGCCGTCACTTACGCCCTACTAGTGTCATAGTGTGTATAAGGATTACGCCTATAACTAATTGATAAATAGGATAAAAAAAAACTATTAACTCCGTGAACAGGTCATGCAGATTGCAACAATAACTACTAGAAAAGCTTTAGATATAATTTTTGGGTGATATTTATACGCCGTACATGGTATTGGCAAACCAACGGCCGCTCGACCAACACGGGCCCCTTTTGTTACTCTTTGCACCGACATTCGCGGAACCTTAGAAAACGGCCCTGAGGATAGGCGATAGGATCATCCGATCACAGGATTACGGCACGAAATTCTTGCCCCAGTACCTTTTACTAAAAGTCGGCGCCTATGTATATCACGTCCAGGTTAAAGTACTAAGGCCTATATTCCGGTGAAAATCATCCTAATTATGAAAGATTTACGAGCTAGACTGTCAGCAGTCGGGAGAACCCGATTATGAACACGGGGTCGCAAAGTATAACCAGTATGCTTAACAGGAGGTAATAGCACATGAAGCACATGTGTAGGACATGTAAGGACGGCCGTGAAAAGTTTAGAATCAGCAGTACGGATCAATTGTTCGAATCTAGGGTAGTCCACAGGAAGATAACCAGCTTTAATCAGTCTCCTAAATATTGCCTGTAGTCTCTCACGTCCCCTCTGCCCCACATAACCCCACCAAGCGGACGCAGCGTACGTCATCCTGTAAATAAGTCATAAATCGATTATTGTTTTAAAATAAGTTAAATATTTCTGGCCAAGCTCAGCATCTATTCCGACGGTCCTACTAGGCCTATAATCCACTAGTTAGGCTAATATTATTTTTCGCCTTAAAATTTGTAATTAAATTTTACATCTACGGACCACGCAACAGTTTCAACTAGGCTTAGAGTAAAGACAATTCATAATTTTATGTCAACTTACGATTTCCGAAATCTTCGTCCAGCTTCCTGTAGGCCTAAAGCCTGCCAACTGAAGGCACGATGCCAAAGCAAAACTCCACGAATTCGGATGACTATTTGTAATCCCGAAATTTCCACAGCACCCAAATGCGAAGTCGCATGAACGGTGCAGCTTATTCACAGGCGAAGAGTAATTAAAGTCGTTTTGAAAGGTAGGCCTAGTCTATTAACTGAAGACGGTCCTTACAGCTTAGCACAAACCTGCTCAACGAAAGGCGAATGCCGTAACTAAGACATAATAGATATCATAATAGGCTAATTATTATGAACTAAGAAAAGGCAGAATGACGTCATTTCAGTCCTATAGCGAATTTGAAAATTTTCTACCTCGGGTAGGCCTAGGGCCTACATATCCTATCCGTGCAATTAAGTAACGAAATACATTACAGTAGGCCTACATTAATTTAATCCAATCTCTTCTATAAGCTGAGAACTTCTTTAGCGTCAATGTCATCATTTTGTCATGATGCTCAATTAAGGCTTCGCCATATAGGCCTATAGTCGATGGTCGCTAGGCTACCGTGAAATCAAAAATGTAGGGTGAGTCAGTTAACTCGAAAGCCAACAAGGCAGTCCAAGATGACACGAAAACAGCCTACGGAGGAAATGAGTCCGGAAAAGATGAATTTTTAGTTCGGGTCTGAAGGCCAGAACAGACTTTGCAGACTAAACTCTACGATGGTCATCCCACACCTCCCCCAACAACATCTGGGCGAAAACTGAGAGTTTCGTCGATAGGCCTATGGCGGATTTTCCCGGCGTGGAAGCGTCTCTTGTCTTCTGTCATCGACCGGTTGGGTGCCTCGTTGCACCTGAATTCGAAGATTAATCAATCCAGGGGTGTAACTGTGGTCTAAAGAGTGAGGGTACCAATTTCTTAATTTTTACATACACGAGACTGTGATCTGTGGAAGGCATAATAATAAAATATTGATTGGCATTGTTCAACAGTGGAGGGTGCGGTACTCCCCAGTCCAAAAATTGGGGGGTACGGATACCCCTCGTACCCCACACATTACGCCTATGAATAATTCAATCAATCAATTTCGTTTATTGTTCTATCCAAGCTGACATATACGCAACTTGTTACAGAGTTAAGGTATACAACTTTAATTTGGATTGACTGGACAACGTCGATCTCTGTTGGAGTCGGACCAGAGTGCAATGCCTTTCTTGCCACAGTTAGGCCTATGGGCCTATATATAGGCTACATGCAAGTTATCCTCGCCAGAGAAGAATTTGTTTCGAGGTTTATGCTCCACTGCACTCCCTAGCCCCAGGCTAGCCAACTCAGCAGTAATGAATAAACTGACCGTACACTGTCGGTGAGAGGATGAGACAGCGAGGAAGAGGATGGGCCACCTGCAGTGCCCTCATATGCCGAGGCTAAGCAAATGAAGTCGCTGATACTTGGTACCCATGCCTGCCTCAGAAACTATACCTTATCCTGATCAGGGCCGGTTTAACCACTAGGCGAACTAGGCGGCCGCCTAGGGCGGCACATTTCTGGGGGCGAAAGAAAAGCTACGTAAATAAATACATTTTTAAACATTTGCCGCCGTTTTGCCACCATTTATTAATAAATGAATCATACCAAAATAAGAAACGGCAATATTGCATGTCAGTGAAGTGAGTCATATGACATCAAAGAGACAAAGACTCATAGACCCGCAGCTGTAGCCTACCTTGGGTTCTCTGGGTTTTGTTAGGTCCTATATGACGTAAGTTCCAAGAAAGACAATTATAACTTTTGAACTGATCTGGTCAAAAAAAGGTGAAAAAATTTCGCGCGTGGGGGGACAACTCTATAGTGTGCCCCTCTACTGTTAAAGGTGGGGTCTTGTCCCTCTCGACAATCCCCCCCGGGATCGCTCTCCATGTAGATGATTATATATATGAACGACGATACTAAATTAAAGATGCAGCATTTGGCTGCATTCCTGTGTGAGGTTGTATTATCTTAGTTAATTTAATATTAATTAGTTATCGCACGTTCCGGGGCCGCAGTGCGACAGGTTCGCCTAGTGTGCCAAATACTCTGATCCCTGATCCTGATTCTATTCCTGCGCCACCACACAACCACCGTCATCACCGATTACCACCGTAGCGGGTACCTTGCTGTTTCCTCGGCTTGACCTGGCACAGGAACGGACAAGGCCAGGGCATTTTTTAACATGTTGACTGGTGGGGAAATTCCCCACCAGCCCTCTCGAATTCCCCACCAGTCCTTGCCCTTTTCCCCACCAGTGAATTTTGCCCTTTTTAGTCCCAAATATTTCTTTAAAATTTGTGTGACCTTATGCACATTGATATAGTGTAAATGCAAACCACAGCAGACGTGAGATCTTTATAATTTATATTTCTTTGGTAACCAACAGTCTGCCCAGAGCCTTCAATTATGGAATTGAAGGCTCTTAGTCTGCCCATAGACGTCTACGAGTCTGCCACACAGGGCCGTTTTTAACACAGGTGCCCGCGGTGCGGCGCACCGCGGGCCCCCGAGCCGAGCGTGTACAGCAAGTTTGTTGCTATTTGCTAAAATGTCGTATGCAAGTCTCAGTCTCACTTCAAATTTCTGTAAAATTTTAAGTGTCAGGAAACACTAGTGATTATATTGATTTAATTCACTTACACTGTTTGCTACATGGTACTGTAATGGGCGTCTTTGTTTAGGCGTATTCTTGAAAATTTAACCTATAGAGTTCAAATGCATTCAGTCGTGTCCGCTAATTGGTATCGTATTTCCTTTACCAGCGGGTCTTGTGTTGTTTTTAGCCGATCGCTGCGAGATAACAGGTCGAGCTGGTGAATCACGTAGTGAGAACGTTATACATAATATGTATATTTATATACACACAAATATATATATATATATATGTATGTATATATATATTAACATATATGTAATTGACACAGTCTCTAAGTAATGAGCTTCTTCCCTTAGATGCCGACTAACACACGTGCTGCCAGACTTTTTAAATATACCCCTCTAGCTTCGGAGCCAGTTCCAAGCCTGGACGAAGGAGCAATGCGAATCTATTGGTCTTTGTTGGCACACGGGTCGTTAAACTGAAACTTCTACTACTACGCTTTGTGAGTCAGTCGGGCAGTATTACAGGAACGGAGAAGACGAACACAGGACAATTTCGTAGGAACTGTGAGGGTCGACTGCGTTGAGGATAGAAAAAACTTGATATGCAAATTTGTTCTGTGCAAAAACGTAACCCCCCATAAACAAATTTTATGGGGGGATGCCTCATACTACCACAGCTGCTGGTTATTTGTGAGGGGCAGCCAAAGCCGTGGACTGACTTGGGACACTTGAATATCAGATTAGCTGAACACAGCAGATTCAAGACACATCTCGGCATTTCTGTTTGACACAGGAGACATAACAGCCGTTTTCCCATGCATGCACTGAAGTGTTGCTACACCTCTTCGTAACGTTGCCAATCGGAATCTCGTCCGCTGAACGTTCTTTTAGTGTCCGGCGTCTTTTGAAGATTCCTTTGCGGAGTACACGCTGTATAACGACAACCCATAGGCCCTACATAGCTCTTCCAACTTGGCGTTTTTGTAAATTGAGAGCAATCTAGCAAATGACTTGCAACTGGTCCAAGTTTTAGGCCCTACTAGGGTCACAGTGTGAATAAGCTAGGATTATAAATACCGGGTAATTGATAAATAGGGTATAAAAAACTTATTACCTCGGTGAACAGGTCATGCAGATAGCAACAATAACTACTAGAAAAGCCTTAGATATTATTTTTTATGATATTTATACGCCGTACATGGTATTGGTAAACAATCTGCCGCTCGACCAACACGGACCCCTTTGTAAATTTTTGCACCGACATTCGAGGAACCTTAAAAACGGCCCTGCTGAATCCATTGTATTGTTGGGGGTTGCCACAGCTTTGGAAATATTATCAAAGGGTCGCAGCACTAAAAAGGTTGAGAACCGCTGCTCTAGGGATTGGGATTTATCCAATTTACGCAAGAATAATATTGATTAAATTACAAGCATGCCGAGTACAGAAAGAACCAAGAAACGCAAAGCAGATTTGCTTTTGGATAGCGCTAAGAAATGTCAACAGCTTTCAGATTTATTTGGCCAAACTCGACAGCAAACAATTACAACCAGTCTGCCAACAACCAATCAGGCAACAACAGTTAGGCCTACTAACTTTTAACCTGTGTGAGTAAAGAACCAAGTCAATCGTTAACTGTTGCGAGTCAGGCAGCAAGCGAATGCGAATCGTCAGTTGTAGCAAATGATTATAGCAAATGCAGCAAGTCAATCGTCAATGATTTTTGTGAGTCTAAATGTTTCTTGTTTATTAGACAATTATATAATAATAATAAATATTAAATTAATATTAAATTAAATTATGACATTAAATAAGAAATTAAATAATATAAAATATTATAATGAATAAATTATTAGTAATTATTCCTGTGGCCCACAGCTCAAAAAAGGTTTCTCGGATTCAGTGCTTTTTGACTTTAAATTACGTGCGAAAAATGCCCTTTTTCAAAATTCCCCACCAGTGAAAATTTCTTAAAAAATCCCCTGGACAAGGCAGCCTGACTATTGCGGACTTGATTCGATATACGCTGGTCTCCCTGACGTGGCTTTTTTGTGGTTCTGAGAAATTTCGGAGGCTTACATTTACATTCACATTTACATTACAAGGGGCTGCTGTTCTTTTTCTTTCCGTTAGGGGGAATCGTCAACGCAAATGCAAATGTTTGTCTATAGCACTCACAGACCAACAGAGCAGTGACATCATTAGGGTTGGTGTCATCCAGTGTGGCAAGTCATGGTGTCACCCCCATTAGAAGGTTCAATAAAGTAAATTAGCCTAGAGTTTCAGCTTTAGGTAAATCGATACTGATACAGTACATGTAAGCTGGGCTTGCGAAAAATGTTTTTGTTGTTATCTGTAATTGTTAATTTTAACATAATAAATTTCTTCTGAAACTCCGTAAAATATTTTAGAAAGTCATTTTGTCATTTTGGTGTCACCCCTCTGAAGGTGTCACCCGGTGCGGCTCTCACCCCCCTCCACCCCCGCACCCTCCCCCTAGTGACGCCACTGCAACAGAGAGCTAGATCTGTGCCATATTGGGTTGCTTGTATTTTAGGCCTGCGTTATTTCTGTAATATGCTTTGCTTATGTGAATCTGCTTCTTATATTGTGCATTTAAAAGGGAACGAACATAGTTATGGCAGTCGAACAGATCCGTAAAGAGGTTCCACTTGACAGTTGACAGGTAGGTTGAAATGTTTCTACATGTGATGCAATACCTATATCATTCATTCATTCATTCATTCTGGACATTTATACAGCGCCTCTTCAACAGACCTACTCAGAGGCGCATAGATATAGCGCCACAAGAATCTTCTGTAGCATATCATTCAGAATAACAACCGTTTGTCGTCTGCTCTATTGATTCTTGCGTTGACAGATGCGCTGTGCAGTCATACATAACGGCTGCCGGATAATTTATGGCAGACGGACGGAGCTCATGCATGGCGGGACTTGCTGTCCCGTCCGCTCCCGTCCCTGCCGTTGGCGCCCTTCTGCAGAAGCAGCGGCTGGCTACAGGCAGGTGGCCGTCGGGAATTCTTTCGTTTTGTCGCATAATAAAGGTTGCCATAGATCGACCGATCGCTCGATCGATCTGTTAGTCAATAATAGGATCGCTATGGCGCGCTATTCCACTTTGGTTTCTGCATTTCTAGTTTGAAGGTTAACGCTATAGCTATCGTGCCAGGAGGAGCGTAGGCCTACTAGGTGGAGATCGAAAGGTCGCGCTCAAAGGTAGGCCCTATACGTCAAAAGTAGGACTATAGGCCTACGTCAAAGGTAGGACTATACGTCAAAAGGTAGGACTATACGTCAGAGGTAGGACTATGGTCAAAGGTAGGACTATACGTCAGAGGTAGGACTATACGTCGAAAGTAGGACGATACATCGAAAGTAGGACTATACGTCAGAGATAGAACTATGCGTCAAAGGTAGGACTATGCGTCAAAGGTAGGACTATGCGTCAAAGATGTCTTGAATATAGGCTTATACATCAAAGGTAAGTCTAGATGTCAATGGCATACGTCTAAAATAGGAGTATACACCAAAGGCACGTAGGCCTATACGTCGATCAAAGAGATAGGCATATATGCTGAAAAGTATACCGAGTAGTTTTACTAAGACCAGTTATACGCATTTTGCATATTCTGTGCATCTCTTAGACGATCACTTCTGTTGTGATGATCAGGGTATTGATTGGTGCCATTACGAGGTCCATGCAGGGGTCGAACTTTGATGCCAGTGGCGGCGATCTTGTTTGAGAGGTGGGGGGCGGACAAAGTCGGCCTTGGTCTGGTTCATGACCATTTTTTAGGAATTTTTCGCGAGAAAATTTTTTTACGCGACGCTCCACGAAAAGTTCGAATCCATCTCCAAAAAAAGTTGACGACCTTTTTTTAGTCATTCACCTCTTTTACTACGTTTTAGGATCTCGAACCAATCTGATTACCTTCCTTTTAGAACGTCATCGCCCAGTGTTTAATCTAGTCCCCCTCTTCTGGGAGGGGAAACAAGGTTTCTGGGGAGCAAAGAATTGACACAAGATTTTTTTCAGCCATCTTGAAAAAGTTTCGGACTTTTCCTAATTTCATCTTCAAAAAAGTTGATGACCTTTTTTTCCTTTTTTTAGTCCTTCGTTCGATTTTTAACTTTTTATACAGCAATTACTCTCTCAAAAAGGTTGATGACCTTTTTTTTAGGAATTCATCTCTCTGGGGGGAACCATGTATCCACATGTATCGTGGGGGGATTTTCCTCCCTAAAGGTCTCTACATTGTAATATTGCTGGCCTCTGGGGGGGGGAACATCAATCCTGGGGGGACATTTTTCCCCAAAGACGTCTAGATTAAACACTGGTCATCGCCCACAATGTTCTGAGTCTTTCGCGAAAAGCTCGAATTCATCTCCCGAAAAACTTGACCTTTTTTTACTCGGTCGCCTCTTTTACAACATTTTTCAGGATGTCGCAACAATCTCATTACCTTTCACATAAATTTTATTTTTACCTCGTCTGGTCAAAAAAGGCTATGAAAACCCTCACACGCAGTTGCATTTGCTGCCCTTTTTCAGTCTTCTTCCAAATTTGGGGGGTCAAATGTATGGCGTGTCTTAAAGGTGGGGGGCATGTCCCCCTCGACACCCCTAGATCGCCGCCCATGTTTGATGCCATCGTCTCTGTATCACAGAATCTGATTCCCCACTTAACATAGGCTGCATCGTAGGTTAAGTTAATTGTTTTATGATTTGTTTCATTAGAACTTAATTAAATCACTATAAGGCCTCCATTCGCTGCCCATAGAAAAGCGAATAACTTTAAAAACTGGGCTAACTGTAGGCCTGTATACAAGACTGCATTTCAGTTCATGCAAATTCCAAAGACCTCTCTGTACTCAACCCGGTCTTCTGAGTTTCTAATTCTGAATATTCCGTGAACAAGAGCGGCTGTGGGTAAGTGCGCCTTTTCTGTTGCTGGTCCTATAGACGGTAGGATTCGATCTTTTCCGGCTAAAGTTCGGTCTGGAAAGTCTGTTCTGGCCTACAGATCTCAACTAAAAACTCATCTCATTTCCATCGCAGGCTCTAGGCTGTTTCCGTGTCGTCTTGTACTCCCTTACTGGCTTTCGACTGGACTAACCCTGGAATTTGGCTTGGACAACCATTTTGCATAGTGATAACACGGACACAGTAGCTACCATCGACTGATGCCATGAGTATTACATGCCAGTGGCGCTGTAGAAGTTATTAGATAAGCTTCAGAACGTAGGCTGCGCTTTTCTTTGCAGACCGTTATTTCACAAACTAATGTGATTGTTCCGTCTGTAGATAAAAAGAACTAACAACATGAATCGTTCATCTGCAGCATCAGCATCTTCATCATCAGCGCACAAACGCAGGTACACCGAGACTGGAATAATTCTGGATCGCAATCTGAGCAGAATTTTTACAGACGAGAAAACTATACGACTCGTCTTTCTAAAGGAAAACGGGGAAATCGATTCGCTTAGTCGCCCGTCGCAGTCAGCTCCACTAAGCCACAGATTATTAAGACTACGAAACGATTGCGCGCCTTCTGCCAATTCCGAAGGGTCATCGGATTTTCCATCTGATGATGGATCGCTTCAGTCGAAGACAGCTGCAACCTCCTCCCAAAGTCTAACGGATTCCAATGCCATCATTATCACCACCGGCACCAGCAACCGTACATGCTCCAACGAACTGTTAAATGTTTTAACCATTGATGACGGTGGTGATCTGGAACAACGCATTTCACGCTATAGGCTTTAATTCGGACCGCCAGTGGCGTCTACCGATGGGGTAGGGCTGGGAGAACGACCTCCCACGGTTGCTAGAAGTGGGGGGTCACGTTCTGGATTTAAACTAGGGGTTGTTGACTTCCGGTAATATATTTAATTTATGTATCATGTATGTTATTGAAGACACGAGCTAGCTCGGAGTAATTTACAGTTCTGAATGTCTGCTGAGCCTCATATATATATATAAGTCGGCCTGAGTCTGGGCGATGTTGTTCTCTCATTCCAGATGGGGGGAGGGCTAAACGTACGCCACTGCGTGATGATGCCACCAAAATCTATTATCTCTACAGTCGTCCCTGCCGAGTTCTTCACTTGGTATCTGGCAAAAATTGAAGTCCAGTTGTGAGCATGAGTTGGTGTGAGGTGCGTGAGAGCACTGGTCAATATGCATATGGAGGTTGCCATTATGTGCATATTTGCAAGAGGCAGCAAGAGTACCGACAGCCAGAGGCGTAACTTTGGTCTAAAAAGTGAGGGGTACCAATTTCTTACATACACGAAACAAGGCTGAGACTGCGATCTCTGGGAAGGCACAATAATGAAATATTCATTGGCATTGTTCAAAAAGTGGGGGGTACGGTACCCCCTAGTCCAAAAAGTGGGGGGTACGGGTACCCCTCGTACCTCCCACAAATTACGCCTATGTGAAAAAATGCGGTCTATAATGTGTTGAAATCGCTGGCATAGGCTATAAAGCAGCTTTTCAAGCACCGGATGTAATTGTAAAAATCGCATGTTTTGAAATCATTAATTTTATGGTAAATAACCGGAAGTAAAAATAATTGTCCAAAACAATAGTAAAGACTCATTCACACTGTGTAAATACCAAAGCAATTGTATTAGTATTTATTGGATAAATTTGTAAAATTCTTGCGTTTTGTTAAATGACTGTTCATAGTGACAAAAGTCTTAGTCTTGGTCTTGCAACACCAAGACCAAGACTGAACCTCAAGACCAAGACTTTTGGTCTCAAGACCAAGACCAAGACTGTTGTTGGTCTCAAGACCAAGACCAAGACTTTTGGTCTCAAGACCAAAAACGAACTCGAGTGTACTCGAGACCAAGACCTTGGTCTCGAGGACAGCAAGACTGTGTAAGCTTACGTGTTTGACTTTATATCAAAATCTATACAGGTATCAAAAACAGCAAAATGTAGTCATGCGCATCTTGAAACAAGTTGACTTATGCTCTTATTGAAAAGCTATCATCCTGATTCGTCCATATAAACTGTAAATTATAAGCCTATCAACCGAAATTGTGAAATTTTATTCTCAGTGACGCAACCGTTAGATGTTCGATTTGAGAAATTGGACTCTAGTAAGAGACTTTTAAATTTCACAATTTCTAAACTATAGAATTTCTTTCTATTTAATCAAAACGGACTCGTTAATTTTTTATTTATAGGCCTACAGCGTAATTGCTGGAGCCTATAAATGGGCCTGGACCTAAGAAATGAGGTGCCGTAGCGAATCGCCGAATCCCGAATCGCCGAAATGGTATTGCCGCCGAATCGCCGAAACTATTTTGTGAAGAATGGCCGTATCGCCGAAAATGCTCTTCGTAGCGAATCGCCGAATCCCGAATCGCCGAAATCGTATTGCTGCCGATTCCCCGAAACTATTTTGTGAAGAATGGCCGTATCGCCGAAAATGCTCTTCGTAGAGAATCGCCGAATCCCGAATCGCCGAAATCGTATTACCGCCGAATCGCCGAAACTTTTTTGAAGAAAACGTGTATTCCCGAAAACGCGGTTGTGGGCCCTATCCGCGGATATAATGCGAACTTTTTCAGAAAGTCATAAGGTGGTCATACCCGAAATTAAACAATTTTCACGGCTATGTTTTAACATGTATTGAAGTAGTATATAAATGCATGATTTTTTCTATTCAATTTAATTCGGTAACCAAATTTTTAAAAAGTAAACAGTAAAGACAGGCTTGTAAAAGGTGAATACATCTGATTACACACGGGAACCTAAAGGGTGACGGTCCCCAATGTAAAATTTGTAATCATCCATGGGGACGGCCTAACAGCTCAGGTTCTATTCACAGGGTTAAGTGAATACAAACAAGAGAAAAGTCTGAACTAAAGTCTCCAATACAGTTGACAAGATCAATTAGGCCTAAACTCAGAAGATGCTTTAAAAACAGACTGAGTTTGCTTTTAAATAAGGTACGGTAGCGTTTAGTCGACTTTGAATTTATGAAGGAAGAAGCACTGGCGTAAACTTTTCCAATATATTGGGGGGGGGGTGGAGGTCTTGACAATCAGCGAGTCTCAGAGTTTTCCGGTGTTACGTAATACGCATGAAATGCAGCGCTGTAGACGAGGTATCGTCTCATCTCAAAAAAATAAATAATATATATAACAAATATTTTTGGAATATTCCCCTATGTATACTCACGCTCTCGTGAGCATCAGTAAATACGCAATATATGCACCTCCAGAACGTATCTTTTACATATTTTAATATTGTATAGTGTAGACTATAACTTAAACAATATTTCATTTTGAAATTTAATTATTTCTGTTTACTTGACCTAGCTAGTTGCAAAACAACTTAAAAATTTATATAGCTCTAAACAAATGATTTACAGAATGAAAAACAGACACTGTGGAAATTATTGTAATTTGTACTTTTGTTACAAATTTTGCATTTTGATTAGTTTAGGTATTTCAATATACAGTAGTTATTGCCAGTTTTTGCCGGGCCCCAGGGCATTTGTCCCCTCTGTCCCCCCTCTCGGCGGGCCTGTGTGTATCTATAACCTAGGTCATTGTATGTATATGTACAGCCAGTGTATATCTAGATATACACTGGTCATTGTATGTATATGTACAGCCAGTGTATATCTAGATATACACTGGCTGTACATGATATACACTGGTCATTGTATGTATATGTACAGCCAGTGTATATCTAGATATACACTGGCTGTACATATACATACAATGACCAGTGTATATCTAGATATACACTGGCTGTACATATACATACAATGCCCTAGGTTATAGATACACACTGATCTCTTAATAGACTTCATGGGAACCGTATCAATGGCTGCGGTTGCGTTGCGTATAATCACAATAAATCTTATTACAGTAAATTCTAATTCTTTGTTGGTGAGTGAGGTATACTACATATATATGTATAGGTCAGTATATACTATATATATATATATATTATATATATATAGTATATACTGACCTATACATATATATGTATAGTATATATATATGATGTAATCTTACTGCGTACTTGTCAGTTTGAATTAATACAGATTATTATTATTATTATTATTATTATTATTATTATTATTATTATTTATTATTATTATTATTATTATTATTATTATTATTTTTATTTTTATTTTTATTATTATTATTATTATTATTATTATTATTATTATTAATTATTATTATTATTATTATTATTATTATTATTATTATTATTATTATTATTATTATTATTATTATTATAGACGGGTCAGTGTAGGCATGGACGCAACATCTTTACTTTCCGCCCGCCAGATTCTGTGCACTAGCTTTCGGGATATCGAACTCTGATCACTTTCGGCGATTCGGGATTCGGCGATTCGAGTCGGCAGTGGTTTTCGGCGAATCGCACGCTTGGTAGAAAACTGCTTTCGGCGATTCGGCGGATTTGGCTTTCGGCGATTCGGGATTCGGCGATTCGAGTCGGCAGTGGTTTTCGGCGAATCGCATGCTTGGTAGAAAACTGCTTTCGGCGATTCGGCGGATTTGGCTTTCGGCGATTCGGGATTCGGCGATTCGAGTCGGCAGTGGTTTTCGGCAAATCGCCCGCTTGGTAGAAAACTGCTTTCGGCGATTCGGCCGCTTTTACAGTTTAAGGGCTTTCGGCGATTCGGGATTCGGCGATTCGGGTAGACGCCAGAAATGAGCCTACAGTTAGCACGAGTTTCATAGAAATTAATCGATTCAAAATATAACTAAACCCAGAGATAAGACCAGACGAATAAAGAAAGCCCTGTCTATGTCTTAAACGTTTTGATCGACGAAAACAGCGCCACCTGTAAACAATATATATTATATATATATTTGATATATATTTTATATATATGTGAATGGCGCTATACAAATCTACACATGCGATACGATACGATATATATGATACATGGCTTCAAGCAGAAGAGTATATGTTGATATGGCTACGATTGTCTCCATACAAAGAGAATACGTAGATATATATATATATATATATATATATATATATATATATATATATATATATATATATATATATATATATATATATATATATAGGCCTATGAGTGTGTGTATATGTCGTTGGTTTAAACGCCGAAGCCAAAGGCCAAAGTACTGTACTGACGTCACAAACGGTTTCTGTTTCGCGATTTTAAGCCGCAGGTCCTATGTTACCCGTGTTAATATGTATCACTGTGGCAACGTGTGATACACAGAATACAATGACTGTATCTATCATTAAAAACTTATATAGCGCCCTTAAGAAATCTACGCAGTGGCGCTCCCGACCCATGCCCGGTCAAAAATAAAGATCTTGAGGTCTTATATAGTTCTGAGTCACATTTCACTAGAATGGAGATCAATATAACTATAGACGCTTGAAAACAATCGAACCTAGATGCAAAACTGAGATAAAAACTTATTTGATGTAACATCGCTATCATAATCATCACAAAGTGGCACAAGTTCACTATTATAACTATGTCCTTTGCCAAAACACTGAAGACGCTTCCGTAGGCCTATAGGCGTAGACTGGGGGGGGGGGGGCGGGGCACGTGGAAATTGTATATATTTCTATTTAATGATACTTTTCATCCATCTATCTATCCATCCATTCACTACATTCGTTCAATCATTCGTTCATTCTTTTAACTGTCGATTAGTCTTTCCTTTCTTCCGTCCGTTCGTTAACTCATTCATTAATTCATTCAGGTACTCAGTCGTGTATTCATTAATTCATCTACCCATCCATCCATTCCTTTACTAATTCATGCATTCGGCGAATTTATGTAGCTCCTCTAGTCTACAGATGCGTTTGGCTCTTAAGACTATATATGATTAGCTATCGTCAAGAGTAGGCTTGATGAACAAGCATGCACTACAAAGTCACAGCTGAAGGCACGTTCATGTCGACAGCGCTCATGCATGCCATCAGCGCTTCTCAGTGTTTGTTTTGTAATTGACAATTTCATTAAGAGGATGTTCCTTGACTGGGCTTCAGTGCCCTTGCTAACGGGGATGTCATCGTTCATATGTAAGGCGGTATTTCAGTAGATCTCGGGTGAACACTGATCCACCAATTCAGCTGTTGACAAAGAATTGGAGCGTATAGAGTGAAACTCAATACGGAAACCCTAGCGTACTTCAAAACCAAAGAACAGTTCCTACCAAAGTGAGATGATTCCAGTATAGAAATCCATTTTGATCCATAAAAGCATGTTTGAAATTCAGCTCAGTGGCGTCACTAGGGTGTGCGGGCCGCATCAGGTGACCCCCTCTGAAGGTGACACCAAAATGACAGAATGACTGCCTAAAACATTTTTTACAGAGTTTCAGCAGAAATTTATTATTTTTTAATTAACAAAACAGATAACAACAAAAACATTTTTTGTCGGAAGCCCCGCTTACATGTACTGCATCAGTATCGATTTAAAAAAAAACATGACTAAGGATACTGTATAGTCTGATAAGGGACTAAGGGAGGAGGTCCATGGGGGGGGGACACTACGACTTACCGCACTGGGTGACACCAACCCTAATGACGCCACTGATTCAGCTTCAATCATAACCAAGGACTGTTTGTTTGCCACAGATGCCTTGGCATTAATTGACCAATTTACCCATGGCAGCGCAAGAGCATCAGTTATGTAGAGTGAGCACTCTGGGGTATGCTTGGTTTCCATGACTCAAGTCCTAAAAAATTCCGACTTACAATTTAGTTTCATATCAAATGTTTTTTCCAAGTAACACAGATAGGATTTAGTTTTGTCAATCATGCTCTAACTTTTCATTCCCATAATGGAACAGATAAACAAACAAAAAATGTTTATCGCATTCTGAATAACTTTGTACATGAAATTCAAAATTCAGTCTTTACTTCGACGAAGTACCACCAGGGCCGCATTAAGGCTAGTGCGAGCCTTAGTGCTGTGATTACCTGTATAGCCATCAGCACAGGGCCAACTTACAACAAAATTTTGTAATGTACTTCTGAAAATGTGGGCCCCTCAAAACTGCGGGCCTGAGTACCACAGCTTGTATTTGTTAATACTTAAATCTATTTGAGTCACAATGTGTGTGTGTGAGTGTGTGTGAAGCAAGCATGAGGGTGAAATGAACGTGTTAGTCTTGTATTTTCAGAATGTTGCGTTTCTCCAGAACTTCAATTTCTTTCAGTACATGGGCAACATTGTAACGCAATTCGTGGAATTTGTGCATCGGTATCTGGAACAAATAAAACGAAAAAACAACGCCTAAACATACTTTATATATATATTCATTCATTCATATATATATATATATAATATATATATATTATATATATATATCACTTAAACATTAAATTATGCTGTCACTATGATAAACCACATCAGCTGCCATTCTAGACACCAAACATGTTAATGGCTTTAAAAAAGCAATGCTACTGGTTTTTAGTATGTTCTATGCAAACCTACAGTGCCAGTAGTTTATTTCTTTAGTAACAGTGTAACATAAGCCTCCAAAGGAATTCTCTGCACTACGAATTCTAATAGGACTGATTACAGAGACAGCAAGCTACTAAGAGCAAACAAGGGACGAGGATATAGAGAATACTATAAGAAAAAGATTCAAGTGGATTAGGGACAAGATCGTTCATAGGGACAAGATCCAACTGATGACCTGGATCCTTGAAGGGAAAAGTTAAGAAAACAGAAGAATTGGTCGGAGACCATCAGAGATGACTTGAGGTGCTTGGGATGTCGTGGAACACGGCTGGAAGACTGGTGATGGACAGAGACGAACGGAGAAGCGTTGCCGGATAAGTAGACCTGCATGGAAAGGACTAAGTACTAAGTAAGCAGGAGCAGCCAATGTTCAACTCTGCAACTTCTGTTTAATTCCTGAATATGTAATGAAAAACTGACATCATTGTCATATGGTTCAAACAAGCAAAGACTTAACAACCTTGGACGAAAGTCCCTCTCAGAATGCTCACGGTCTACATTACAACAAAAACCTACAAAACATGTCAGCACATACATGCCATGCTTGAAGAAGGCATTGTGGAAATGGAAGTTCTTTTAAATAGTCTGGTAAACTTTTATCCTAAATATTATGCTCTATTTTTACCTCCAGATGATGGATATTTCCATTACTCAGCACCATCTCCATACAAACACTTGGCTCTAGCAATCGGTTCAGGACACTAGAAATTCAGAAACAATCACAAGTTAGACGAGGTGATTGTAACATTGAACTTTATATATCTTCCGCATTCAAAAAGGCTACCAGCTTATAATCATCATTACTAAGCATTTATTAAGCACCACTATCTAATAACCAAGCATCAATCAATGGCGCTGAGCAATTGCGAGCGAATGACTTGCTCGAGGTCCTTACACAGTTACTCTCTCAGAGGAGGCTTGAACCAGCAGTTTTTGCGCCACAAGAGAGCTCAAACCAATCGGCCACTCTGTTCCTCAGCTTGTTCTCCAGTACCCAATCAAAGCAAGTCATTGATGCACATTGGGTCATTTTCAGTTTTGAGCAAAACTCCAACTATCATGCAGATGCATCATGGGCAGACACTTTGGCGGATAGTGTTTTGACTCAAAACGTTTGAGTTGGAGCTGCATTGTTTTAATTAAATTTTGAGAAATCACTTGTGAAAAGGAAAACAATATTTAAGTGAATGTAACAATTTCTTAGAATAAGTAATTCTGTAATTTATTAGAATAAGTAATTCTGTAATTGAACACACACGTTTCCCAAAGGAGGAAGTGAAATGGTAATTTATAGGGTGAAATCACTAAGAAAACATACTTTGTGGCCCTATGGACTAGCCTTTGGACTAATTGGACACTATAGACATTTGGATTGATAATTTGGAAACTACACTGGCCATAATTCGAGTAACAAATCACAAGATATTTTGAACCATAACCAATAGCGCTGGAGGATTTAACTCATGTCACAGACACACTAACTGAGATGACATGGTTATAACCACTAGTAAAATTCTCAAGGGTTTCCAAATAGACTATCAGTTGGCACGTCATGACAGTGTAAAGCACCTTTGAATTTTCTGTGCCACATAGACTGTCTTTTTCTATGGCCATATATAAAGACATAGTTTTGTCCAGGTTCTACACCTGTGAAAGCTGAATTTTAAAGCATTAACAGCCGACCATCAGTCTCTGCCGAAAACACACAAATAGTTTGAAAGCAGTTTATAACCTTGTTGAAATTCCGACATCAACTCTCCATTTCAGTGATTCCAGCTTGTCAAGCTGAACGCCACTCTCAAGGGCATGCTTCACCAAAGAAGGTCGCCTGTAAACAGCAAGCACAAACAGTTAAAATTCTGTAGATTGGTCACAACAGACGGCCTAAAAAGTTACTTGTTTACATAGAATGTTTCTAATAAAAGAGGTATGTATCAGTATTCTCGAGCCAACTGATCAGCAGGCCTGTCTATTTAAAGCTAGTATTTTTATTTCCTCAGCCTTGGCATAACCCCATTTTTTTCTTTAACCACCATCTTGCCTAGCATTACACATACTTCAAAAAGTTAAGCATTCTTCCAATAAATCATTTACAGCCATTGTCAGAAGAGTAAGTTTGAAACATAACTCTGCATTAACAAGGAATTAACAGCACAAACTTGGCAACACAGTGCGTGCTAACAATCTGAATAATTTAATCTCATCAAAAACTTCTGTAGTTTCTCTGTAATCAAAATGTACAACATTTAAATCAACCTGTAATGGTTCCAAGCAAAATTGATGGGCAAGCTAAAGATAAAATCTTAGGGTCGATCTAGGGTCAAAGTGTCCATCTAGGAAGAGGAAGCCCAACATGCCACCATCGTCTCAACAACTTTATGTTAACTGAGTCATGCTAACCACTTTGTTAACTGTCCTACGAGTGCCCAGTTAACATTTCTTCTGAACCAATACAACCATATTAACAAATGTTTCTTCTTTAGCATCATTATCCATAACAGTTCTCTATATGTACGATGATACCAAAATGATGAATGGCTAGAGCCAAACATTACAGTACATACTGATTTTACAATCTTGCCTTGTAACTGATTTATAATAGCATCATTTAATGTAATGTAATCTGATCTGTATGGTGTTAATTTGTTTAAATATATATTGATGAAGGAGAACTTTGCAGAATTAGCGATCAAATGACAGGAGCCAATATTTTACCTCTGACCGAAGACTACACTGATTAGATCTGCAATGAATTCATCGGGAATTCTATAAAATAATCATGACATAAGTCAGTAAGAATACATACACAAATATAGTCATTTGTATAGTAAAAATGTTGTTACAGTATATGCTGATGACAAGGTATCCAACTGGATAGAGCGCTTGCCTTGTCATGCATAGATTAGAGGTTTAAGCCCCCCCAAGACTATTACTGTGTAAAGACCTTGAGCAGGTCCTTCACTCATAATTGCTCAGCACCACCTATTGATTCTTGGTCATTAGCAGGGGCGTCAACACCATAGAAACCTTGGAGCAAATGCTCCATCCAAGAAATAGGGGGAAGATCTGTCAGTGTGTGTGCCACCATTTTAGGGGGAAAGGAAGGGGAAGAAGAGGGGGAAATGGGAAGTTGCTCCAATGACTTAGGGGGATAGACGCCCCTGGTCATTAGATAGTGGCACTTAATAAATGCATAATAGAAAATTATTCAAGAGTCCTTTACACATTCAAAGACCCCTTAATTTTACCTTCAACATCATTTAATTTTACTCTGGGCATTATAGGAGCCAAACATTAAGTTATGTCTGAAATGCTCTGCTTATTAAGTTTGCAAACAACTAAAGACTCGTCTATTACAACTACCTGTGTCTTGAGGTGGGCTGATTAATTAGCAAGACAGGAATGTATCATGATTAATAATAATGATAACTTGTTAAATTGTCACACTTGAATGCTGATGAAAAAATAACCAACTTCAAACCATTCAAACAAAATTAAGAATACTTCTGGACTAGGACTGCTAATCAATCAATTTCTAGCATCAACATCAACTGTGGATTGCTCAAATGATGTCAAATTGTGTTCAATAAATTAACTGAATAAAGTTTTAAAACAAGCAACCATCTGTTATTCTGAAACTCATGCTAGTATTAAAACACAACTCAAATGGCTAAACATTCAAAATGCCGTTTACGTGTTTATGAAGGCAACACTTGCCACAGTAATCTTGACTGCAGTAACATGACAAGTTACAAACATTTGTCTATAATATCTACTCACTTCAGTTCTTTTAGATCTTCACTAAGCATCTGTAAAATAAGTAAACAAAGCAATTTAATGCATGCAAGTTACCCATGTGTTATGCATGTATTCTGTATTTATTCCTTAACACAGACGATTTTATGGTCAAGGCAATTGTTTACATCACAACAACAAGCCACCAGCAACTATGTCATGGTAAGTATAATGTCAGATGAAATTAGAATGTTAAAGAACTGCAATGATAATGGTAATACAAAAGTGGTACATTCTGGAGTGGCAAACTGTGCAGTGGCATATTGTGAAGTGGGTGGTAAACTGAAGTTGTACATAAATTACTGATAATAATATATTCGTGTTTATTGACAAAGCTCACTGATAAACAGCAGCAAGTAACATTGAAACATATTACAGTACAGTTATCAAGATCTTATAGAACACACATCATTTCAGTCATGTATTGCGCAATGGCACACTGCAGAACGGCACATTGCAAAGTATAACATTTGTGGAGCGGAACATTGTGAGATGGTTAAGTTGAAGAAAGGTACATTATTGAGTGAAGACCTCAGTGGAAAAGAATGCAAGGGGTGAGAACAGAATTGGAATTGCATCTAGCAAGAGACAGGTTTAGGCAGAGACAAAATAAAACGAATTCACCAAAATGAGAACGATTTACTCAGATACAGAGAAAGATAGTTTCATTAGTTGACTACCTCTGACTTTAGCGAAGACTGTGAAGATCTCAGGGCCAGCTGCAGCAGTCGATAAAGTCCAGAGATGATAAAACACACCGATTCATCTGTCACCTTTGGAGATGTAACCTTTGACAACAATTCCTTCATGTTTAATTCCTTTCCTTCGAGAGCAGCAGTCGTTGCTAAAACATTTTTAAGAAGTATAGCACCAATACAGACACACATCCAGTTAATGTTCCTGACTTTATCATGACAGTAATCAACACCAAATCATCAAGAGCAATACTATGACCGAGACCAGTTAAAAGCTTCCATCACAACGTAAAAACTGTCACTCTATGAAATTATTAATGAGCTTTGGGTTTGAGCACAAGAAATTTTGCTTAGATTATTGACCTACACCATTATCAGCAGATCAGACATATCTAAGAGTTGTGTGAACTTTCTAGGCACACAAAATACTTTGTATGGAACCTTTTCTGTTTGGTGTTATAAAACACAGCAGCAGAACATTTCTTCCTTTTGGGTTTACCCATTGAAACCCATGTATCAAAATGATCATCGAATTCTCTCTATATCTATTCGTGCTGCTCACTCGTTCCCCATTTACGACTTATCTTTTCCAAATCACTTATCCACCGTAGGCTCTCTGTCTTTGCAAACTGAGCTTCTGGATGTTGGCCTGATCACGGTTTAGTTTTGGTGCATCACTGGTTTATGCCTCGCGCATTATACACTGGCGTTATAGAAGTTGCTAATAACAACAACAAAACTACAACAACAAAACAACAAAGCAACAACAATGATTGTACGAACCTGTTAATATATGTCTAAATGCAGGTTTGTCTAAAGAAGTTAGAAGAGTGGTCATTTTCTTGATCTCGGTTGGAATCTTATGGCCCACGAACAGGGTTCTTTCAGCAGACCCTCCGCCCCCTCCAACGCCTCCTGCAGAACTTTGCTGCTGGTCAACATGGACAAACGACATATTCGCTAATTTTATAGCCACTTATTTGAAGTAATTTTTCGTACTGATCTTCTTGTGACCAAAAGAAGTGGCTGCAATTAAATGTCAACTTTTTGAGCAATCTGTTGATAATCCGGTTTCTCTGACTAAAAATCAGCAGCAGCATTCGCAATCTACTAAATAATCTACTATAATTATATTACAGATCAGATGCTTCGTGTGAATAACGTGTTAAAAAGCGCCACGCTGTGACTGACTATATTATTCGAGAAATGTTTGTTGGTGATTTGTGAACAAGCTAGGTTTCTGGTAACAGAATTTTTGGTGTAGAAATTGTATTATATTAAAATTTCATAAAAATTTGTTGCTTTTGGAGTGTAGGATGTCAGTGAAAGCGCTTCACTGGGCTTGCATGACATCCTCGGATTCTGACCTGACACCACTGTGCTGACACCGAAACGGACAAGGCAGCCTAGCCATTGATTTGATATAGCGCCTGTTTCAGCTGGTCTCCCTGACGCGGCTTTTGCGTGGTGCTGAGAAATTTCGAAGATTTGCATTTACATTTACTCGTCTTGTAGTTTTGAGTGTGAATATTATATCATTTTGCAAAGATCTTTGTAAATTTTGCAGGTCTAATATCAGTTTGCCAACCCTTCCACCAGCTAGGAAACTTATCTTGCCCCATTTCGATCAGAGCTTAAGACGACACTTCACATGAGTTTCATCCTAACTCAGTGGCCCGGGAAGTGTTTAAAAAGTTGCGTGAGCTAACTTCAGCCAAGTACAGACCTAAGATGGGTAGAATTATACATTACATCCGATATAACCAATATGAAAATTTTTCATTTTTTACAATCAGTGGGAAAGTTTATTATACTACATATTCATAAAATGAAAAGCGTCAATAGCACAATAAGTCAAGAACTACTTTAGCAAGCATCAAGTATAAAGCGCCAGCCAAAAGTTATGTGAGCATCCTCCCGCCTCGGCGTCAGAGAACAAAAAAACGTGTGAGCATCGGCACCTTTGGCGTCAAGGCTTCCGGGCCCCTGTCCTAACTTTTTAGCTATGCTAATCGAATTTTGAACTTTTTTCTGAGTTGGTACCATAGATGGTACCAAATGACGTCAGATTTTCCCATGGCATGTGAAATATAGGGTCCTTGGCTATGATCCCATTCACTTAAAATTAAGATACGAAGGTGTTATTAAGTGCCACTGATTGTCGGTATCACGTTTTGAGGTTGTTTGATTCCGTCTGACGCTGGGGATTTTGTCTTGTTTTGTCTACTTTTCAGCTGCGGTTATAAAATTATGTCGGGCAGTTCAGGGTCTAGCCAGCGATCCTTGAAGCAGGATACCACTGAAGGGTCGACGAAGAAAGGATTTTCGATGCAGGAAATTGCGTCCCTTTTAAGGTCTGGTGGGAATAATAATAACAACTACAACAACAACAACAAATGTTCCTTGCTTAAGATGCCTCTTCCCTAACCATCATTTATCCCCTATTTCCTTAGAGATGGACCTCATAACTTTAACCCCCCTGATAAAGACAAACGAAACTTTATTTCTCGTATGTTATTTGCCAGCTCCAACTAAGCTATTACTTCCCTGAGTTCTGTTTTTCTTGTAACCTACAGCGTTTTGCCTGTTGTTCTACTTAATAAACGAATATAAACAAACATGTAAAAATCAACGATGACACGCATTTTTGAAACGGCAGTGGTGCAGAGAGTAGAATGTAAAACATTGCACCCAGCCCATAGTTTTGTTCACAATCGTGCTGGAAGTGGCCACTTATTCAGTTGCTGGTTCCAATCTCAGGGCCTGTATCACCCATGCACAACAGCACACTTCAAAACAATTTCAGCAACGTAGGCTGGAAACCGGTTTTCTGCAGTAACTATAACCATCTGTGGCCTAAGATTGGATGTTGAGACTGAGAATGACTGTTGGTCTTCACCTTGCAACAAGTTTATGTGAACCACTCAGTTGCATTTGCAGATGACTTGTGGCAGCAGGTAGGTTGCATAGCCTTTCTTGTGGCTTGGGTCCTGGTCATTTCACCAGGTATGCCGTCTTAGATGATCTGATCTGTCAAAGCTGCTGTCATGTAGATTTACTTGCAATTAGAGAAACACTTGTCCAGAACTGACGGCAAAAGACGAGACAGGTTTGGGCTTATCCCATGGCACAGTGGCCGTAGTTTGATTTGGGATGTCATTGTAGTTGACGCCATGACTGCTTCATACTTGGCTGCTACTTATATTTCAGCCTGTATGGCCGTGAAATTGTTGGCATCTAGGAAAATATCAAAATATAATCCACTCCTAGGAAAATATCAAATATAATCCACTCCTGCCAAAGTGTCATTCTTTTAATTTTTGTAAGATATTTAATAGCAGAGAAAATAAAAGAGATGTAAAACTTGGTCCATACAGGACTATTTAATCAACCACTACTCTCTCTTTACATCCCGCCACACAGTCTGCGGTCTTCGGTTATAGGTCTTTTGGTTGAGCCTAGGTGTAGCACTGCCATGGGCTCTCGTGCATTTCGTGTTGCAGCCCCTCAGGAGTGGAACCTACTACCAATGTTTATCCGTTGCTCAACCTCTTCTTCTTTCAAAAAAGAATCAAAACTCACTACTTCTCACTGGATTTCAAAGATATGGATATCTAATTGCTCTTCACCTGGTGACTGACTAACCGCGCCTCAGATTCACGTTTCTGTGTGACTGCGCGCGTTAAAAATGTTCGTAATAAGAATAAATAAATAAATTTAATCTGTGATATGACATGGTGTGCAAGTTGCCAGTAATGTGTAACGCTCTTCACTGATCTGAGTAAATTCTAAAATCTCAAAGTTTTAAGTTCAAGTATCTCCAGTTTATTTGGTATCACAATAAGAGCTGTAAAGGGTTTTAGTAAGGAAAACTGGTTATCTGTTTATTTAGCTATTTATTAGACAGTAATATTCAAAGTGTTTTCACAGTGTGCTTTCAGAAGATGCAACCCAGATGCAGACATTCGAACAACTTGCCTCCTCTCTTCATCATTATTTCAATAACAAGTCAGAATACTTCAAGATTGGAATGTCTTTGGTAAGAATAAATATTATGCACTATAACCAGTTATTGTATTGGTTCAGAAAATACCTGGAAGAGAGGTGTTGTAAAATGTACTACGGCATCATCCTAATGTCGGAATAGAATGTGCAGTTTATTTACCGTTGATGGAACTTTTCCGAGTGAGTCTGTTTTGGCATTGGTGTCTAATGCAGAAAGGCTTATCAGAAACACTTTTGATTACATTTAACTAAAGATATAATTCATTATTTCTTATTTTATTTCACTTTTTCCAATAAACTTCCATTTCAAGGAATGTGTATGCACAGTTTCTGTATTGACCATTTAAATTTGAGCTTGCTCATATTTTGATTGAATTTATTGGCAAACTATATGTGTATTTATCAGTGCACTTAAATAGGTTCACAAAGGTTCATCAGTCACTCTGTTACAGAGTAAAGCAGGGAGGCGACCTGACCGACGTCTCTTAGGAGCGTAGACTCGGACCCGACCTGGGCTGGTGAACCAAAGTCCTCCGTGCCCACCTTCACGTGGTGCGGACCGTTAGTACCCTTCCATGGGTAGGGAACGAACGGGCACGGCAGCAAAACCAGGGGAAGGCAATGGCAAACCACCTATGCTAACATGCCAAGAAAATCGTCATGAGACACACCAAACCAAAACCTGACTTCGAATAGGAAGCAATGGAGAATGTTTATCATGACGATCGCTAGAGCTCCAGGAGTTGACAGCACAAGGTGACTTAAGTAGCAACTTTTTAGTGCCATGCAAAGTGTTGGTGCTCCTTCACCGCTGCCCACTGGAATGAATTTCCTATAATTTCTATCCTTATGTGTAATGAGTTTTGATGCTGTTCTATTTGAAGGTGCTGATGCTTCAAAATCCAGATCTGCTGCCTCATCCGACTCAGAGGCTGGCTGCCATCTACCTGATGTATGAGATGTATTCTCCGGAACCTCTGGCCGCCAACCCCTTTGCTGCCATCTTTGTTCATCTCTTGGTAGGCAAGCAAAGTCTTTTTGCTAAAATCACAGCCCGTATGTGTTCATTGATCAGACTTTTATATGAGGTCATAGTCTGTAGAGAATAAGTTCCAATAAGACCACAGACATAGTGCTAATATTTTCCTTACCACACCACAACTATGGCATCATCTGTCAAATCGGGACCTATTGTTTTGGCTCTGTATGTGCAGAAACTTTTCTAGTTATGTGAGAACTGTTTGCTTTACTAATGAACTTCATTTCTTAATTACGCTTAATTAGCATCGTTTGGGAACATCTTTGATTTGTTTCTCTTTGGCCCTATGTAATTTTCCAATTACAACCATTTGTACAGCTGTCATTTTTAATGTGCTTCTGATATTCAACTTTCCAATTAAATACCACTACTTAATACAGTTCAGACCCAGTTTAATAAGTTTTCGTCTGCCTATTAAATTTTTGCATTTCTTTGGGAAAATCTGATTTTTAAATATTTATTCATTCAGATTATTTATATAGCACTCCTCTAAACTACAGTTTTCAAGTGTGTAGAATGTAGATGCATATGACATCCCTGGTTAAAGGGACTTACATGGAAGCGCGATTTCACATATGAGTTGTTAATGTCTGGAATACTTTATTTAAAACATGGACAGATGAAGTTCTATTCTCACGTGTTGCATATCATTTGAGTGAATCTGTTCTTAATGATTTAACGTTTACTTTTTAGAATCCCCCTTTGCCTGAAGATAACGATAAGAATGGCAACAAGAAAGAGTTCCACTGGGCTATACCAAAAGTTACCAACTCAGAGAAATACTTTGTGGCGCAGCTGTTATCACCCACAAAAGAAGTAAGACGTTTCTAAACAAAAGAGGAATATCTTGTGATTTCCTTCAAGTCTTTTTTCCAACTCCTTGTTGTTTGCATGGTTTCTTTGTGCACAAATGCATTTAGCTCAGTATGATTAAAGATAAATGTCTGCAAATTATAGTATTATGCATTTATTAAGAGCCACTATCTAATGACCAAGCATCAGTTGATAGTGCTGGGCAATTGGAAGGAAGGACTTGCTCAAGGTCTCTACAAAGTAACCATCCCATGGGAGGCTCAAACATGTACTATCTGCATAACAAGGCAAGTGCTGTAACCAATCAGCTGCCTTGTACCAAGGTCAAAGATGGATCAAAGAGAGCTAAGCTAAGGTCTGAATCACACACTGCCTGGACAAGTGATTTACCAGCAAATTTCTGTAGCAATTCGTTGAACTGGGCTTTGCTTGGCAGCTGGTTCCATATAAATGCAAAGCATGAAACTGAAGCATGTGATTGTGTTTCAGGCTTGAACTTAGGTTCATGCAGGAATCTGTAGTAGAGGACTGCAATATTTGAAGAGGGTGATGTATGGTAAGCTTTGTGAGGAGGTATAATGGAAGGCTGTACAGTACAGATCTTTCAGCATGTGGTTGGGCTCAGGAGCCCATGGTTAATATCTGTGTGTTTAGTGGATAGTGAGTAAACAAACCCTATTTGTTGCTAACACTGGCACGCTGTTCCGTACCGTGCAAGGAACGTTTTTATACCTTTGTGAATCTACAGATTTTTGAAGAGTGTATGGGATTTTAAAAATAAATGGGTCTTGGAGCAGTAGCAGGATATAGACTTTCCAGAATTTCCAACAGTGAATGCTTCTTCATTAGGCAAGGTTTTTCTCAAGTGAGTCTACAGGTTGGGCAATGACTGGGTGGGGGTTGCAATTATTTAGGCCATCCTGAGGGGCTGTAAATATGTATCAACAGTTTTACTGACTTGCACAAAAACTTAATGTATTGGTTTATTTTTTAAGCTTTTTAAGAAGACTCCAAAGCAGATTCTGGATTTAGATGTCAACACCCTCCCAGTGAGTAACCTTTGTGCATAATCTTGCTGTTTCAAAACCTGTTATGTAAAAATTTAGTGGTGGTCTGTTAATTTCGTGGTTGAGTTGTGCTTTGGAATGTTTGAAATTATCATGCCTATAGGAGCACAGGCATACACACACATGCACTCACAGACACTCAAAGCAACATAGTGACAAAGCCCTATTCACAGGGGGAATTTGACACCATGTTATGCCAACTGCTTGGAGGTTGGAGAACATCATTTCCTCTGTGGATCCGTCTCTCTGGAACAATCTGTCACTGGACATCACTAGCATCTTAACAGTTTAGGAAATGTTTTCTGCCCATCTTAAGACACTTGTGTTTGGTGATTCCTAGGTAGCCGTGCTGGAGCACCCTTTTGAGTTACCGTACTTAAAGGGCGCTATTCAAGTGCTCTGATACATACAATGTATTTGTGTGTGTTATACATACATACATACATACATACATACATACATACATACATACATACATACATACATACATACATACATACATATATACATCGTTCAGTAGAAAGAATTGATGAATGCATAATTATTGAAGCAAAATGCTCTTACAATGGCATCAAATTGGGATTGAAAGGGCTGTTGCCCTTTGTATCAGAGGTACTCCGAGGTCATACAGAACTTTCTTAATGTTTTGGACAACATGTCTAGAAACCTAATATAGCATCCTTTAAGTACCTCTCAGAGTGCTGTGCTTGCTAGCTAAAACTGATGTTAAAGTTAATCAAGAGCTAGAAGTTAATCTCTAAGCAAGTGATGTTCAGATCACTAGAAAGTCACCACAGGTGAGTTTCTGTAGACAAGTTAGAGCCCATCCGAGTCACATCCAGAGTTAACAGTTGATGCAGTCATTATTTTGATGTTATTTGCAGCCAATCGACCCTAGCGGAATTCAGTTGAGTCTTGTGGAGAGACAGTCGGAGATGCCAGGGAGAAGTAAATCTGCCATTCCGTGCATTATGTCGGATCCTGATCAGTGGCCAACTACGTACGTTTTTGCTCAGTTTTAAGTTTCTTTAATTAGTTACCCAGACACCGCTAGCTGGCTTCTGTACACTTGCTGATCCAAACCAAAGGGAGGCTGGGCATGCGTGCCTGGCTTGTGGACAGTCCTGTGCTACAGCACTGAAATGGCAGTGCCTGCTTGCATGTCTTTCTAGTCGTTTGTTCAAGATCGTTTGCTTAGATATTATTGTTTCACGCACAACAGTAGTTTGATTTAGTCTGAGATACCAGATTAGTTATGCAACTGTTGAAGCATCAAGAATTTATGTCTACAATAAAGGCTGCAGTCTTTAGAAAGTCTTTAGCTATGAATTCAGTTTTCAGTGAAAAGAGAATCATTTATTCCAGTGTCAGGCATTTAATTGTCTGCACGTATCTAGGAAAATTAAATTGATATGAAATTTATTTTCCCTTTCAGATTTGAACAGTTTAATCGGCCGGGCTGTATAAACCAGGATGTGCAGCGGCAGACGCTTGAAGCCATCATCGGTTCACCAAATCCCACATTTGACAAATACCTGCGTCCAGAATTCATACAGCTTGCACCACCTCTTCACTGTTCCCTTGACGAAGAAGTATGTTTGCATTGTAATTTGCACAGTATAATATGTTAATATACTATGCTTTCAGTGGTCAAGAGTGCCCCGTGGGAAGAGCCAGTGCAAACATGTGTATCTTAACATTTGCCTTCACCATTATCATTATCATTAATAACCATATGCTCGGTGCCCGTATTTGTCCGATGCCTTCCTGACAATGTGTCTCCACTTCATTCTGTCCAGTGCCGAGTGGCTCAGCTCCACACCATTCTGCAATGTCATCTGTTCATTCCCTGTGAGATCTTCTTCTTTTGTTTGTGCCTTGGCATGGTTTGCTTTGCCATGGCTAAAATTTTTCAAGTTCACCTAAAGTCGGGTTTGAAGTGAAGCTCCTCTATGTTCCATAGTGGGATATAGGGGAGGTGCTCATTTCCTATTATTATTATTATTATTATAAACATTTTTAACGTGCGCAAAGTCACACACAGAAATGCGAATCTGAGGCACTGTTAGTCAGTCGCCAGGTGAAGAGATGTTTGAAAGTCAGTGAGACATAGTGAGTTTTGATGCATTTCTTGAAAGAAGAAGAGGTCTAGCAACTATTCTTAGGTCCTAAGCTGGCAGTGGATGATTCCAAAGGTCTGAGATGGGTCCATTGCATCACAGGAATTGCCATGTACTTCCTAGCTAATGTCGCTTAACCCAATGTGAGTTGAACATGCAACTGTTGTTACCATGCCTTACTATGACAGATTGCTTTGATTGCACTGATAATATGGTCTTCATAGCATGAATCCTAGGAATACAGAGTTTTGTCTCTAAGAAACACTTATATTGACACTGGTCAGGAATTTAGTCTTTGCTGCAGTTTATTCATTTTAACATTAAGAATAACTATAGAGGAGTAACTGTAGTCAATTTGAACACAAATTAGCCAGTGTTTAGGAAACACTCTAGCAGTTTGTTATGTCAAATATTTGGAGTATATTTATGGAAGTCCATGGGCCAATTGATATGCCAGGCAATTTTTCAATATTTATTGTTGATGCCTTGCAAACTCTACTGGGCTATATATCGACTGGTCATTTCACCTTGTATCTTACTGTTCTCAAAACTGCATTGTTTGACCGTGGTTGTGCTGGGAGTGCTCCTAAGGAGGCAATCTTGCAGAGGTGCTATATAAAACTGCTTTAATAATAATACTAATAATAATAATAATAATAATAATAATAATAATAGCAGTCCATTTTAGATTAAAAGTCTTTAGTCTGAATTTGATTATCATTCAAGACCTGTTTAATGTTGGCAGATAAACTTTCATTCAAACTATTCCTTTTTGTTTCCAGCTGGTCTGGATGAATCCTCCAGTGGAAGAGTATTTGCCGCAGTGGGATGCCAGTCTGTGTAAGAACAGCTCGGTAGGCACTGAGGTTAGGCGGCTGATGATGAAGGCATTTGCTGGTCCGTTGGTGTTGCATCAGCAGCAGCAACTGCTCTCGGAATTGGAGAAGAATCCATCGCTCGTCTTTCACACGGGATTAACACCTGGCAAGGTAAGACATTTCGTTCTAATGCAGCAGAGTTTGGTTTAACATTTAGTGTGGAGAACCTTGGAGAATGGCAAACAACCTGAAGTGATCATTGTGTTACTTTAAAAATGTTGGATTTGATCTTTATAATCACTTTGATCATTTTGAGTGTCATTGTTTTCATCACTGTGACCACTATGATCGCTGAATGCCATGTTTTCCGATGTTGTCATACTACCACATTACGTCACTTAGGTGATAGTTACAGATCAGTTTTACACTTTCCTCCGTAAAAGCTTCGCTGTGATCGGGTCATCTTTCTGGAATAGGTTGTCTTGCAACCTCTGGAATGAACTTCTTTGTCTTTCTTTGTCCCTTTTCCACAAGCATTTGAAAACCATTCTTTGCGATCGTGGTTTGGTGTTGTCAGATGTGGAGTGCCTCTGAGGAGTTTCTCTTGAATTGGCGCTATACAAATTTAGGATTGCTATTCCTCAACTGTAAATTTATCGTCCTTCCAGTCGTACATCCTTTGATTTGATATTTGTTATGTGTTTTTAGTTACCTGATCTTGTGGAAGCCAATCCGCTAATTGCGATAGAAGTTCTGCTGAAACTGATGCAATCGAATCAGATCACTGAGTAAGTGTTGCAGAGAAACAGGTCTTAAAACCACTGCTTTCCAAAAAGTACAAGAAGTGATCTGTTCTGTGATGTGTGTAAATACATAGCTTCAAAGCAAAGCTCCAAAAACATTTTGCCATTTTGTTCAGTAAGTTGGCTCGAACAATTTGTATCTGCAAGAAAATTTTGCTGTTTTTATCGTAAGGTGGATTTATACACTGCGTACATTGCACACGTGGCATTGTTATGACATGAAACGCGAGTTAGTTTTGATTACACTTTTATTCTCGAGTATGCCTGAATAAACTCCAAAAATGAGTGCTTGCATGTTTTCATGATGATAAATTAACTGGAATTTACTGGAAAAGAAAGAAGATCTGTATTCATCATTGTACTTTAAGAATGTATGATGGATTTTTAAGAAGCTCTGCTAATTGAGTTGGCAACCTTAAACAGGCTAACATTGCATTTGGCATTAAGAAACCATATGTACGAAATACTGTCACTTGGTCTCTTATCTGCATGAATAAGTTTTTACACGATGTTGCCTCACATGAAATACTAGTTTTAGTGTTTGTGATGTATTATTTTTTAGATATTTGTCTGTTCTGGTAAACATGGAAATGTCTCTGCATTCGATGGAAGTTGTTAATCGTCTAACTTCGGTTGGTTTGACTCGGATTATTTTTGCTTTGTTTATGGCTTTATCTTTAGGCGAATGTAGAGTTTATAATAATAATAATATTTATTCTTTAATTAAGCGCCTGCAAACGCACTGCGCTGTACATGTACATGTTATGCGATAAATCTTAACTACTAACAGAACAGACAGCCTGCAATACACGGCGCAAATTGCAGCCTACAAAGCATGTCTGCCTATGGGACTCGATCTCTGTACCTCTTGCACTCTACGCCAGATGTTATCCAATGTGCTATCGGGCCTGATCATTCGTTTAAAACTTTAACCATCTGCAGCATGATCTGTTACATGGCAAGGCAATGAAATAAACCAGTGGTCAATAGAATATAAAACAGCTGGCTTTGACACATGCCTTTGTACAACCACATGAGAGGTGAAACACAAGAACCAACCACGTCCACATGCAGTGTATTAGACTTTGTTGGGTCTTCCATTTGAGGCCAGACATTAAACTGTGTGTAACTTCAATAAATTTTGTCTCTGTAGTGTATAAGCCAGGTGTTTCAACAGAGTTGGTGAGAGGCTTGATTTAGGTCTATCTGTACATGAATGTACAAAGACTTCAGAATTCAAAACTAAGACAGTATGGTACCAAGACTCAGACCAAGACTCAGACCAAGACTCAGACCAAGACTCAGACCAAGACTCAGACCAAGACTCAGACCAAGACTCAGACCAAGACAGGTACTGTGGGGTACCAAGACGGAGAATGAGACCAAGAGCGGAGGTCCAAGACAGTTGGGCTTTTCGGAATGTCGTCGAAAAGAGAGAAAAGAATAAACAACTGACAGCTGCTCAGTTATTAGTTTCTGGGCTTAATCTTTTCAAAAACCAGATATTAAAAAACATATTTGATGACCTTCCTGGATAAATGAATAAATTCTTCTGTTGTTTGACAGCTGTATGTTTTCACTTGGTCAGCCAAAGGTTTTTTCAACCATAGGACCAAACATCTGATGACCATCGCTAATTATAGTTGGTCAGTTTCCATATTCTGTCTCGCAGAAAAATTAAGTCTGCTTGATTTTTATTGTAGGCAATTGAACTGCCATCGGAATTCGTCTATCTGTATGTTTCCAACTGCATATCAACATGTGAGACCATCAAAGATCGCTATATGCAGAACCGACTTGTACGACTTGTTTGTGTGTTTCTACAGTCACTCATCAGGAATAAGATAATAGATATCAAGGTAAGATGAATTTATCTTCCAGGGTTATGCCTTCCAGCGTGAAGTCTTATTGGGCACTATACAAGTGATATCTAGATGCAAACAGTGACATTAACTCCACTACTGCTGATATTCTGGGAGTGCCAGTCCCAAGCCTGGATAAAGGAGGAGTGTTATGACACAGCGTTGTTGAATAGCAACTAACCTAAACAACGACATTGAGGTATTTAAACCTGATGATAATGTTTATGGTGAAAACTGCTTGAAGGCCTACAATTAAAGAGAAAAGGAAAATCTCAACAGTTGGAAACATTTTCTTAATTTCTTCAGAGAAATTTACAAGAGAAACATATAAATTTAACAAAAAACTGTTAGATACTTTGCTTATCCACATTAAATGAGTCATCAAAAAGAGGAAATTTTTAAATTTTACATTAATTTCTTTCCGCACTAGTTTACTTGACATGGAATTCATTTGATTAAGGACAGAGTATTTCCACATTTTAAGTTCAGCAGAGTAATGTTCGTGAATTTATTTGAAGTTTTGGAATACAATTATACATAAATTTGTTTGTCTCAGTGTAAAAATGTTTGGTTTTAGTTTTATGTTCACTTTAAGTTACATCTGTTTAGTTTTGTTTGCTCCGTTAGGTAGGCTTTAATATTTCCTCATTTTCTTATAGTTCTAGGTATTGTCCTTCCTGATTTTCATGTGCCACTGCAAATGGGTAGATGGAGAGCAGTAATAATGGTAAAATAACTGTGAGATGATGTGTGTTTTCCAGGATATAGATCTAATAATGGTAAAATGACTGTGTGACATGATGTTTGTTTGCAGGATATCTTTATTGAGATTCAGGCTTTCTGCATTGAGTTCAGTCGTATACGCGAGGCAGGCGGTCTTTTCCGTCTGCTGAAAACGTTAGATGGTACTGAACAGTCAACTGAGAAACCCTCGACGTCCAACAACTCTGGAGGCAGATAGAAGAACAGCGGACAATAAACATAGACTGTACACAACAAGTGTTTCCGTCTCTGACTTACTTACTTACTTACATTTTCCTTCAGTTATATTCTCCTTTGCAGCCAGTTTGTGTTGCAATTTTTGTTACTGTGCAACATGGTAGCTGATCGGTTTGAATGCTTGCATTGTTATGCAGACTGTGCAGGTTCCAACGTCCATGAAATTGTTACTGTTTAGGGACTTTGAGCAGGTCCTTAACATAACATAACATAACAAGGGTTTTAAGTGGTTCAGAAGACGTGTAGTCTGTGTTAGAACCACTGCAAATTTACCTCGAACTCTTAATAGCCCAATTTTCCTAGCTTCTTCTTAAAAGCTGTTATAGTGTCCACTGAGACAGTACTATCGTCCAAACCATTCCACAGGTCTACAACTCTTGCACTAAAGAATTTCTGCCCTAATGTTCCCTTCGGCCTCTTAAATAATTTATACCTGTGTCCCCGAGTTGCCCTGTTCGGTGCTAATTCAAAGAACCTCTCCCACTGCAGTGCTTCCTTTCCAGTGATAATCTTATAAGCTTCAATCAGATCTCCTCTGCTCCTCCTTTTCTCCAATGTTGTTAGTCCACACCTTTTCAACCTTTCTTCATAGCTCAGATCCTTGTAGCCCCAAATCATTTTCGTAGCTCTTCTTTGTACTTTCTCCAGTTTTTCCATGTCCTGTTTCAGGTATGGATTCCATACCTGGATGCAGTATTCCAACTGTGGCCTAACCAGTGATTTGTACAACCTTATTATTATATCTTTGTCTCTGGTGACTATTGTCCTTTTTATCATACCTAAAGTTGAATTAGCCTTTTTTGCTGCTTCAGCACATTGCCTTGAAGGTTTTGCACTCTTGTGCATAATCACTCCCAAGTCCCTTTCTTCATCACTCACTTTCAACTCCGTGCCCCCCATTTCATATGAAAACTCGTTGTTTCTCCTCCCCATATGCATCACTGAGCACTTTTCCAAATTGAAGAGCATTTGCCAGTCTTGTGACCATCTGAACATTCTTCTTAGATCTTCCTGCAGTATCTCTGCTTCTTCTTCATCATCCACTGTTCTACATAGTTTTTTATCATCCGCAAACTTAGAGATTTTAGATAAAATCCCATCGTCTATGTCATTAATAAAAAGTACGAAAAGCAGTGGCCCAAGCACTGATCCTTGTGGCACTCCACTTAGCACTGTCGTCCAGCCAGAATGTTTATCACCTATGCCCACCTTTTGTCTTCTACCTGATAACCAGCTTTGAATCCATCTTAGTACCTGCCCTCTAATCCCACCTGCTTGTAACTTTTTGGCCAGCCTTACATGAGGTACTTTGTCAAATGCTTTGGCAAAATCTAAGTAAATTACATCTACAGGTTTTCCCTCGTCAATCCTCTCATAGACCTCGTCAAAGAACTCCAACAGATTTGTCAAACACGAACGGCCTTTGGTAAATCCATGTTGACTGCCCTTTATAATATCATGCTCATTCAAATGTTTCACTATGTTATCCTTGATAATTCTTTCCATGACCTTGCACACCACACTGGTTAAACTGACTGGTCTGTAGTTACCTGGTTCACTTCTATTTCCCTTTTTAAACAGTGGCACTATGAGTGCATCCTTCCATTCCCGTGGTACCTCTCCAGTCTGCATTGATTTATTGAAGATCTGGGCTAATGCCTCTCCAATTTCCTCCCTCACTTCATGTAAAAATTTTGGATGGAGTTCATCTATGCCCGGACTCTTGTCGGTTTTAAGTCTTTTCAGTTGCTCCACCACATTTTCCTTAGTAAACAGTACCTGTGTTAATCCCTTCTCGCCACAATCTACAAATATTTGTTTGGGCTCAGGTACATTTCCTAATTCTTCTAAAGTAAACACTGAGCTGAAATATTTATTGAGTACTTCAGCAGCTTCCACATCATCCACTATAACTTCTCCCATTCCTTCTTCTTTTTTCAATGGCCCAATTCTGTCTTTCCTCTTCTGCTTACTTCTGACATAGTTGTAGAAACTCTTACTATCCTCCTTTACATTCCTCGATAACTTCTGTTCAAAGTTTTGTATTGCTTTCTTGTTTGCATTATTGCAGCTGTTTCTTTTATTCACATACTTGTTTCTTAACTTCTCAAGTCTGGCAACACTCTCTTGATCCAAATCCAGTCCCTTCTTTGTTTCCTTCTTCAACTTCTGTAAATTCTTCCATGCTTTGTGCTTTGCCCTTCTCTTTCTTTGAACCTCACGTGTTATCCAAGGCCTCTTCTTATTGGTTCTTTTGTGCTTCGGTATGTTTTCTTCGATAATCTCCCTCATACGTTCTCTGAACTTCTCCCAAGCATCATTCACTCCCATGCCCTTTATTTCACTTACCAAATCCCTTTCCTTCAGCATCTTCCTAACTAATTCATAGTCTGCCTTAAAGAAGTTGGGTCTTGTCACATAGGCTTTTACTTCTTGGGTCTGCTCCATTACTAATTCCCATCTCACAACCTGATGATCACTAGTACTAAAATGCTCCCCCACACTCACATTCTCAACCATATTTTCATCCGATGTTAGCACTAAGTCCAAAATGTTGTCTCCCCTCGTTGGCTCCATGACATGCTGCTGCATAAAGCTGGCATTAACAAAATCCATGAAAATCTTATCTTTTTCTCTCTCCCCTTCCATTTTTTCCCAATCAATATGGTAGTTGAAGTCCCCCATAATCAAGGACGTTTCCTTATTGGCCATTTCTAGTAGTTTGCATAATCCTTGGTAATCTTCTTCATTGGCATCTGGTACCCTATAGCAAACTCCTACAAGCATCTTAGATTTTTTAAATTGAATTTCACACCAGACACTTTCTTTGAAGGTCTCGTTCTTCATATCACCTCTCTCTACTGCATTAATGCTGCTCTTAACATACAGCAAAACCCCTCCAGCCCCATGCCCAACTGGTTTCTGGTTAACACGATCCATTCTAAATAATTGGTATCCATCTAAAGCTAATTCACTGTCCATGATCTCCGGTTTTGTCCATGACTCTGCTATTCCAATTATGTCTGGTGATTCCTTTTCTGCATACAATTCCAATTCTGCTCTCTTTGTAATACTTACTATACTCCTCACATTTGCAAACATACATTTTAAAATTCTACTACTTCCCATTTCCTTGCATCTCCTATCTTCACTACTGCTGGCTTCTGTTTTTTGTAGCTTTTTATCTTTATTTGTTTGACAGTTAGCGAGTCCATTTACTGCACTAACTGTCTTCCCACCAAGTTTAAAGTCTTCATCATCCCAAAGACTTGCCTCGCAACCATGTCTGCACCTCGAGCATTCAGATGCAGACCATCTCCCCCCAAGTACCCACCTTTCCATGGGTTGAAGTCAACCTCCCAATATCTAACCTCCTCCTGCTTGCACATCTCCTTCAGCCTTGTATTGATTTCTACTCTCTTCTCTTCTAGGGCATCACTGATATCCTGCCTAGGCAAAATACCCATGACAACAACTTCCCCTTGTCGGTCCTCCTTCAACCCTTTCATCATTGCTTCATAGCTGCTCAAAATTTCTTCTTTTTCTTCCATTCGGAGGTTATTTGTGCCAACTTGCACTATAACCGTATCCTCCAGCTCTGCCTTCTGCTTGATTTCTGGGAGCATTTGCTCTATTCGAGCCCCTGGCTTGCAGATGGATCTGAACCCTGCACGCTGCATCTGCAAATTCTTTCCAACATGCCTTACTAGGGAATCTCCCACCAAAACCACCTTCCGTTGCCTTTGCCTGGGTGCGCTCTTGGCTGATTTTTGCTGCTTCAGCTGCTCAGATGGCCTGTCCTTTGGTTTCTCTGCCGGCCTAACCTTTGGGTCCTGCACCATATCGACGCTCTCTTTTTCATCGCTACCTTTTCCCATTGAATCCTCTTCAGGTTTCCTAGTCTGCTCCAAAGCCGTGAGGCGCTGCAGCAAAACCTCCAAACATTTCCTATCTGCCTCCGACCTTTTCTTTTCTTCCTCTAGACTTTCCTTCACTTCCTCCAAACTTATCTCTAAGCAAAACACTCGCGTGCACTGCATGCACGTGGCGCCGGTCTCATCCCCAAAACTATCTTTCGCTCCGTACATGCCACAACATGTGCACACAATGATGTCGCTTTTCTTCAGAGACATTTTCTTTTTGTATCTTCAGGTCGAAATACTCGCTTACTCACTCTGTTATGCTAAAGCTATTTAATATAATGCTTCTACTCGACTGCCCTCTGTTATCCTTCATGCTCAGTTGCTCAGCACCATCAACTGAGACTTTGTTATTAGTTAATGGTGCTTAATAAATACCGAAATAGTAATAATTCTCAGTTTGGTCATCTCTGTCCTCTTCTTTTTAACTTGTTCACGCTTTATTCTTTCCATTTTCATTTGATTTATTTCACGGCTGAGTGCATACAGGCAGAATGGAGACGAGTTTCATCTAAATTAGACTAATTCTAAACAGTACGAATGTACAGAAAAGAGCTACAGTGTGAACTCGTTTGCACGATTTTCCAGTTTATATGCCATTCTGCTTAACACAAAGTGGTGTTATGCCCCCAAAGCTACTAACTTAAGATGCCATACTGGTTAATGTGTCCTATAAGAACAGCAGTGTGGTGCTAAATATTGACTTTTTCAGCATTATTCCTTTTAACACGCAATCTAGTTTGCATGCCATGTCATAAGGCAGATTCCCCAATGAATTCACTTGAACGAATTCACTTTGTAGTTCTGTTTTATTTCATTTGATGCTGAACTATTTCACAAATGTAGCTCTGAGGTAGTCTTTTGTCCAATGTTTTGTGGTTAGGCTGTGCAGATGTTCATATCGTTTCAGCACATACATATCGTTTCAGCACATAGTGGTTTTGAGATCCTGCGGTACAATGTAATGAATTGAAGCTAGATATATTTGAAGATGGTATCCATACGATAAAACTGTACTACAGACGGACGTGTGGGGTCATCCATAAAGGACGTCCGCAGTGAGGGGGAGGGAGGGATCATCGAAATGCGGACAGCTGCGGACAAGGGGGAGTGAGGGTTATGACCAGTGCGGACGTCCGCATCTAAACTTTTAAATTTGATAGTTTTTTAAACATCATGTTTCAGCCTTACCCGAAAGATGAAAAGGTCAGTGAAGTGATTGCCTAAAGCTTCATGTATGGTATAACCTTTACTTTGACTTTAAAGAGGCTTTTATTACTGCACATCCTGCGATATGAAACCTGAACTGTCACTTAAACGTGCACAGGAACTGGAATAATTGTAAAAATAATGACGACGACATTAAAAATTGGCTTAGGCGTGCGGACGTCCGCAAAGGGGGAGGGAAGGAGGGTAAGATAAAATGCGGACAAATGAGGACAAGGGGAAGGAGGGGGTCCAAAGTAGGTCATATTTTGCGGACGTCCTTTATGGACGACCCCTATGGTCGCAGACGTTTTCTTGGGCGTGACGACAGAACGGGTCTGAGGCGTTTTCTACGGACGGACGTAGGCCTAGTGGAACCGAGGTCGACAATCTCGACATTGACAGCGCCAACGGGTGCTGTTGGACTTCCGCCAGAGAAGTCTGGTTTTCTTCGACGTTCTAGTCGTCATCATCATTGTGATCACCATCATCTTCATTCTTACTGTTGTTATTGTTGTTGTTGTTGTTGTTGTTGTTGTGCATGGAATATAAACGACGTATTATTTAACAGTCGTAAAGGGGAAACAATGCGAAATTTGGTATTCCCACTTTCTGGAGTCTAGACCAAAGTTACGCCTATCTGAATTAATGTGTGACTGAAGTGAAACTGCTTAGCTATGAGTGCAGAGATGGCAAACGGTTTTTAGGAATAAAACTCGCTTTATTATAGCTCTGTGGTAGGCCCTATTAAACATTCCTCCCTGTTCTGGACTTTTTGACCTCTGAACTGATAAAACGTGCAGAAGCTTATTCGTGGGTTGGAAACGGTGTGATTCTCGTTAACGATAACGGTAACGAAAATGTGTTCGTTAACGAAAATAAAATGATATCGTTAACGATAGCTATAACTATAGGCCTAACTAAAAAATAATACTAACTATGACTATAACTATTAGGGCCTACTAAAATGAAAACCATTAAGCTTAACTATAACTGTAACTGTAACTAAAGTAAAATCTTTAAGGAGAATCACGTCGCTGGTTGGAAATCTGTTCTTATTCATGGATTGGAAATCTGCTATCATTCTCCAGTCAATTGAAAACAGTGATGGTTCTGATGAGCTAAACAAAAAATGTGATCATCCATGGCTAATGGGTATCGCTAAGAGCTTGATTATATTGACCTTCTAAATGAATGCTCGCAACTCAAGCACTACAACGGCCTTCAAACCTCTCAACCTTCCTGCATTCGCCAGCTATTCACAATCCAACCGTCCAGGTCTACTCGCTCATCATCACCTTTCTCTGTCTCGAACTCCAGTCCCTTCCTCTCTGAAATTCTGCAACCGCTCCTTAGTCTATACTGCACCGGCTCTTTGGAATGATCTTCCAAAAGATATCCGCCAGTTTGCTCATCCTCTTATCTCGTCTGTTCATTTCACCTCTCCTCCGCTTACACTGTCCTCCGCTGCTTTCCACTCGCGACTGAAAACCGAACTCTTCAATTCAAGCTATCCTATTTCTATTCCTGCGCCACTACACAACCACCATCATCATCGATGACCACCGTATGCCATCATGCTATCTCCTCGGCCTGACCTTCCCGGACCTGGCACCGGAACGGACAAGGCAGCCTGGCTATTGCAGACTTGCTTTGATGTAGGCCTATAGCGCCGGTGAATAAGCTGGTCTCCATGACGTGGCTTTTGTGTGGCGCTGAGAAATTTTGGAGATTTATATTACATTACATGGTTCTATTGTGAGACCCTCCCTGCGTTGTACAGAAAAATAAAATACGGAAAAACGTCATGTTTTTCAAAGACAAAAAACGAAAAAGGAAAATAATTTGACTTTTATTTGTTATATCTTGTACTGCAATTTAAAAGTAAAAACCTTGTTTGCACAATTTAAAATTGGTCGCTCATGATCTACTCCTCGTCTACCGACTCAGTCTTAGTTTACGGCTACCGATTTCTTGAACTTGTTCCAACCTAGGATTGACTCTACATGTCAGGCGACTGCTATTGCCTCACCTCCATCGTTTCTACCTACGACCTTTTCGCTTTCAGCCTGTAACCCTCTTCAGTTAGCAACCATTCGTCAATTAGTTCTGGATTCCTCCTCTAAGTCTTGCGAACTGGACCTGTTACCTCTCTTTTTACTTAAGGATTTCATAGATGACTTTGCTCCGTTTTTGCAATTAATTTGTAATTCCTCTCTGGCCCAGGGTACTATACCGGTCTCTCAAAAACGGGCTGGTGTCTTTCCCTCCATCAAGTAACCAGGTCTGGATCCCAATTTTCCCGCTAACTTTAGGTCCATCTCCAACCTCTCCTTTCTTTCTAATCTCCTGGAAAAATGTGTTCTTTTCAACTGTTCCACTACCTTGACTCTAATTCCCTCATGCCTCCATTTCAGGCTGGATTTAAGAAATCTTACTCAACTGAAACCTTACTAATTCGGCTTCTAGCAGATGGTTTTCAAGCCTTGGACCGTGGTCATGCCACCCTGCTAGCTCTCTATGACATAAGTGCAGCCTTTGACACTGTAGTGTGTAGACCACTCTATTCTCCTAAATCAGCTATCTGTATCTTTTGGTATCACTGACAGTGCTCTCTTATGGTTCCGCTCTTTCCTCTCTGAAAGATCCATATCTGTGGTCTTTGGAACAAATCGCACTCCTTAGGTCACTATCCCCTATGGCCTGACTCAAGGCTCTGTTCTCGCTCCTCTGCTCTTCATACTCTATACTTCGGACCTCGATGGGATTTTACAGCCGTTTGGGGTTTCGTCCCACTAGTATGCGGACGACACCCAATCTCTTCATACACGGTTGAAGAAATATAATCTTGGAACTCAAATTTATCCAATATTCACATTGATGTCGCCAAAAGTGCGGCGTTCTACAAGGTTTATCAAGATGTATTTACCAGCATCTTAAACAGAATCGGTGGTCGACCTCTGAACTGGTTTAAATCCTTCCTGGATGAGTTAATAACATTGCCAATGGATAATGTTATTGTTGTGGCCTACACTCTGACTGGTATAGGCTAATAAGGAAGCCACCATGACTGTCTGTTAGTTATGTGCAGTAGCAGCACGAGTAGCCCAGTGAGCCCTGTTTTACAACAAATGGAACTGATGTCCAAGTCGTTCAGGTCTCAGTAGTTAGTACTCGTACTGCTAGTTTACATAGGCCTAATTTACACTTACGATCAACACTGTTCTAGGACAGGGATCCATCATTGCGAAATTCAACTATACATTGTATGCTATCTGTTTTTCTGCTGTGTGCGCAGACTATTGTGAGAAAAGTACAGTGCATCTATAGCAAGTCAGGAGCCAGGCCCGCATTAAGGGGGTGCTAAGGGTGCTGCAGCACCCGGGCCCGCAGTTTTGAGGGGCCCGCTTTTTCGGAAGTACATAAATTTTTTTTATTGTAGGCCTACTTGTAATTGGGCCCGCGCTGATGGCTATAATAGGTAATCAGCATCGGGCCCGCATTAGCTGAGATTTGAGTTGAGTTCGTTGTCTCGTATAAATTTATGAAAATTATTTGAATCTCGTCGCTATAACTGTAGGCCTACTGGAAAACAGTCATTGTTATTTTTATGCATCGGCCACCTGTGGAATTTAAAGTTACTCATTAAAGCGAAATAGGCCTACGTGTTCCGAGAATAGATTTGATAAACATATTTTTACATAATTGGCGTCATACTTGACCAAGAGTTAACTTTCTTGCCGCAGCTTCGCCGCTTAACCCGCGACTGCTTCTATCAGTTACGCCAGCTCCGCACTATTGCTCGCGCCCTTTCTCCATCTGCTACGTCCACTCTGGTCCATGCTTTTATCACGGCCCGAGTAGACTACTGCTCCTCTCTCTATATTGGCCTACCTGCGGTGCGTCTGGCCTGTCTTGAACGCATCATGCGTGCTGCTGCCCGACTTATTGGTCGGATATCCAAGTTTGACCATGTGTCCGACTTCATGCTCTGGGACTTGCATTGGCTACCGGTTCCCCTGCGCATCCAGTATAGGATTGCCTCCTTGGTCTGGCGCTGCCAGCTGGGCATCGCTCCAGCCTATCTGAGGTCCCTCTGCCTACCTGCCGGTGAGACCCGTGGTCGCTCACTCCGCTCTGCGGAGAGGGGGGGTGCTTGTTGTGCCATTTGCTCGTACTGCCACCATGCAAAATCGGGCCTTTTTGGTGGTTGGTCCTGTGGTTTGGAACGGGCTCCCTCTGGAGCTGCGTCTCCTCCCGAAAACCCAACCCGAGTCTTTCTACACTGCGTTAAAAACTGTTCTTTTTGTTCGTGCTGAAGTCGGGAGCGCCTCTGAGTAGTCCCCTTGAAGACGCGCTATATAAGTGCTCAAATGAATGAATGAATGAAAGTGCTAACCAACTGGCCAAGCTGAAGTCCTATAAGTAATATTCATTAAAATTAGACATTAATGAGGTTCGATTGCTCGTCGACAGATCGTGTTACACACTAAACTATAGGCCTAAAGGATGAAAACATTAGTCTGCTGCCAGACAGTTAACGTGGCTTCTTATAAGCTACTATAATCCGAGTGTGTAGGTCACAATAACTGTGTTTTAATTTCAGACACACCAGCTTACATTGGCGTGTTCACTAGTTTTAGTAGGCACGTGATGATGACAGTGCACTTTTTTCTGTATCGTATCGACCTAAAGCTGCTTAGACTAATTTAGACCTGGAATAGTATGTGAAGCGCATACTAAGGATCATATAGGCCTATATACATTATAAAAGCAAGAGGTAATCGGTGTTGACTGAATTCCACACAACATTCTCTTCTGAAGTTCTAAGAGTTGCTGATTCATCAACGATGAAACTCTTCGTCGTTCTGCTGGCTGTCGGATTGGTGATTGGTAAGAGATTAAACACTGTAAAATAGGCCTATGTATATTTTTAATGAAATTTTCTCAGTTTCTGAATAAAAATTTATTGGAACCTTAATTCTTTTAACAGATTATTATATAATTAGATGGGAATTATGGACGTATTTCTCTCGGACATGATTCAGAAGAAGTCTGCGTTAGTCCAGTGAAATAAACAGAAAAGGTTTCAAAATATAGGCCTATATTATCGCATTCTAAATTAAAAATACGCATAATTAGAAGACATCGCACCACTTGTTCTTTGGGTTTGGATAGGCCTATTAGAGACGATGATTGCAATCCAGCACATTGAAAGACATACGAAAGAAAGATATTAATAAAACAGAGGTTTTCAAACTTTTTGGACCAGGAACCCCTATTTTTTTCTAGGCATAGCTCGCGGACCACAGTATTTACAAAGCAAAATTAAGCCCCTATCATTTAAAATTTAATTTAAAAAATGACAGGCAGACAGACTATTTCCACAATACACGCTTGCTTATTTATGACGCTAAGGACTATTATAGGCCTAATATAAAAAGTAACACTAAATAAATTGTTATTAACTCCCTGCAATAACTATGGAACACAGTCATTTTTAAAAGAAATGAATAACATCGGTTTCGCCAAAAACCAGCAATGTCAGCGAGAGGGATGTGCTTGCTTTGCCTTGCAAAAAACTGTCCATAATTGGTGCTATATTTTAGATAGGGTTAGGCACTGTTTTCTTACGTTTCAGAAAGTTATCCATGATACAAACAGCAAAATTATATAGTTAGCATGTAACAGCGAACGTGAACGTAATAGGGATATGCTTTGCAAATCTCTGTATTCTCGTTCATTTAAAGGCTAAAATCAGGCGAATTCCACAAATTTCTAATTCTACAAGTCCAGAGTACACAATCAGGAAATAGACCAGCATATTGCAAATGAAGCCTTCACTGGAGGAACCACTAGACATTTTTTAGCTAACTAGCTGTGTCCTGTAATTATAATAGGGCCTACTTAATGCTACAGACTATAGAGCAAGTGTTTTTTTTTCTTCAGAAAACCCAAGTCAGTTCAGCGCTACAATGAGAAGAAAATATGTAAACACAACTAGAGTCCTAGCTAGAGCTTCAGTGTTTCTTCTATTGAAAAAACAACCAGACTCCTATTCAGTGTTGATTTTCTAAATGAAACACTTGCAGACTTTCAAAGTTTGCTTTGTGAATATCGATCTTAAACCTTTTTACATGAAATCTAGTTGTAGGCCTACTTCTGATGAAGGCTTCAAATACATCGCGCTTACATTGGGTACAGAAATGATTAGCAGTCGATTAGCAGAAATTATATATTAAATTTTTATTAAAACACACGTTTTATTAGGCTAGAAATGTAACGTGACCATAAACCTACATCTTATTTACGTCACTCTAGGCCCTAGTAGGGCCTACGCAAAGAATAACTATCAGCAGCATCACAAAACTGGGGTGATCGAATACCCAATTGTATCCTTGTGGATCATACAGTTACCGGCATACTATAGGCCTAAGTAGCGTATGAATTTGAAAACACAGGCTGTTAATGCTAAAACCATACAATGTTAAGCATCACATTATTTTCAGAACGCTCTCGCGGACCCCACCATATCCTTCGCGGACCCCCAGGGCCCGCGGACCACAGTTTGACTCTGAATTAAAACACATCAACAAAATATGTTACATTTTTTAGCTGGCGTTTAACTCGACGGTTACATTTTTCAATTGAAGGAACGTGCCTATCCAGAGAGTACAGGAAATCTCAGAAGCTGTCGACAGAGATTTGTTAAAAAAAAGTCGGAGTGTTTGCGGTGAAGAACCCCAATGAAACTGATGGATAAAAATCAGAGAAATGAGGGGGAGTACATAAAACAACCAACTTGCATTGACACGTACCTCAAAAACGGAGGTTACAAAGGAAGCCATTAATCAGGCAAAACAAATAGGCCACTAAATTACATAAATTACCTTTTCCGTTTCACTTTGTCGCGCAATCTTAGACAAAATTAATACGTATGCTAATTAAAAGTGCAGTCGACTGTTGTAGGCCCCTATGGTTTTCAATTTAAGGAACGTGCCTCGCCAGAGAAGACAAGGAAGTTCATAAGCGCAAACCAGCTAGCGACCTACGTGCACATGTAAAGACGGGCAACGGGGGAGTGGCGCCAAGCATTGAAGATGCCAACGGTCAATCGAAGATGCTCGAACGATGTTTCAGGGATTGTCGTGATAGACCGCGAGGACCGGGTAGTCTGGGTAAACCCAGACCCTCGTGCTTCAGGAAATGCAACGAAATGTTTGGACACTAGTCGAAACTCCCTTAATCAGGTTAAACAATTACATTTCCGTTTCACATTGTTGCACAATCTTATAATATTCATTCTGTTATGGTGTTAACATGGTTTAATCAAATAATTATTTAGCGGAATAGAAGAGACTCCAGGGAAGTTTATTTATACACTCATGCCAAAACTGCCGTCCAATCTCTGATCTATCATTTCTCTCCAAAACCCTTAAACGCCTAATTGTCTCTCTTCAACTTCTTCCCTATCTGGAACAATCTGGGCTTCTACCTCCCTTTAAGTCATGTTTTAGGGCTCACCACACCACTGAAACTGCCTCCTTTCTTTGCTTTCTGAAATTTATTCAGCTGTTCATCGGTCCGAACTCACTCTTCTGGCGCTATATGATGTCTCCTCAGCCATTGACATGGTTGACCACACCATTCTTCTACAGCGCCTTGAGACCTCTTGCGGTCTGAAGGGCCCACCTCTCCAGTGGTTCCGGTCATACCTGTCTGATCGCACTCAGATGGTTATCTCTGGTGAATCTAGAACTCTGTGGGTCCCAATTAAACTGGGTGTTCCGCAGGGCTCTGTTCTAGGCCCTCTCCTCTTTATTTTATACACGGCCGGTATCCTCTCTCTCCTCCCCATCTATGGGCTTCAGGCCATCTCTTTGCTGACAATGTCCACTTGTCCAGGCTTATGTCCATGGGCCTCCTTCCTCTCAACTTCTTCTTGCTCAGCGCATCGAAGCTCTTTCTCATGATCTCCATACCTGGATGTCTTGCAATCGCCTCTCCCTCAACTCGTCCAAAACCCAATTTATCTGGTTTGGCACTCCTCAGCAACTTCAACAACTCGACTTTGCTCTGCTCTCTCAAAGGTTTCCGGTTTTCACTTTCTCGTCTAGCGTTCGTGATCTAGGAGTGACCCTTGACAATTCTCTCACTTTTACTGAACACATTTCCAAAATCACTCGCACTTCCTATTTTCACCTAAGGCGCCTTAGAGGTATCCGTCTCATCTCCAATTTCACTTCAATTGTCCATGCATTTGTCTGCTCTAGACTTGACTACTGCAATTCCCTCCTCATTGGTCTTCCCAAAGTCCGTCTTGCTCCTCTTCAGTCCGTTCTCAATGCTGCTGCTAGATTAATTGCCCGTCTTCCTCGATTCTCTCATATCACCACCTTTATGGCAACAGAACTCCACTGGCTCCCGCTTTCTGCCCGCATCCAATTCAAGGTCCTCATCCTTGTCTGTAAGGCTCAACTTGTTTCGCTCCGAAATATTTATGTGACCTAATTCATCGCCCTCACTCTGTTGCTTCTCTTCGTCCTCTTCGTTCCTCTGACCATTTGGACCTCCTCGTTCCCCGTGTCAGGACTTCTCTGGCTCAATCTAGGTCTTTTGCTTCCATTGACCCTGCTCTTTGGAATGAGCTTCCTCCGTTCGTTCGTTCTTCTATTCTCTCAGGTAACGTCTCTTCCTCTTTTACCTTTCTTAAAACATGCTTTTTCTCTCGGGGTCTCTCGCACTAGGAGCGCTTCTGAATGGCCCTCCCGCTAGAAGCGCTTCATAAATATCCGAATACTAATTCTGTCCTCGCCCCCTTCTGTTCATTTTGTATACCTCGGATCTAGCTGGGGTTCTTGGTCCAATGGGTGTTTTGTCTCACCAATACGCTGATGACACACAGGCATACCTCCATGGTCCAGCCAACTCAGCTGCTCTTATGGTTGAACGCATCCTGGAGGCTTCCTCTGCTCTTGATCTCTGGTTGTCCTCAAATCGCCTTCGTCTTAACTATGATAAAACCAAGTACATTTGGCTTGGCAATCGTGTCCAGCTTGCCAGGATTGATGCTGACTCTCTGCGCCTCAGGTTTCCCAATGTGTACTTCTCCTCCTCTGTCCGTGATCTTGGATTTGTCCTAGATCCTACTCTTTCTCTATCTGATCATGTCAATAGTGTCTCTCGCTCGTGCTTTTACTATTTACGCCAACTTCGTGCCATTCGCCAGTCTCTTCCGCTGCATGCGATTGCGACCTTGGTTCATGCTCTGATCTGTACTAGGATTGACTACGGTAATGCTGTCTATATTGGCCTGTCCTCTACTAACACATCTAAACTTCAGTCCATCCTTAATGCTGCTGCTCGCCTTATAGGGGGCATCATGAAGTTTGCCCATATCTCTTCCTACAACCGGGACTCCCTTCACTGGCTTCCCATTCACCAACGCATTGAATTTAAGGTCCTTTCCCTCATGCGTAACTGTCTTGTTGGCTCAGCTCCGCTGTATCTCAGGGCTTACTGCACCCCAGTTTCCAGTTTGCCTGGTCGGGCCTCTCTCCGGTCATCTGCCCGTGGCCATTTGCTAGTTCCTTGGATGCGCACTGCTACTGCCCAGTCCCGTAGTTTTGCGGTTGTGGGCACTTCCAGTTGGAACAGCCTCCCTCAGGGCTTTAGGCTTGTCCTCCTCTCTCTATCTCCTGCCCAGTCTCGCAAGCGCCTGAAAACATTTCTCTTTGTCAGTGAAGACACTGACACGGGTCGGGAGCGCCTCTGATTATGAGTGGCGCTATATAAATCCTCGATTACAATTACAATTATAATTACAATACAATACAATACATGTAGCAGGCTAAGTTTTTCATGTGCCTTGTTACAAATTAGTACAAAGCAGTTGAAGATATAACTTTGAATGGATGAATCGACGAACAAAACGATATTCTATGTTAATTAGTTAAACTATATGGATCCTAAGCAGAAAATTTCCATTGGACGATCTCCGTTGATGAACGTTCCGAGCGCCGCGAGGCCTGCAGATTTTCAAGCATACTGTAATCTACTAGGAACACGTTGTTTTCCGTGCTTTACCACACGATACGATAGAACAGGCTAAAGCGGAAGAGTAGATGGATCATCACTGATTTAAGATACAGTAAAATTGAATTTTATATCATTGCTAGGCCAATGTTTTAGTTCGTGTCTATAATCTTTAAAATCTAAAAACTAGTTTACAAGATGTCAAATAGTAATCCGAATTTGGCGCTAAATATTTCTAACTGCTTGTTATTCTATAAGTTTCCAGGAGGATCGAGAAACACGCATTTGCAAGAGAAAGGGATAAAGTTCAAGAAAAAGAGTCCGGAAGAAAGAATTCAAATTCAAAAGAATTAAAGAACATTTAACGAAACTGTCTAACCTAAGTATTCTTTGAATAGTCTGTTGTAGCCTAAATCTGACAACGTAAAACACTTTTGTCTGAGTCGTGAAAATTCATGATACCTGTCTTATGTAAAAACATATATCCATACGAAATAAACAAGTGATTGATCCCAAGTTTAACAGTCTGATATTTAATTATGATGAAATATTCTTCTTCATTTTCTCTTATTTCTAAATGAACCATATTTATTATAATTATCTCTACTCACACTGCTTTAAATTCAAGTTCTATTTACCCTAACTCTATACAAGTCCACCTTTTTGTCCTTTCGGTTCTTGAGTATCAAGAAGGAAAATACGATGCCTAAGTTGAATTGAAGTGTGTTTATTACACAAAAACAGGTATTACAATTTACAGGCATGAGTCAGCAAGTGCCCGGTACCGTGCAACAGAAGCCAAGAAAAAAGCTAATAGCTTATCCTAGCCTTGGCCCCTAGTCCCGAGTAAAATAGCAGTTAGGTAGATATCCAGATGTTTGAAAGCCAATGAGAAATAGTGAGGACCCATATAGGACACATATTCACATATGAGACCTGTATATAGCCCACGTGGGTCCCATCTAATGTCGATGGACTGGCAGGGAATGGCCAATGTCTCGCGACTGTACATGTAGAGTAATTGCTACTAGCAGCAGTGCAGCACGTCCAGTCTACAGAGCTGTGGTTAACCTAATACTCGGCTTAATTGTAGAACGCCAAATGTTTGAAGCATTCAACATTTTAATTTCAAATCTCCTTCAGAGCAGGAACGTGTTTCGAGATTTCGGCTCCACTTGTATCCCTAGCAACTCAGTATAATATTATATAAAACACTTGCCATACACTATCAGTAGAAATACCCACCCTCATATGCCGAGGTTAAGGAAGTGAAGTCGCTGAGATTCATTAACATGTCTGCATATCGGTGCATATCGGCTTTGATCTGAGGATTATTGGTTTTATCCGATGCGCTACTCCTAATAGTAACTCCAAATTTCTAAAGTACTACTCTAAAGCACCAGCTTATTCACGAGCGCTGCGTCGTAAAAGAGGGGTCAATGTCCAGTGGAAGCCCGAGTCCGGTTGTCAGAGGGACAAGAGAGAAGAGGCAGAGCGGGTGGTAAGGCGGATATCGTTGAGGACGGGGATGCTTATTTTGAAGGCGGAGGATGGGACGAATTAGGGTAGGAATTCTTGAAGAGGTGAGACTTCAGTTTGGAATGGAAAACCTGCGGGGTGATAAGTAGAGAAGCTTGAGGCAGATTACGGTGGTTGAGTTGCGGCATTGGTGGAGGAACTTAGAATGTACGGAATTCAGCTAAGATCGTCACAGAGTCGAGATACAGTGTGGGATATGGATCGGTTGGAGAACCTGAGGTGAGTATAGTGACTGAGGGACAGAAGAGAATGAGATAGAAGAATGATCCGGTAGAGTGGGGTGGTTGGATGGTAAGAGTTCTCGAAAAGTGGCGTGGCTGGGAGCATTGTATAGAGATTTGTAGATTAGCGATAGGACTTTGAAGTGGATGCGCTCAGGGATTTCAGCCAGTGGAGTGATTTAAGGACGAGGGTGATATGGTGATGCTTGGGTGTTCTAACGACAGTTTGGAAATGACTTTTACTGGAAGCCTTCCTTGACTCGACCTTCGTTTAAGCTGTTGGTCTAAATTGATCCTTCGATTGGGCTGTTGTTCTAAATCTACCCTGTATTTCGTCAGCATGCATATTGTAGGTCTAATCGACATAATAGAAAACGTTCGTGATTTATTTGACTTTCGGATAAATATTGGCCTAGTGTTGGTGTGCTGGCTGGGATCTGACATTGGCTAAAAATTGGTTCCATATAATTATGTAAAACGACAATGTGGACGTCAAAAATACAGGAAGTCGTATAATATTATTTTATACGTACTAGCCCATGTAAAATTTCGAGTCTCTATAGGCACATATAGGCCTTTTTTCTTCTTTATGGCATTGGCGATGCCCCAGCACGCAATAGCCGCTCATTTATGGTGAGTCTCCACTTCTTCCTGTCTTGTGCTCTCTGTGTAGCCTCCTATACTTAGACAAAAAGGAATTAAGCTATTGTATACGCATGTGCCATTACTGAAGAGAGAGACAGACAGACAGAGCCAAATAGAGAGAGACAGAGACAGAGAGAGAGCTTGAAAGAGAGAGACAGACAGACAGACAGAGAGACAGAGAGACAGAGAGAGAGAGAAAAGGTCAACGTTACGTGGAGATGTACGTCGTACAACCCGTCTTAAACTGAAATATGCGACATTGGGGAAAATAGAAACAACGTTCGTTGCATAAACATCGCTGCGACGTTGGTAAATTTAAGTATACACGTTTTTACATATCGACCGTATATGGCTCGACCCTGCTCCTTTTTCAATGAACTGATCTGGTGAGATCCTTCCAAGTTCCACAGCTTCTTACTTGAGGCGAGAGGTCGAACGCTCTCCTTGGTCGCTCGCCTAGCAATGGTTCGGGAGAGCGGTAAATCGCTCGCCTATCTGAAGGCGTCGCACCGTCGGTCATCTCTCAATGAGTTTGAGTTAGACTCCAAGACGATAGACGAACCTGGAGCCAGACCATTATTTTAGTTACCTAGTTAATATTACTTTAATTTACTTACTTGCGGCAGCGGTGAACGCATGCCGTGATCTAATTACTGCTGAATGAACACTCCAATTTCGTGCAGTATGATTAGCCATAGCAACACGGTCGACACCTGTCGCCGCGTGACATCATTCGTTATGCCACTGATTATATGCAGCTATACGAATACGATACCCAAAATGCGCTGTACACAAAAGCTGCTTTTGTCCTAGTAACAATATACTCCACTGGTCAATTTGTCCTAGTAAGAATTAACTCCCCAGTCAATATATCCTAGCATAAATAGACTCCGGAAGTGTTCAAAAGGAGGAGTCTATTCAGCCTACTACACCGGAACTTCTGGCAGGTGGCGCAATAAAGGAAGAAGTTCATCGACTGGATGGCGTACATGAGGAGCTCGGTGACCTTCCGCGTCAGGCGGAATGCCGACTGTCGCCTCTCGTCGTTGCTACACTCTCCTCTACACAGCGTCGACACTATGTTGACGACGCTCATCGGTAGCGTCGTCAGCAGGAAAGCGAACGAGATTGCCATCTACAACTACTGGTACTGCTACCGCCATTACTGCTACCACTGCTATTAACACTGCTACCACTACCAGAATCCAATCGACCTTGATGCCAGCTGAATGGAGTGATTTAAGGACGGGTGCGATATGATGATGCTTGGGTGTTCTGGTGACAGATTGACACATCCTTCGTTTAGGCTGTCGGTCTAAATCGATCCCGCATTTTTCCTCGGTTTATTGTTCTAATCAACATAGGACCAACGTTCGTGATTTATGTAACTTTCGGATAAAATTAATGTTGGTATAGGCTGTGGCTATAGGATCTTAAATTGGTCCAACATTGGTTCCATATATGTAAAACGACAATGTGGACGTCGTAAATACAGAAAGTCGTATAATATTTATACGTACCAGCGTATATACAATTTTGAGTCCCTGTAGTCACACATACTAAGAGAAAATGGAATTAAGCTTAAATATACATGCGCCATTACTGAGAGAAAGAGAGAGACAGACAGACAGACAGACAGACAGAGACAGACATAGACAGACAGAGACAGATAGAGACAGAGACAGACAGAGACAGACAGAGACAGAGAGAAAGAGAGACAGAGACAGAAAGGGAGACCCACAGAGAGGCAGACAGACAGAGAGAGATAGACAGAGATACACAGAGAGTAAGACAGACAGAGAGACAAACAGACAGACAGACAGAGTAGGTCAACGTTACGTGGAAATGTGCGTCATTCAACCTGTATTACGCTGACAAACATTGGCACAACGTTGGTAAATATAAATGTAAATGTACATGTTTTTATATAGCAACCATATGGCTTCGACCCTGCTCATTTTTATAATGAATTGATCGGGTGAGATTCTTAACCACCGCTGCCCGTTGGAATGAGAGTTACGCCATTTAAGGTCACTCTGTAAGGACCGTGCTAGCCCGAGATTTAAATCCCTGAAATAAGCCACCATCGATGGCTATAGGATCTCACATTTACCCAACATTGGTTCCATGTGCTTGTAGCTTTACAATATTATAAGAAAGTGGCAGCGTCACTGTTTTATATTTTGCTCTAGTGAGACGATTGACCAGCAGATGATTTTATTTCATGATATTGTGTTACTAGGTAAAGTATTTCAAGTTCGTTCAGAATTTCGAAATAAATATAGTTAACAAAGTTTCTTCTAAGTATTTTTGATGGTAATAACTTGGAGCAATACTTAGGCTTAGAAACACGCATGCAACATGTATGACTATAAAGGCGGCACGGTTGTTGCAAGAAGCTAAAATGTCCACCTTTATTTATGGGTCTCATTTCGAATAATGGTAATAATTGAATCGGACTTTTACTTGACATCTTTGGACAACCCATCTGACACGACGCAGCGCTCGTGAATAAACCGATGCCCTTCGCTTCGCTTTCGAGTCGTGCCTTAGAAATTTGGAGTTTACGATTACGATTACGGTCCACTGAGCAAGCTGACGTTGGCGATCGGTTCTAAATTGAAGGGTTAATCCATGTTGGGCCAATGTTGTTGGTCGAACGTTAGATCAAATATCAAATAAACTGTGGGGGACAGTGGGTCGATGTCGGACATGAAACCATTTGCCGAATAGATGACCATTAACGTCGGCCTATCACACCCCCAGTTGTGATTTCTGTTCGCCATTTATGCAGTTTGTCTAAATCGACGCCGCACCCTTGGAAACCGAAAGAGAGGATTCGGCGGTTAATCCGTTGACGCTGTTGGCGCAGTGCTTGACCGTTGATCTTTTACAGTTGGGGTTCAGTCGCCTACTGAGTCCAGACGCCGCGAGGTCCTTCGACCTCGCCCGGTCAGCTTCACACGTGCTGCCCGCCGTCTGTGACAAAGATGACGTCTTCTTCCACGACACTGCACACCTCAGCGACTCCGAGGTCACTTCCGCTCGCTTGCGCTGCAGCATGAACCGCGGTTGATCGCGTATGCTGGCCAGACGTGTCGCTGGCGCCGGTGGGGTCGTCGGTTCCGACCGCCAGTTGAGGAGGTAGGTCCGGCGCTTCGTGTAGCAGACCATCCACATGAGCTGGTGCCGGAACTTCTGACCGGTGGCGCAGTACAGGAAGAAGTTCATCGAGTGGTTGGCGTACATGAGGAGCTCGGTGACCGTCCGCGCCAGGCGGAAGGCCGACTGTCGCCTCTCGTCGTCGCTACACTCTCCCCTACACAGCGCCGACGCTATGTTGACGACGCTCATCGGTAGCGTCGTCAGCAGGAAAGCGAACGAGATGGTCATCAGCATGACGGTCAGTCGAGTACTACCCTCTTGTGACGGCCGGCGTTGCTCGTACTTGTTGCCGTAGTTACGGAGATCGGTCCGCTGGCCTCTGGCGATGAGGACCTGGCGGATGATCATGCCGTTCAGGGCGACGATCAGAACGAACGGGAGCAGGGAGTAGACGAGGGTGTCGACCCACGGCCATGCCTCGAGCACCAGCCGGGCGTGCACCTCAACGGCCGTGCACTGAGGGATGCGGTAGCCGTTGCGTACGAACTGAGCGATGTGGACGGTCCAGCAGAAGTGGAGGTTGAGACATGTGAAGACCAGGAGCAGCGCTGCCACGATGCGATGCGCTCGAGCGCTGCTGCAGACGGAGCTCGCCTGGAACGGATGACAAACGACCATGTACCGCTCAACCGTGACGGCAATGATCAGCCAAACCGAGAAATCACTGACCGTGTACCCGATCACGTTGGTCAGTTTGCACGTCCAGTCCGTCCTGTCCCGGATGTCCAGCCCGGTCAGTTCGCCGACCCACAGCCGTAACAGTCCGACGTACAAGACGAGAGTGTCCGCCACTGCCATTACCATCAGGTAGAAGTACGTGGAGAACTTCAACATGGCGCGGTTCTTGAGTATCAGGAAGGAGAATACGTTACCGAAAGTACCGAGTATTATGAGGACGGGAGGTATGTAGAGTAGGAGGATCTTATGGGCGTGGAAAGTACCGAACTGCATCAGTCGCTAAAATAAAACCAATTTCATTCCACGTACTAGGCTTGCTTTGGTATACTAGTGTCCAGAAACATCAAACATTAATAGCGTTGGCGCTACCTGGTGACTTACATCAATTAGACGATTTGTGGGGCTGAATGTTTAAGAAATGCTGACTCTTTGATGAATAGATATTAGATATGTGTGTTTGCGGAAAGACAGATAAAGAGAGAGACCAAAAGGGGGTAAAGAGAGAAACAGGGAGAGAGGGAAGGGAGAGTCAGGGTTAGGGAAGGGAGAAAGAACCTATCAAAAGGGAGGAACATTTTACCAAACTAGAACGCGCAGATGTTCTGCGCTGGTTATAGTTATTAATTAGTGATGGCATTAAAAGTGGCGTGGCATGGACTCTATACATCAAGCGTTGCATACCTTTTCGTAGCTGCGTGGATGATTTTCATTGGCCAGTTCAGGAATCCATTCGATGAGTTCCTCGTGGCGTTTGATGCCGAGCTGCTTGTAGAGAGCTTCGAGCTGCTCCGAAGACAGCTGCCTCAGCAACCCAAGGATGTAGGATGCGTTCGGCACCGTCTCCCCCGCCATCTGGATGACGTCATCGTCCTCCGAACTGTTACCAAACATCTTCGTTTGTCCAACCTCCTCCAAAGTATCGAAGTTTCTGAAACTCAGATGGAAGGTCTCCGAAGTGTACGAAGCCAAACGATACAGCGGTCTATTCGCTTAACGCGCTTGGTCCTCGATCGAGCGATTGACGGCTCGAGGAGACCGGACGGATTCCGTGTGACGAGCCTCGACAAGTTGTTAACACTGCCTACGTGTCTCAGCCAAGCGGTTTAACTTGGTACTAGCATACTATGGGACGTGGGTGGCAAAATGGCGTGGCGCCGTTGCAAGCACGGCCTCGGGCTTCATGCTTTGTCGGCTTAAAAGCTGAAAGCAAAAAATGAACGCTTTCACTACGATCCACTCGGCAGCTTAACTTACATTATAGCGACGGGAGATTGAGAATCAAGCCGGCTTTTGAGCGCTAAAAACCAACTGATGCGTGTAGATTCATGTTCTCACTACACGTCAAAGTCATTGGTATATAATACTCTGATGCATTGATATAGCTCCAGAGAGAGATATTACATGTCTGACGCTCTAGCGCATTTGCTGTTGACTGCAGCACAGTGTGACGTCTTGTCGTAATAAGATATCAATATTAACGGAGGCAGATTCAGTTGGTTTAGCCGCATAACATGGCTGTGAGAATTCCTGGGTATAGTGAGGTGCTATAGGAATACAACATGAGTATACGGAACGATTGTTAGCTGAAGATGTACACTGTTGTACAGTCACAGACACTATCATACATTAACAAGAGGCTAGATTATTAAACACTATAGTTGTGTACCTTTCTAACTCTTATTATTATATAGGACACTGTTAATATAGTGTTCTCCATGCGTATCCTACGTACAGCCTGTTTTAGTTTGAATTCCAGAAATTACTTGGATGAAACGCTACAGATTTTAGTCCTGTTTCTCGCGATACCAACGATGGTAAGGCCCTAATTGAATATTACAAACAAGTAGATCTATGGCTGTTTTGTTACTGTTTAACGAAACTATGTCATAACAAAGATGATTAGCGTCGTCCTCCTCCTCTTTTCAGGATTGAAACTGGCACTAATAAAGGTGGGATAGTGCGGAAGTTCTACATATTTATTTTATAGGCCGAGGCTTATATGGTAGGCCTATATGCAGGGGCGTCTACACCATAGAAACCGTGCACGGAGCAAATGCTCCATCCAAGAAATAGGTGAGATCTGTCAGTGTGTGTGTGCCACCATTTTAGGGGGGAAGGAAGGGGAGGGGGAAAAAGAGGGAAGGGGAAGTTGCTCCAATGACGTAGGGGGATAGACGCCCCTGCCTATATGTATAATTGTCTATGCATGCTATGCCGAAGTCGTCTCTACTAGTTTCGAATGCCTTTGACGAAGATGTGAGCATATTCAAACACAGACTACAGATTATCCAGAATATTCTTGAAGAAATACAAGTTATAGGCCAATCTGCAGAGGCGCACTCAGAATAATTCCGCCTTGCCTTCTTCGTCCTTTCCAATATATAGCGTAACTTTTTACCTGCTCATGCTTAACCAAAAAGCTCACTGAACTCCTGACGACGAAGTCTTGCCATATCTTTTAAAAGTCCAAACGCTCGATCCATTTACTAAGCGTATAACTGATCTTTGCGCTCATGCCTTTGGTATAGCTCCACGGTTTAGATAGAAAAATTACGTCGCTCCGTATCAAATTAAACATACAGATGCGGCGTCAGTGTAACGTATAGGCTACGCCATGGATCATGTGATCACCAAACATACACTGAGCAGTCGATTCGACCTTGCTTCTGCGCCAACCGCAGCCGACGTATACGACGACGGGATTCCCAGCAGCAGCCGCTGGAGCTAGTACTCTGCAATCTCTTCCTCTCCATCTCTCCTTCTGTCTGTCTGTCTGTTTGTCTGTGAGGCTGTCTGTCTGTCTGTCTCTCTCTTACACACGTATACCTTTATCCCTTCCTGCAGCGTAATGCATCAACGGTGCTTTCTGGCTCACTGCTGTGATGCCTTTTATGTATGTGAATGTAAGTATACGCCTATGTGTGACATGTATGCATGCATGCCTGTATTTATTTATGAATGAATGTATGTACGAATGTATGTATGTATGTATGTTTGTATGAATGAATGTTTGTATGTATGTATGTATGAATGAATGTATGTATCAATATATGTATATATATATGAATGAATGTATGTAAGTGTGTTTGTGTGTATATATGTATGTACGCATGTGAGCCTGCATGCATACATAAATGTTTCTATGTAATCATACGTGCTTAAATATACATGTAAGTATACATGTATATTATGTATTTTTGTGCATACTTATTCGTATGCATTCGCATATATTCGTATATATATATATATATATATATGTATATATATATATGTAAGGAGGTGACTGGATGGAAGAACGGACGCACGAATGCGCGGATGGCTTGCATTTCATCCTGAGGAAATGTGTCTGAAATGTTGCTTGTGCTGCCAATGACCACATGGCTCCCCCTCCCCAGTCCCTTCATGATTCCCCTATATATAGTCCCTTAATGATTCCCCCAGGCACCGTCGGAATCTTCCAGATCGATTACGCTCATATGTAAATCCTAGTTATCAAATCTCCCGATATACGAAACAGAACCTTTTCCTTTTATCCACCCCCCCCCCCTAGGCCCTACATCCTTCCGTCTCTGTTTTCGTTCATCGTCCTAGTCGAGGCCACTAGCCATGGACAACAAGGGCTTGAAGGGGACTGCAATCAACTGCATTGCATTATATAAGCCTATTGATGGCAGTGGGGCTTAGGGCGTCGTTGCTGGCGACTCTGACTTCCCAGTCACAAAACGACTTTATTGGTCCCGGATGGAAGAACCACCGCCGCCGCATCCAAAGGTCGCTGCAGCCTCCTCAGCAACCGATACACGCGAGCCTACAGTCGACTGAGAGCGATAGTCGTTGGCCACACTTTCCCTGGGCGTTGACCGATGACCTCTTCACTCATCTCTCCCCTCATGCCTTCACCCATCTACTCAACAATCAACCCACCCATTCGTCTATCCATTCCTCCATCCACTCATCCATCCATCCAACTACCCAATCTCCCACCCATCGATCCATCCCTCCGTTCATCGACCGTGCAGCGAGCGATAAGGCGCGACGTGACTTTGGTCGGCACCAGCTTCAGCAACCGCGGCATCAGTAGCCGTGGAATGAGAGGACACGCCCACCTCTTCTTGTTGTCTTTCAGCGATGTGGGATGGATTGGATGGGAGAACGCGCGGAGCGTGAACGATACCAAGTGGGGCGTTGATTGAGCCACGTGGTTCGTCACTCTTCATCGTTTCACCAGAGGCCGCTAGAATTAATCCTGTAATCAGTCAGTCCTCGCCTTCCTCCTTCCTCTCATCCTCCCTTTGCTTCTTCTCCTCATTCGTCCTCGCTCTCCTGCTGCTTTCCCATCGTGTTCCTGCTTCTTCCCTGCTGCTGCTTCATCACTCTGCTGTTGCTCCCTCTCCCTGCGCCTACTTCCTCCCTCTGCTCCTATTTCCTCTGCTCCTGCAACCTCCATGTGCTCCTACTTCCTCCATGTGCTCCTGCTTCCTCTCTGCTCCTGCTTTCTCCCTCTGCTCTTGCTTCCTCCTCTTTTCCTGCTTCCTCACTCAGCTCCTGTTTCCTTCCTCTGCTCCTGTTCCTCCCTCTGTTCCTTCTTCCTCCCTCTGTTCCTTCTTCCTCCCTCTGCTCCTGCTTTTCCCCTCTGCTCCTGCTTCCTCCCTCTGCTCCTTCGTCCTCCTTCTGCTCTTGCTTCCTCCTTCTGCTCATGCTTCCTCCCTCTGCTCTTGCTTCCTCCTCTGCTCCTGCTTCCTCCCTCAGCTCCTGTTTCCTCCCTCTGCTCCTGCTTCCTCCACCTGTCCTTGGCTCCCTCTGCTCCTGCTTCCTCTCTCAACTCCTGCTTCGGCCTTCTTCCTCCACCGGTCCTTGGCTCCCTCAGCTTCTGCTCCTCATTGTGATCCTGCTTCCTCACTCTGCTCCTGCTTCCTCCCTTAGCTCCTGCTTCGGCCTTCTTCCTTCCTCCACCTGTCCTTGGCTCCCTCTGCTCCTGCTTCCTCTCTCAGCTCCTGCTTCGGCCTTCTTCCTTCCTCCACTGGTCCTGCCTTGGCCTTGCATACCGTGGGACGTGGCGATCACTAGTCGCAGTTTATTATGCGTCGCCGTATTTGCCCTCTGGCGGATGATTTGTAACTTAGCAGCAGATCCATCGACTGCTCGCTGCCTTGCCACAGAAACGCTCATAACACCATCAGAATAGTTAAACCTCGCATATATATTATATATATATATATACACACACACACATATATCTATAGTTTCACGTATATATATATATAGTACAATGTACATGTTTATAAATTAGGTGTGTATATATATAGGCTACTTCAAATTACTATTATTGTTTTTAGTATTATTAAATTTTTTGCCCTGAGGTAAAAAGGATCCCTCAGGGAATTCAATATTATTGAAAGCGTAGAATTGTCTGGAATGGCCCCTATTCGTCTAGTTCTAAGTTGGCGAAGGTATCTCTAGGGCCACCGCCTTAAAACGCTGGATCGTAAGACACCTTTTTGTTCCAAAAAGATGACTTCGCGAACGTCCGCCGTGGCAGTGCTGATGTTCTACCCTAGGGCAGAAAGAAAGGCTAAGCCCTCGTTGTTCTCCCCAGGGTTTATTACTATTGTTATTGTTTTCATTGTTATTGTTATCATTAAAAACCAAAACGTCCAAAAGCTCGTTATAACGCTACATTCTGCATGGAGTCATAGCAAGAATCGCCGTGTAATGAAACCGCCGCATAACGAGGCAATTTTCTACAGGATCCATATTTCGACCGCGTTAAATCTTCATAATAACTAAGCGTACGTGTTTTAACGAGTATCGGGTATATCACTATTATTACTAAGTGCGACTACCACCAATATACTCCTGCCACCACCACCACCACTACCGTGCAGCAGTAGTGTATATAGGCCTATATTTTTATAGCTACCTATATGCACTAGTATACATATAAGTTGTGTGCATAGACATATCACGAACTGTGTGTATATATACATATATATGATGTATATATATACGTAATGTATACATATATGTATATATATATATTATATAGGTTATGCGTTCACGTGATGGGTGGGGACTGGCGCATTTCGTAAGCGCTGGGCGTAGTTCGATGCCAACAGCGAATTGATCAATAGCAATAGCCAGGGTAGGTCTGCTACACTGCAGACATATAGTTGTACTGTTGATTGACCAATGTTGTCGAATGATTGATTGGTCGATGAGATTAGACGATTCAATAACTGTGATGATTGACTGACTGAATGATTGAGTGTTTGATTGCCTCGTAGATTGATCCATTGATCGCCTCATCGTTGTTTTCGTCAACGACACACAGCACTGCGATGTAAATTATTACGTATATATATTAACAATTGTGTAATTGAAAGACTTGTTGGTCAAGGTCCCTACACAGTAGCCATCTCAGGGGAGGATCGAATCCATACTCTCCGCGTTACAAGCGAACGCTCAACCAATAGGTTACCGTATCTCGTGTATAGCCTACGAAAGGAGTATCTTGTCCTTGTCTGTCTGTCTGTCTGTCTGTCTGTCTGTCTGTCTGTCTGTATGTCTGTCTGTATGTCTGTCTGTAGCCTATTTCGCCTAGTTAAATTTTTTTGTACATTTAAATCCTGTTTAACTTATTTCGCCTATTTCGTCTACTTAGCCTAGTTAACCTTTTTCGTCTATTTATTCTGTTTGACATATTTTGCCTATTTCGTCTACTTAACCCAGTTAACCTTTTCGTTTATTTAGCCTGTTTAACATATTAAACCTATTTCGCCTAGTTAACCTGTTCGGCTATTTTTTTAATCCTATATTTAACCTATTTCGCCTATTTCGCCTAGTTAACCTTTTCGGCTATTTATCCTATTTAACCTATTTCGCCTATTGCGCCTATAATTAACCTTTTTCGTCTATTTAACTAATTGTTTAACCTATTTCACCTATTTCGCCTAGTTAACATTTTTCGTCAGTTTAACCTGTTTAACCTATTCGCCTAGCTTAGTTAACCTTTTGCGTCTACATAGCCTATATATACACGGTGAGTCATAAAAAACCGTGTCCCTACAAATTTTACTTTAACTTAGTCAGATATAACATTATGTGGAAGAAATTTTAAGTAAAGATAGAGGAGTTATTACTGAGCATAAGGAAAGTTAAAGTTTATGCTCAAATTGCCCTCCTTGGGCATCCACGCATGCGCGAAGACGCGCACGCCACTGCTTGACTGACTCGTCAATGATGCGCTGGTCCATTTCGTCCCATGCCTCCACAATTCGATTACGCAACTCATTGACATCATGCATTCGATATCTGTAGACCTTTTCTTGCATGACACTCCATATTTTATAGTCTACCGGATTCAAATCAGGGCTGTTTGGTGGCCACAGAGTAGGCGGGATGAAATCAGGTGTTTCAGTGCGCAGTAACTCAACAGTCTCCCGTGCTCTGTGCGCAGGAGCGCTATCTTGCTGGAAGATGAAATACTCCGTTATCTCACGAATGTCTGGTAAAAGGCCCTGCATTAGTAGAACGTCTCGGTAATATTGTCCATTGACCTTAACACCCGGTTCGATTAAATGTATATTCGTACGACCGAGTGCAGAGATCCCGACAGATACCATAAGGGATTTGCTGAAAGTTGGCCGAGTACGCAAAAGACGATTTGCTGGAACGTCCCTCTTCCTTGTACCGACGGATACGTAAATGCGATCATTCTGATTGTTACTGGGTGCTGCTACAGTAAAGAGTTTTTCATCAGTAAACCAGATGAAATTGACTAGGCTTGCAGGATACAACCTCAGTAGCTGACTGGAACGTTGGAATCTTGCTTCCTTGTTAGCCTCTGTGAGTTCTTGAGCACGTCGTTTCTTTAAACATTGCAAATGCAAATCACTCTTAACGATTCTCCTAACTGATGACTGGCTGATTCCTATATATTTGTCTCTGTGTACGATGCGTTTGCGGCATATCTTCCTGGCTGAGCACCAGAGATTCAACGTGTTCAACATTGTCGACGGTGCTGGCTGTTCGCGGACGGCCGCTACCAGGTTGACGACGAAAAGACCCAGTTTTATCGATCTTTGACAGGAGATAATTTAATCCACCACGAGTCCAACCTTTATCTGAAAATTCCTTTAAAAACCGCTTCGCACCGTAATTTTTATTCTTTCTTAAAAATGTTATAACATGTTTATCTTCTTCTGTAAACACCATTTTGTCGGGGTTGTCGTGACGTCATCATAGATTAGTCCACAATGACGTCACGTCGAGCTTTCTATAAAAAATAATTTATATAGCACTTGCCTGGACTATTAAGTGTCATTATTCTGAAATTTTGTTAAAATTGATGGTTATCTGCATGTATTGTGTCAAGTTATGCAAGGACACGGTTTTTAATGACTCACCGTGTATATATATATATTACGTCTATTGAGCCTATTTAGCCTATTTCGCCATGCTGAGGATATCGTCCATTTAGTCGTCTGATCGTGGACTATATATGCCTACGTAATTATGCTTTCAGGTCGAAAGCGCCTCTGAAGCGTTTTTTTAGAGGCGCTATATAAATGTGGGCCTACGATTACGATCGATTTGTTAAATGATTAATCACTGACTCAACGACTGAATAACTGGTTGCTAATTAAACGATCGGGTCATCACTGATCGATACGCTTGGTATACACTGGTCGATATCTCGGTCTTTGATCGATTAATCGATCGATTGCTTTAGGTGATTTGTTGGTATATACATCTGCATGGTCAAACTTTTGTTCTTAACAATTTCACGTTAGTAATTCATCAATGCAATGCGATTAAATATACATAGACGTATATATAGTTACATAGTACATAATATATATATTACATATATATGTATATATTGGTATATATAGACTATAGTTAAGGTTCATATATAGGATTATATATGTATATGTATATATGAATATATATATATGTATATATGTATGTATATATATATATGTATGTATATATATATATATATATATATATATATATATATATATCTGTCAAACTGCTCAGGCAACTAACTTGCTGAAGAGCAAGAGCATGACTTCTGAGACGTCACCATATAACCCGCGATATAATGTATATATATATATGAATATAATATGTATCTATGTATGTATATGTTATATATATATAATATAAAGCCTATATTATATTTTAACAAGATATATATATATATATGTATATATATATATATAATTATATCTTGTTCGTTTATTGAACCCTAGAAATGTCGACAACAGAAAACACAGTTCGACATGAACTAGCCTATATAATTAGCATAAATTCATCAATTTGAAAGCTGCTTACAGATTCTACTTTTAGTGTTCGTGTTGAGAAAAATATAATCGGTTAATTGGTGTAATCTATTTTGCGGTAGGCCTATAGCTTTTGGGGTGACTATAGTTACTGTTCACCAAAAGTAACGCACAGCGGTTACTGATTAATTTTATGAGGTAACAGTAAGTTAATGCAAAAAATTAGTTTCCCGGACAATTTCGTTTGCTCTCTTGTCTCTGAACATTTTGTCTTTTAGGCCTATTCGTCAAATTCAAAGTCTAATTTCATCAGTCTAAAATTCAAGTTAATATTCCCACTTGCAGCAACTAAAACTTGTTTGTTACTTTTTAAAAGTAAATGTAATCGGTTACTAGTTAGGCCTACCATTTATCTAAAGAAACATTTGTATAGGTAACTATAGTTATCTACTAGTAAGGGCCTACTGGTATAGGCTGGTGCAATGCGCTTGGCCTTCGAGTGGCGCTTTAGAAGTTTGGAGATTACGATAGCTTTCCTTTCCAGTAACCAGTTACTGTAACTACATTTACTTTTGCTTCGGCTGAGTTTGATCGATGCGTCGGTATTTCTGGAATTAAGTTCGTACAGCGTATACACGACGCAAGGACCAAAGATGATATATGAGCCTGGATTCCTTGCCTACGCTGGTCGTTGTTTTGCGACTTAAATGAATAACGTCGACGGCAGGCGGGTATCCCCTTTATTCGTCGTCTTATTCTGATTTTTATTTCTCATTTCGCAGATCTTATTATGCTCAACATCGGTTCAAGATGCGCAGACAGACTGGTTGTGGCAGAGGCTTTTATCGCTCGCTTTTCCCTTCCCTGCACTCTTCCGCTTAGAGTGGACAGGATGTAGAGGTCCTTGGGCCAGGTCGAGTCATCAACATCCGCCATCGCATTCTTTGCCAATCGATTTATGCTCAAATAATGGCCGCCATCTCCTCCTCTCCTTCCTCTGCAGCAACCGGCGCCAACATCCACTGACTGAACACGAGACGGCGCTGCACATTTAGGCACCGTGGCGATAACCATGGAGACCCGGATAAAGATGACCATTACGGCAATTACGGTCCACATGGTGGTGATTTCGCTAATAAATAATGATGATGATGATGATGATGATGATGATTATAAAAATAGTAATAATAATAAGGATGTTACTACTACTACTACTACTACTACTACTACTACTACTACTACTACTACTACTACTACTACTACTACTACTACTACTACTACTACTACTACTACTACTACTACTACTACTATACTACTACTACTACTACTACAACCACTACTATTACTACTACTACTACTACTACTACTACTACTACTACTACTACTACTACTACTACTACTACTACTGTGGCGGTCAAGGCCACAGTGCGTAAGTGGGAGGATTTATTTTATGCGAATAGCATCGTTTTCTTTAAGTTTACATGCGAAGGGAACAGCATCGTTTCTCTTAAGTTTACATGCGAAGGCCCAGCATCGATCATTTAATTTTTATTTAATTTCAATAGGCAACTGGCCAGCAACGACCGTGGTAGGGAAGCCCGATCGACGGTCTAAAGCCAGCGCATAGCGAGCAGACGCGCTCATTCGGGATGCATAGAGCCTGCCTCACGGTGTGCTGCTTTATACGTGAAGAGTTGGTTCGACTCTTCATACATAGCAATACTGTCAAACAGCGTTGTTGGTTAGCGATTCAGTTACCGATTCAAATATACTGCACTCAGTGTGGTAGGCGAGTGATTTTTTGGTTACGACCGAGTCAGAGTTCGAGTTTCCGGTTAGTACAAATATATTTACGGACGAAAGGGGCGTCCGAATAATATAATCAGGCGATCCCGAGTACAGCTAAAGAAGTTCACTGTTGGGAGACGGGCCGACAGCGCCGATCCGGCGGGTTGGATCCCTCCGTTGATCGCGAAGCGGTCTAGATCCCGATCGTGGGAAATCTACGGCCGAGTAATACTCGGGGAAGGATACCGTTGATACACAGGAAAACCAATTCAGTGTGAGATCGAAAACCAGGGTGAATTTGGCGACGGGCAGGAAAGTCCCTCTTGGGTTTTGAAGAACTCCGCGATCGGAGCTTGTCCGGTAACCCATGGGAGTAGAGGTGACCTTCTTAAGGTAGCCATTTTCTGGAATTCTGAAATCCTTGAAACCAAGAGTAAATTTGGCGTCGGGCAAGGAAATCCCTCTTGGAGTTCGAAGAACTCCAAGATCCGACAGTGTTGGTTTTATCCACTGAGACGAGTTTTACGCGATTTCGGCGTACTCGACACAGGGGAAGTTCTACGCGCTTTCGGCGTACTCGGCCGGGAGGATTTTACGCGACTTCGGCGTCTTCGGCTGGGAGAGTTTTACGCGACTTCGGCACTCGGTGAAGTGACCGTCGGGATACCTGAAAAAACCAATTTAGTACAAAAACGATAATAAGGGTAAATTTGGCGACAGGCAGGATCGGAGCTTGTCCGGTTACCTGTGGGAGTAAGCGTGACCTTCGTTAGGGAACCAAAATTCGGAAATTCTTGGGAACAAATTTCAGGACATTCTGGTAACCTTACGGGGTCAGCGTTACATTTGGATTGTGACACTTGGATGGCTGACACGCCGGTGGAGCGTTGGAGGGGCTCCATCGCCCGGTAACTAAAAATAGTTACTGGGAAAGACCACTGTTACCGAAAGACCGCAGTACGGGAAAAGACCGCCCGACAACTGATTACAGTGCGGTAAGGCCAGGAAAGCGATAGAATCAGGAAAATCTTGTATTCAAACCAGTCGTTATTCAGAGCAAATAACTTGGTGATCGAAACACGTAGTTCCGAGAACTGACCGAAGTGCGAAGTAGGGCCCACCTCGTGCGCCGGTCGGAACACAGTTCTGCGTGCGGTTAGGGAGGTTTTAGACCTAGAACCTGTCCTATCAGAAGAGAGTGTCGTGAGACCAGTATACCGCGTTAATATTACACGTGTATATATTATCGCAAGATGTTCGCGTGTTTGAGACAGCACGACGTGACGACTCGTCAGATGTACACCTTGTCCTCTCGGACAAGAGAACGTTCAGAGTTTTCCCCTATTGACGATAACTCGAGAGTCATGAGATGCAGAATGGTACGTGAGGGTTCGGTTAAGGTGGAGAAAAAGAGGAAGTCTTTGACTAAGAGATCTCACAGGAAGCTGAGGACTTCTGCCGGCAAGAGAGCGAACCCTGTTCTAAAGGACGGCCATCCTGAGGACGAGGACGTTGCCCACCCGGCGACCGCGGCAGTGGCAGAGTCCGAAAGTGAGATGGAGCTTGACAGCGACACTGTTCGCAAACAAGCGATACCCTCGGGACCTCCTCTTGGAGAAATGGGCACTGAGAGCGGAGACAGGGAACCGCTCGTCTACAGCAGAAGTAGACAGGATAGTGACCCGGGCGACTCCAGAAGGTCAGTTGGCTGGAGCCGAACCCAGCCCGACGACGAAGCAGCGTCTCGGGTAAGACCGACACAAATTGGTACCACGTCTGATGAAGGGTTAGTTGATCTCGAGCGACGAAAGTCACAAACTGGTACCAGAAGTGGGGTACTAACGTTTTCTTGTCACAGAACCAGGCAAGGTCAGGAAGATACCGAGGACGAGTCGGATGAAGTGCCCCATAGTGAGCACGGAGGCGCGCGTCCAAAGTTACGTAAACGGAAAAGCAAACGAAGGTTGCTTGATGAAACGGGTGCACCTGACGAAACCAGTGCATTTGAAACGGAAGCTGGAACCCGCAGTGGGCGTGAAAGAGGTTTCCATGAGGATAACGGATGGTTGATAACCGTTCCAAAGACTACTGAGGTAGTACAGAACGATGTGAATAACGAGACATTCACACATTGGCGAGAGACCGTTGGTGAGAGTAGGTTTGACAGGTCCAAACCACTCGTCGACAATAGATCGGGGAACCTTGTGCAGGTTCAAGTACCTAGTATCGTACGGGGCAGGCAACCTGTACAGTTGAGACAGGCTTGTGATAGGCCAAGAGACATTGAGACAGGCCTGAAACCGCGGGGTGACGCCGTAGTGCAGAAAACGAGTGGTGACATCGTGGCGCATCAGCGAAACGAAGGCAATCGAGTACCGTTTACCAACATGGAAGAAGGTCGTCCAAGACCTGTGACAGATGAGGTAGATTGGCAAGCGGAGATGTCTTACCTGCGACAGAGTGTGGCAATGATGAGTTCGAAGCTTGAAGAACTGTCTGTTCCTGCTGCTCAGCATGCGAAGTCTTACCGACGCGAGACATCGGGGAAACCTACGGGCCCAGGTTACCAGATGGATCGCCGAGGGAAGCTGCAGATCGAAGAGCCAGCACGGAGCCGAGGTAACACAGAGACACGTGAGGAAGTTTCGCTTTCGGGAACTTCGGAAAAGTTACGTAGCCGCTATCTTCCCGAGGACAGCGGGAGAGAGTCACACGGAAAAACGGCAAGGCAATCGAGTCGACAACGTCTGTTGACAAGAGGAAGAGTTGAGGCGAAATTACGTTCGTCAGTGAGTTCTTCGGATTCAGACGCCGATAGTGTTGGTCCAGAAGAGGCCATGAGAACCGGAGTCTTTGACAGGAAAAACCTCCGTCAACGAGGAAGGCACGAGAGTTATGAGAAAACTGAGAGGGAGACGTATGGTAAGGAACGTCTACCAGAGTACGAGAGACGCGGTTTAAAACAGGCACTTGATAGAGAAACCGAGAGAGAATCGAACATGGGAAGAGACAGAGATCATTTGGCCTGGGATGAGACCCACGAGCGGTACTCTAAAGGGCACAAACCAGATTCGAGAAGTCGTAATTGTCTTAGGTACGACGAATCTGATAGACCGCCAGAGTCAGGAAAAAGAGATATTCGCGAAGAAGACAGAAGAGTTACGTTCGTCAACGGAAACTCTCAGAGCTCTCGCAATAAATATAAACGATCGGAGTCCAAAGACTACGCAATTGGTGAGCCTCGTAGAAAAGGTCAGAGACAGGCTGAGTACATCTCTGATGAAGACAGTGCAACGTCAGGCGACCGAGAGATGACTACGATGTATTCTAAGTGGCGTACAGGGAAGACGTTGGGTACTCTGAGGGGACAGAGTCGGTACCGGTCAGTGGTGAGGACAGACGAGGGAAACGATTCCCGGAGTAACGATGAGGACAACCGGAGAGGAAATCCCAAGAAGAGTGTCGGAAGATCACTTGTTACGCGGACAAGAGGCGAAGACCGATCGGATCGCGGTATACGAATCAAGCTAGAGAAGTACGACGGCAAGTCAGCGATCGCAGCCTTTCTAGCAAAGTTCGAAGTTTGTGCACGGTGCAACCGGTGGAGTGATCAGGAAAAAGCAGACCAGTTAATGTGTGCCCTAACGGGTCCCGCTTCGCAGCTGTTGTGGGACATGGGTGCACAGAGGGACGTGTCTTGGCGAGAACTTGTTGAGCGGCTTAAGGCCCGGTACGGGTCTGATGACCAAACTAGCCTATATCGGATGAAACTTCGCACTTACCGGCAGGCTCACGGAGAAACGCTGAGTAGTGTAGTGCAGGAAGTACGAAGGCTAATGGCTTTGGCATACCCAGGACCAACAAGTGATATCGTCGAGACGGTCGCTTGTGACGCTTTCATTGATGCACTGGCAAACCAAGATTTGGGGCAGAAGGTGCGCGAGCGAGAACCAGTTAACCTCGAAGCGGCGTATAAACATGCGGTGAGGTTGGATGCCTATGGTCGATCTTCGACACAAGGTGGTGATTTAGACCGGAGACACGCGAGAGTTAAAGTTACCATGGAAGACCGAAAAGACTCGAGCACTGAGGGGCAACAGTCTCGTCGTCTAGAAGATCTCGAGCGAAAGATTAAAAATCTTTCAAGAGAACTTGATCGAGTGACAATAAGTCAGAATTTGGGCATCGTTCCGAGAAAACCTCATGAAAGGGAGAACAGTTCTGATCTAGCTGTGGGAGATCAGAGGACAACCGAACCGAATGTGGGATGGCGACGGATTTATCCGCCCACACGGTTGCGTAACCCGGATATCGAATGCTACTTGTGCAAACGAAAAGGACACATAAAGCGATTTTGTCCTCAGAGAAACGCTGAGACGAATGGTGCAACCGGTACCAGTGAACCTACAAAGGCTGAACCGATACAAGAGGAAACCCAAAACCGACTGGTCAAAGGCAGTAGGGTGGCCTACGTGGTTGCGAGACTGACAGGAAAACGTATACACTGTCTACTTGATTCTGGAAGTGAAATGTCACTTGTACCACGACGTTTCGTGCTAGACGCTGTGCTAGTACCGTCAGAACAGCGACTCCTAGCCGCTAATGGAAGTCAGATTAAGGTGGATGGTGAAACTAACCTTAAGATTCGGATCGGAAAGCAGGTGTACCCTGTACCCTGTCTAGTTACAGACCAAGTGACAGAAGTGATCTTGGGGTTATCTTGGCTGGAAGCCAATCAGGCAAGATGGGACTTCGCAAGTCGATGCGTTTTCCTTGGGAGCGAGAAGATCCCTCTGAAAGAGGTCGTTACCGAGTCCATGTGCCGGAGGGTTACTGTGCAAGAGGACATAATAGTTCCTCCAAGGAGCGAAGTTGACGTTCCAGCTTGGGTTGTATACCCGCATTTCCAAAAAGATAACGAAGATTGGACGACCATTCCAATGGAATTATCAAAAGATTTGATAATCGGACGTACGTTGGTGACAGGAAGAGACACGGAAGTGTGGATCAGGATGTTGAATGTTGGAGACAGAGATTCGCTAGTCAAGAAACGGACTGAATGTCCGCTGGAGCGAGTAAACGTAGTCGATGTGACAGTTAATCGAGCCAGAACGGAGTCGTATGATGAGCCTTACCGAAGCGAAAATCCGGGGAAACCTACGGGCCCAGGTTATCCGGAGGAACGCCGAGGAAAGCAGCAAAGTACGATTGACCGGTTTGGATCGAAGATTAGTACAACGGCCAGTGTAGCGGAGCAGACGCTCAACCCACTTGCCGAACAGACCCTAAAACGACTATGGGAAGAAGTGCCAGCAGACATTTCGGAAGAAGAGCGAATCAGGTTACGAAAACTTGTGCTAACGTACAGCGCAACGTTTTCCCTTAACGAAAGTGATAACGGATTCACTTCGGTGATCCAACACGAGATCGATACGGGACAGGAGAAACCAGTTCGGCAACCTTTGAGACGTCAACCGCTTTCCATGTTACCGGAGGTGGATCGTCAGGTAGAAGACATGTTGAGACAAGGAATCATTGAACCTTCGATATCGGAATGGGCATCCAATGTCGTAATGGTTAAGAAAAAGGATGGCAGTATGCGTTTCTGTATCGATTACAGGCAACTGAACCTGAAGACACGGAAAGATGCTCATCCGTTACCCCTTATCCGCGAGAGTTTAGATACCCTGGGTGGCGCCAGATGGTACAGTACGTTCGATTTGAGAGCAGGTTATCACCAGATGGCCTTGCACCCAAGAGACAAACACAAGACCGGGTTCGTTACGAGAAGGGGCAGCTTCCAATTCAAAGTGTTACCTTTCGGATTGTGCAATAGTCCGGCCTCGTTTTGTCGACTAATGAACTTAGTCTTGACAGGGCTAAACTATGACATCTGTCTGGTTTACTTGGATGACATAATTGTGTTCTCGAGGGACGTAGAGACGCACATGCAACGTCTAGAGATGATTTTCAGGAGATTACAAGAGTATAATCTCAAGCTGAAACCATCCAAATGTTACCTGTTACAACAGAGAGTATTGTTTCTTGGTCACGTTTTGAGTGAAGAAGGGGTCGCGACGGATCCGAGCAAGATCAAGGCCGTAGAAGAATGGTCTGCTCCTCGGAACTTGAGGCAAGTCAGATCCTTCGTTGGTCTTTGCTCCTATTACCGACGTTTCATACATGATTTCGCGGTGGTAGCTCAACCACTTCATTTCCTGACCAGGAAAAATGTACCGTTCCATTGGACTGACGAATGTCAGGGAGCTTTCGAAGAACTTAAACGAAAGTTGGTTTCCGCACCTATACTTGGGTTACCGAACGACGAAGGCCAGTACATCCTAGATACGGATGCCTCGGCATACGCCATTGGAGCGGTATTATCGCAAGTACAAGAAGGAGAAGAGACAGTGATTTGTTACGCGAGTCGGCTCTTGTCGACGGCGGAACGGAACTATAACGTTACCAGGCGAGAGTTGTTAGCTGTGGTGTATTTCTTGAAAGAGTTTCGTCAGTACTTACTGGGTAGTAAATTCCTACTCAGAACAGACCAATCCGCACTTCAGTGGTTACGCAGAACACCGGAACCGATTGGCCAACAGGCTCGTTGGTTAGAGATGATAGAGGAGTTTGACATGGAGATATGTCACAGACCGGGAGCAAAACACGGTAACGCAGACGCGATGTCTAGAGGTCCGGGTGAGGAACAACCTAAAGTGGTTACCATGAGAGTTACGAATGAAGACGTGATGTGGGCACGTCCGATCGGAGAAGTAACGCGCTCCGAGGTTACCAGTGAAGATACAGGCCAGGAAATCCGTTGGACAAAGGAGTTTCTTCGAAGAGAACAGCAGAGCGATTACAATATTGGTACGGTCCTTGATTGGAAGGAGTCGAAGCATCATCCAACACAGGCAGAACTATCACCTGCTAACGGAGAGGTGAAAGTGTTGGTGAGCAACTGGAATCAGCTGGAAGTCCTGCAAGGAGTGTTACACAGAGGCTGGATTCAGGGTAACACAGGAAAAGCTGAGCGATCTCAGTTAGTTGTGCCCTTATCTCTACGGCAAGAGATGCTTCAGTTAACACACGCAAGCTTTGCCGGAGGACATTTCGGGATTCGGAAGAGTTTAACTCAGTTGCAACGCCGGGCGTATTGGCCGAGTTGGAAGGACGATGTTAGACGGTTCTGCCAAAGGTGCGATCGCTGTGCTCGTTATCGAAGGGAGAAACCTCCAAGACAGGGTTACATGCAGACTCCTGTCGTCGGTGAACCAATGGAGAGATTCGGAATTGATATAACTGGTCCGCATCCTGTATCAAGTAAAGGCAACAAATACATACTGACAGCGATAGATTACTTCTCGAGATGGGCTGAAGCTCTGCCTATCAGAAACCAAGAGGCCGTTACTGTGGCAGAATCGCTTATGGTACACGTGTTCTCGAGGTTTGGTATGCCACGCCAGATCCTGACGGATCAGGGACCGTGTTTTGAGTCGAAGTTATTCAAAGAGCTGTGTAAACGCATGGAGATTGACAAAGTACGTACAACTCCATATCGACCCTCTGGTAACGGAATGATCGAAAGGTTCCACAGAACACTGAACATGTTGATCGGAAAGGTAGTGTCGGAACGACAAAAGGATTGGGATGTTCATGTACCATATGTAATGGCGGCATATCGAGGTACTGAACATGAAGCGACCCAACGGACACCTAATTTCCTGTTCCTGGGAAGAGAGAACCATACGCCATTAGACTTGATTCTAGCCCAAGTTACAGAGTTCGAGAGACCGTCTTACAGTGACATGGAAGAGTACGTGGAGAAACAGAAAGAGAAAATGGAACGATCGTATCGGCTTGTACGAGAACAGTTAAAGAGAGTAGCAGAAAGAAGGAAAAAAGCCTACGATTTGAGAGTGAGACCTAGCAAGTTCGCTCAAGGAGATTGGGTTTACTATTACTACCCTCGGCTAAGAAGTGGAAGGAAGACAAAATGGGCTCGCTATTACACCGGCCCATTCTTGGTTATTCAAGTGCTCAGTCCGTGTCTGTACCGGATTCAGAAGAGTCCGAAATCCACGCTAATGGTTGTGCACGTGGATAAATTGAAGCCGTTTTACGGTAAACCTCCGAGTACCTGGTTACCGGAGAGGGACAGAAATCTTGAGTTACCTACAGTAGACTGGTCAGTCCTGGCTCAAGATTCTAATGCAGAACATGAACCAGAGGAACCTTCAGAGAATCCAGACGAGACCGCTGATCCAGAATTGCCACCTGGACGACGGACGAGACGAAGACCTCGCTTGGATGGATGACTACGACTGTAGAAGTCCTTGTTAGTGACCTTCTGAAGCAGACGTGTATCTAGGACCAACTAGATCAACGCTTAATTGCGTTAGTTTCATTGACTATTCGAGACCCATGTTTCAGTTGCCCTTTTGATGAGAGTATTTCTTTTGAGCGGTATCTGGGAGCATACAGTACCTGTGCTACCACCAACGCTTAATTGCGTTGGTTTTACAGATTGTCAGTGAATGACTGTTTAAGTTTCCTTTTGATGATATGTTTCGGTTAAACATTGGATTAGTGGTTAGTACTGAAACGAGTAAAGATTCCAGTACTAGGACGCTTCATTGCGTTGGTTCTACAATATGATAACCTGTACTAATTAAGATATTTTGCTTTCACGATTTTGAAGTGGTACCGGGTGTGACTGATCGACGATGGTTACCAGATCGGGAGACAGTGGGCGACTTTTCTCTCCTTTAGTTCTCCTGGCCCTTGGGGTCCGGTAGAGCCCAGGTTCATGATAGAGGGCCTGTTAAGGTTGGCGATTTGTCAGGTACGACAGGTTGCCAGTAGGGTGGTGGTTCGGATCGAAAGCATCATTAAATAGGCTGTCGCTATCACGGTTCTCATCGTGTTTGGCGTACGTGCAGGGTGCCGAGAGATCGAAAGCATCATTAAATAGGCTGTCGCTATCACGGTTCTCATCGTGTTTGGCGTACGTGCAGGGTGCCGAGATTGTCGATATACCGCCCTATAACCAAAGGTGCATTTGGTTCCTTGCTCTCTAAGTGGATCTGGGTTGGGGATGTTCCTGTCACGTTTGATTAAGGTCCCCGATTTTGGCAGAGATGCTCCGCATCTAAGTAAGGTGGGGGGAGTGTGGCGGTCAAGGCCACAGTGCGTAAGTGGGAGGATTTATTTTATGCGAATAGCATCGTTTTCTTTAAGTTTACATGCGAAGGGAACAGCATCGTTTCTCTTAAGTTTACATGCGAAGGCCCAGCATCGATCATTTAATTTTTATTTAATTTCAATAGGCAACTGGCCAGCAACGACCGTGGTAGGGAAGCCCGATCGACGGTCTAAAGCCAGCGCATAGCGAGCAGACGCGCTCATTCGGGATGCATAGAGCCTGCCTCACGGTGTGCTGCTTTATACGTGAAGAGTTGGTTCGACTCTTCATACATAGCAATACTGTCAAACAGCGTTGTTGGTTAGCGATTCAGTTACCGATTCAAATATACTGCACTCAGTGTGGTAGGCGAGTGATTTTTTGGTTACGACCGAGTCAGAGTTCGAGTTTCCGGTTAGTACAAATATATTTACGGACGAAAGGGGCGTCCGAATAATATAATCAGGCGATCCCGAGTACAGCTAAAGAAGTTCACTGTTGGGAGACGGGCCGACAGCGCCGATCCGGCGGGTTGGATCCCTCCGTTGATCGCGAAGCGGTCTAGATCCCGATCGTGGGAAATCTACGGCCGAGTAATACTCGGGGAAGGATACCGTTGATACACAGGAAAACCAATTCAGTGTGAGATCGAAAACCAGGGTGAATTTGGCGACGGGCAGGAAAGTCCCTCTTGGGTTTTGAAGAACTCCGCGATCGGAGCTTGTCCGGTAACCCATGGGAGTAGAGGTGACCTTCTTAAGGTAGCCATTTTCTGGAATTCTGAAATCCTTGAAACCAAGAGTAAATTTGGCGTCGGGCAAGGAAATCCCTCTTGGAGTTCGAAGAACTCCAAGATCCGACAGTGTTGGTTTTATCCACTGAGACGAGTTTTACGCGATTTCGGCGTACTCGACACAGGGGAAGTTCTACGCGCTTTCGGCGTACTCGGCCGGGAGGATTTTACGCGACTTCGGCGTCTTCGGCTGGGAGAGTTTTACGCGACTTCGGCACTCGGTGAAGTGACCGTCGGGATACCTGAAAAAACCAATTTAGTACAAAAACGATAATAAGGGTAAATTTGGCGACAGGCAGGATCGGAGCTTGTCCGGTTACCTGTGGGAGTAAGCGTGACCTTCGTTAGGGAACCAAAATTCGGAAATTCTTGGGAACAAAATTCAGGACATTCTGGTAACCTTACGGGGTCAGCGTTACATTTGGATTGTGACACTTGGATGGCTGACACGCCGGTGGAGCGTTGGAGGGGCTCCATCGCCCGGTAACTAAAAATAGTTACTGGGAAAGACCACTGTTACCGAAAGACCGCAGTACGGGAAAAGACCGCCCGACAACTGATTACAGTGCGGTAAGGCCAGGAAAGCGATAGAATCAGGAAAATCTTGTATTCAAACCAGTCGTTATTCAGAGCAAATAACTTGGTGATCGAAACACGTAGTTCCGAGAACTGACCGAAGTGCGAAGTAGGGCCCACCTCGTGCGCCGGTCGGAACACAGTTCTGCGTGCGGTTAGGGAGGTTTTAGACCTAGAACCTGTCCTATCAGAAGAGAGTGTCGTGAGACCAGTATACCGCGTTAATATTACACGTGTATATATTATCGCAAGATGTTCGCGTGTTTGAGACAGCACGACGTGACGACTCGTCAGATGTACACCTTGTCCTCTCGGACAAGAGAACGTTCAGAGTTTTCCCCTATTGACGATAACTCGAGAGTCATGAGATGCAGAATGGTACGTGAGGGTTCGGTTAAGGTGGAGAAAAAGAGGAAGTCTTTGACTAAGAGATCTCACAGGAAGCTGAGGACTCCTGCCGGCAAGAGAGCGAACCCTGTTCTAAAGGACGGCCATCCTGAGGACGAGGACGTTGCCCACCCGGCGACCGCGGCAGTGGCAGAGTCCGAAAGTGAGATGGAGCTTGACAGCGACACTGTTCGCAAACAAGCGATACCCTCGGGACCTCCTCTTGGAGAAATGGGCACTGAGAGCGGAGACAGGGAACCGCTCGTCTACAGCAGAAGTAGACAGGATAGTGACCCGGGCGACTCCAGAAGGTCAGTTGGCTGGAGCCGAACCCAGCCCGACGACGAAGCAGCGTCTCGGGTAAGACCGACACAAATTGGTACCACGTCTGATGAAGGGTTAGTTGATCTCGAGCGACGAAAGTCACACTACTACTACTACTACTACTACTACCACTACTACTACTACTACCACTACTACTACTACTACCACTACTACTACTACTACTACTACTACTCAGTAACTGTAACTCAGTAATTACTGTAGCACTACTACTAGTAGTACTTCAGGCCGCAGCTTATTCACCGCGAGAGGCAGAGACAGACAGACAGATAGAAGAGACAGACAGACAGACAGAGAAACAGAGACAGACAGACAGTCAGAGACAGAGATCGGTACTACTACTACTACTACTACTACTACTACTAGTAGTAGTAGTAGTACTAAAACAACAACAACTACTACTATTATTATAATTATTATTACTACTACTTTAGTGTTATTATTATCAAATAGACCTGTAATTATCATTATCATCATTAATCATTCATTGTTTCATAAAGCAAGAATAATCATAGACAAAACGTCGAACACATTAGATTAACTATTTGTTTTCAGCTTACAGGACATGAATATTTAACAGTAACGTGCACGGACTGGAACAGGTATAATTATGCAAATAGGACACTAACAGGGAAGCAAGAAAGAGATTTAAGAAAGACTTATAAAACGATTACAGTTTGACATAGATATTGAGATACTGTATACGAAAGAAGGAAAATCAAGCATTATGTCATTCACAAAGTACGACTCATAGGCTACTAGTGAAAAACACTGAGGAAATCAATGCGGTAGACGCAAAGGCGAAGAGTTGACCATTGACCATGTCAGTGCAAAGGTTATTGCCAACTAGCACGGAATGATAAAGAGCATGTGCACTTATACAGACAGTAGGAGTGAGCAACAATCTGGGGAGGAGAGATAAGAGGCCACACGAGGGTAGAGAAGGATGTTGGAATTATAAAGTTGTCGCCAAGGTGCGACCGTGTCGCGTGAGGAGATCGACAACAACGACGAGATGGCATCATCATTATGATGTAAGCGTCGTTGCCGGTCGAGATAGGATGATGACGGACGAAAGCCAGCCTCCACTTGGGCAACAATGAAGGCCGCGAGGCCCAGGTGTAATCGGACACCACACAGCCAAGGTGTAATAGGACACCTCGCGGCTATGGTGTAACCAGACACCGCCCGCGCTGCAGGCGAGCAACGACCCGCGTATTGAGGAGCAATCTGACACTAATTGACGATAGCTTGACGTGGGGAGGGGGGCTGACTGATGCACGCTGGAGTTCCTACTTAACAGAAGGGAACGGAGAACACGGGACTTATACTGCTGACGAACGCGACGTGTGAACATCGGTCGAGCGAGAAACATCGGGAGGAACGACCAGCGGGGCGGCAGAGTATTAGTCCGTCAGATTCAGAGACTGACGCGAAAGAACGATCTGTAGTTAGGCTGTACGAAGCAACATTTGAGATAGTCCGATTTAATATCTAAACGCTTTAATACTACGTGGAAGTTCCCGTAGAGTTAGTGTATATATAATTGTTTGTTTAATTAAATTCATTTATTAATTAAACAAAGTTCGTCGTGAATCTTCTATAGAAAAGTTAGGCACGTTAAATAAAAGTGCAAGTAAGAGAACAAGCAATCGAGAGTCGACATCAACACACGGCAAACAATCGACGGGAAACCTCTGATTGCGACATTGGCGCAGTCGACAGGGTTTTCAACTGAAGACGTCACGACGAAGAACGGAACCGGAAACGGAAAAGAGGAATCTTAACAGATCGGGACCAGCGGCGAATACAACCCTTCGCAACTGGAGAAATCGAGTGCCGGACTCCGGAGACGAAGGACTCGAAGGAACCGACAGCAACAGGCAAGGACGAGGAACAAGAGCGCCGACGGACGACCGACCATCGCTAGCAACGACGGACGGGAGTGGCAACGGAGGACAGCGGATCAGCCAAGATACCAAAAGACGGAGCACGCTCGACGTATTCAGAGGGTAAGTCCTTACTGGTAGTCGTGGTAATCTGTGAGGTTGCGGTTGAGGTCTGGATGAGGATTGGTGTGCGAATAGCCGAGGCTTTTGCGTAGCTCCTTTTGCTCAGTTCTGTTCTTGTTGTATTTGTGGTAAAATTTTAGGACGTTGTTTTCTTTGATTTCTGACCAGCGGTGACTCTCCTCTAACTTACTTATCTTTTTCTATTAGTGAGCGGACTGTTGGAGATGGATAAGTTGTCGGTAGGGAAAAGAGTGAGGGTGCAGAACATGCCCCGTCACAGACTAGTCGCATATCTGATAAAGATGGAACTAGGAGAGGAGGAATTGGGTTCCATGAGTACGGGCCAGCTCCAAGAGGCGAGTGCTGAAATAATTGTGTCTGGACGGGAAACCCCGCCAGAAGTAAGTGAGGAAGTAAGCACGGGTAGCATAGAAAGCAGTATCGACTCGGCAGCGCAAACGCAGGTATACGAATTAAAACGCTTAAAATACGAGAGAGAGGAAGCCGCAAGGCTGAGAGAGGAAGCGGAGAGAAGAGAGAGAAGAGAGGAAGAGAAAGAGAGGAGAAGAGAAGAGAAAGAAGAAAGACTGAGAAAAGAAGCGAGAGAGGAAGCGGAGAGAAGAGAGAGAAGAGAGGAAGAGAAAGAGAGAAGAGAGGAAGAGAAAGAGAGAAGAGAGGAAGAGAAAGAGAGGAGAAGAGAAGAGAAAGAAGAAAGACAGCGAAGAGAAGAGAAAGAGGAAACTGAGAAGCTCAGGCTTCAGGAGGAGAAGCGGGCTGAGAAACAGAGGAAAGAAGAGAAGGAGGAGACTGAGAAGCTCAGGCTTCAGGAGGAGAAGCGGGCTGAGAAACAGAGGAAAGAAGAGAAGGAGGAGGCTGAGAAGCTCAGGCTTCAGGAGGAGAAGCGGAGGAGAGAAGAAAAGGAGGAGGCAGAGAAGAGAGAGAAGGAAGGCCGAGAGGAAAGGGACGCAGAGAGGAGACTCAGAGACGAAAGGGACTATAACTTGAGGCATTCGGTCGTAGGACGAATGAAAACGTATAGTGAAAGCTTGCGAGGACTCTTACCGAGATTCCCCAGCGACCATGCGCAAATCCCGGGTTTCTTTGTGCACTGCGAAAGGTTATTCGACTCTTGCGCTGTCCCGGACGACCTTCGAAGCAGATTACTCTTGACCTGTCTAGATAATCAGGCCAGAGCATTGACGGCCAGACTCACACAAGAGGAGCTTGATAATTACGGGAAGCTAAAAACCTTCTTATTGAAAGAGTTCAAAGTGAGCGCAGTCTCTTTACGAGATCGATTCATGAACGCAAAAAAGGCGGTAGATGAATCATACACAACATTAGCTTCGAGATTGCATAACTTACTTTCTTACTATTTGCAAGATCGCAAGGCAATGACGTTTGATGAGGTTACGAGCCTCTTGATCGCAGATAAGATGAAAGAAATGTTGCCCAGAGGATGTTTGAATTTCATCCTCAGTCAAGAGCAGCAGAAGTGGTTAGGGCACAAAGAGTTAGCCGAAGCAGCTGACACTTATGTCGCTACACACCCTTGGGAAAATGACTATACGAAGCATAGTCTAGGCACGGGTAAGACGGAGGCACACTACGCGAAAGCGCCAGCACCTCCTCAGACGACAGCTAAACAGACGGACACGTGGACTGACCGACCGGGAGGGACACAGACAAATAACAGGACAGACGGACGTCCAACCCCCGACGAGATTAGAAAGCGTGGCCTTTGTTTCCTATGCTTTTCTCCAGACCACAGAGCTAAACTGTGTTCGAAGAACAAACAAACTAAAAGCAAGCAGGTGAGCGCGTGTGCGGTCCAGCCAACCGTGACCAGAGCTCAAGACAGACAGGCAGACAGACAAAGCGAGACGCGACAAGACGGGCCGCCATTGATACAAGAGATAGAACAGCATACATGGCCGACAAACCCGGATTGCATTGACGTGGAGGAGACTTATGTAAGAGAGTACATGAAAGTATATATTACAGGGCTCCCTGTGACATCGTCTCTAATAGATAGCGGGGCCGAATACAATAATTGTGCGCGAGCAGAACTAATCAGGCCGCTCAACCTACCTGTGGTCAAGCAGATAGAGGTGAAGGGGCTGAACGGTCAATCAATGATTGTGGACGTGGTGCGGCTGAGACTAAAGGGGTCTCAGGCCGGCGAGGACAGGGAGGGGGAGGTAAATTACGCCCCTGATGTTCGGATATGGGCGGCACTCATTAAAGACCTTAATGAACCGTTAATTATCACGCCCACTACAGCCGACTTGCTGCGCGAGACAGCGTTGTATTCGAGTCACGCGGCCAGCGCTCCTGAAATAGACCAAATTTCAGAAGCGCAGGCGGTCGCAAGGACTGAGACGAGTGAGGAAGAGGAGAGAGGGGAGGAGGTAGAGGGACTTAGGGCGCTGATAGGCGAAGATTACTTCACGGTCGCTCAGGCAGACAGTGAGAGTGTAGGAGAAATCAGTCCCGAAGAAACGGATACTGAAGAGCAGTTCTTCAATCCTGAGATACCACCCCCACCCAAGGAAGACACAATAGTAGGCAGAAGCAAGATGGCGGCCGAACAAGCACAATGTTCGACACTAGCACCATTCTTGGCCCACGGGAAAATTGGGGCGAAGAACTTCTTCTTTGAAGACAATTTGCTCTTTCATAAAGACAAAATAGCTGGGCATTCTGTAAAACAACTGTGTTTACCTAAAGAAAGAATAGACAAGGTCTTAAACTTAGCACATGACGCTGCGTTCGCAGGTCATATGGCGTTGAAAACGACTAAGGACCGAATCAAACTGAATTTCTGGTTTCCCAACATGGAGGATATAGTGAAGGAATATTGTGCATCTTGCGACATTTGCCAAAGGCATGCGCCGCTGCGAGTGGCGCAGCGGGCCCCCATAACTCCTATCCCTCGCAACGACGAGACCAGATTCGGCTGTCTAGTGGCAGATTGTATAGGGCCTATAGTTACCAACGTAGACCCCACAAGCCCAAAACCCGAGTACAACTACGCCTTAGTGGTAGTTGACCAATTTTCAAGATGGCCGATGGCCTATCCTCTGAAATCATTAACGGCAAAAGCGACATGTGATGCATACATGCAAATCTTCACGACCTTCGGTTTTCCAAAAACGATTAGGTCCGATAACGGGTCGAATTTCAACAGCAAATTAACCCAAGAGTTTCTGCATCGTATGGGGTGCTCACCACGCTTTGGGCCAGTCGCACATCCGGAGTCACAAGGTCTAGTGGAGCGCTGCAATGCCACACTGAAGACCATGATTCATAAACTGGCAGAAGAAAACCCGAGGGGATGGCACAGACTGTTACCTTACGTGCTTTGGAGCTTAAGGGAACGCCCCTCGGCAACCACCCACGTGAGTCCCTACACCCTGGTGTATGGTACCCTGCCTAAAGGACCTCTATCTGTCCTTTCTGAGGAATGGGCGGGAGAGCGGGATTCTCCATTAAGTCTGGGCACAGGCGCCGCAGCTTACTTGGACCAATTAAGGGATAACCTTGAAATGTCTAAATTATATGCCGAATATTATTCAGACATTGAACAGCAGCGCTATGCTACTCATTACAATTTAAGAAGCATGGACAGGCGTTACGAAGTAGGGGATAAAGTCATCATCCAATCACCGGAAGCGCGAGGAGCAAAGAAGGAGGGCCAATGGCAAGGCCCGGCCATCATCGCTCAGGTGAAATCGCCCTACACATACATCGTGGAAATAGGGGGCAAAAGCCGCTTATTACATGCAAATCGTATTCGCAAATATAACGAAAGAATACAGCAAGCATTGATTAACAATTGCTCCATTCTGTTCGAGAAGGACGAAGACTTCGGTCACGTGGAAGCGGTGGGTAGCGTCGTCACGAGTCAGACACGGCCCAGTGAACAAGTAGACCCTATTGCCGTTGCACACTTAACGGTACCCGAGCGGAAACAGCTGTTTAGTCTGTTAGACAGATTTCCAGATGTGTTCTCGGACAAACCAGGTTTCTGTCCCGTCCTAGAACACACAATCACTGTTAGCGCGGAGTTCAGGCCGAAGAGTTTGCGAGCCTATAAGGTGCCGGAACTGCTCAAACCGGAGATGGAGAAGCAGATACGCGAACTTTTGGTCCTAGGTATCATCACTCCCTCACATAGTGAAATGGCTAGTCCCGTTGTGTGCGTTGTGAAAAAGGGAGGTCAAGGCGGTTTAAGACTGGCCATTGACTACCGATATGTAAACAAGTTCTCGGCGGGTGACGCATACCCCACCCCCGACATCCAGGAAGTGTTACAGAAGGTAGGAAGTGCAAACTTCATATCCTGCTTTGACGCACGTCAAGGATACTACCAGATTGGACTCCACAAGGACTCTCGTTGGTTATCAGCCTTCGTATGTGACGCTGGCCTATTTGAGTTCGTACGACTGCCCTTTGGTTTAAAGTCAGCCTCAAATTCTTTTATCCGATGCATGTCAAAGGTCCTTCATCCCATTCGCGACTTCACTGAGACGTTTGTGGATGACATGGCAGTACACTCGATGACGTGGCCGGATCACATGAAACACCTAGAGAAATACTTAATGACTATTCAACAGTCGGGTCTGACCCTTAACATTAAGAAGAGTTCGTTTGCTAGGCGACAAACAACGTTTGTAGGTCACCTGATCGGATCAGGGAACATTGAACCGGATCCTATGAAAATCGCAGGGCTAGGGAAAATCCCTCAACCCGAGTCCAAAAAGGACATACGGAGATTAATTGGCTTCTTCAGTTATTTTAGGAACTTCATCCCTAACCTGGCTGAGACAGCCAGAATTCTCACTGACTTGACCCAGAAATCGGTGCCTGCTAAGATACCCTGGCGAATTGAACATCAAAATGCGCTAGATAAACTTACGCACGATTTGAATAACGCTGTATGTTTGCAGACAATTGACTACGGCAGAGAGTTTGGTTTATCGACTGACGCTTCAGACAAAGCAGTCGGTTGCTGCTTATTCCAAATTCAAGACGATGGAACAGAGCGGCCAATATGTTTCGCCAGTTCTAAATTAGATGCTACGCAAGCGCGTTGGTCCACGGTGGAACGCGAAGCGTATGCTGTAATCTTTGCGTTGAAGAAGTTTAGGAATTGGATTTTTATGTCAAGGACCACCCTCTATTCTGATCACAATCCCTTGACTTTCCTAACTGCTTCTACGCCCACAAGTGCTAAACTTGCGAGGTGGGCTCTGGCACTCCAGGACTTTGATATCGCTTTTAAATATCGTCCTGGGGCGCTGAATATTCCCGCTGATCTTTTGTCCAGACTATGATTGAGGAAAAAGGCGGACTACCATGTAAGGCACCGCGACAACTGTAAATATATTTCTAACTGTGCTGATATTTTGTATTTTTCATGGGAACGACGAGGACATGGTCTGGAGGAAATCGATGGAGGGAACGACATCATTCTCAGCCGGGAGGCGAACCAATGACTGGCTTTGTCCTCCCCGGGAAGGGAGGTGTCGCGTGAGGAGATCGACAACAACGACGAGATGGCATCATCATTATGATGTAAGCGTCGTTGCCGGTCGAGATAGGATGATGACGGACGAAAGCCAGCCTCCACTTGGGCAACAATGAAGGCCGCGAGGCCCAGGTGTAATCGGACACCACACAGCCAAGGTGTAATAGGACACCTCGCGGCTATGGTGTAACCAGACACCGCCCGCGCTGCAGGCGAGCGACGACCCGCGTATTGAGGAGCAATCTGACACTAATTGACGATAGCTTGACGTGGGGAGGGGGGCTGACTGATGCACGCTGGAGTTCCTACTTAACAGAAGGGAACGGAGAACACGGGACTTATACTGCTGACGAACGCGACGTGTGAACATCGGTCGAGCGAGAAACATCGGGAGGAACGACCAGCGGGGCGGCAGAGTATTAGTCCGTCAGATTCAGAGACTGACGCGAAAGAACGATCTGTAGTTAGGCTGTACGAAGCAACATTTGAGATAGTCCGATTTAATATCTAAACGCTTTAATACTACGTGGAAGTTCCCGTAGAGTTAGTGTATATATAATTGTTTGTTTAATTAAATTCATTTATTAATTAAACAAAGTTCGTCGTGAATCTTCTATAGAAAAGTTAGGCACGTTAAATAAAAGTGCAAGTAAGAGAACAAGCAATCGAGAGTCGACATCAACACACGGCAAACAATCGACGGGAAACCCTCGATTGCGACAGACCGTACGTACGGTACGTACGTTATTATTTTCTATAACGTACGTACGGTACGCGTACGTTATTATGCCGTACGTAACCGTACGTTCACATGAGTTCAGGGGCCCGGGAACCTATTGCGCCAAAGGCGCCTATGCTCACACAAGTTTTGGCTCTGTTGCGCTGAGGCAGGCGCATGCTCACACAACTTTTTGGTCATTAATACGTATTAATGGCGCCTAAATTTTAATAGTGATTAGATAAAAGATGAGCGCCTCTGTCTCGCTGGGCCAAAGCTTATGCCGATGCACTCAATAGAAATAACACAGTAGGCCTAATGGAACCCTGACCTCAGGGGTAGGTCAGCAAGTTAAGCGACTGCCAGAGTCACGAATACCGGAAACCTTATACTCTTGGAGTCAGAAAGCTACAACAGTTGTTAGCTGTTGAAAGATAGGATTTCTCGATGGTTACTTCAAACTACAGGAGCGTTTGATGTGGCACGCGCAATATATCATCCTACAAGACTGCATGGGGAAAGAGGGGTTGAAATTCACAGGACAGCTACTTATTAAGACAGCTGTATGTATTGAATTCCATCTTGAATTCCATATTGAATTCCATCTTGTCGGACATGGAGTTTGTAGTTGACCAATCTTCCAAGAAGTTCTAGCTACAGTGAGTAGGGTTAGGTTAGGGTTAGGGTTTGAGTTAGGGTTTAAGTTAGGGTTTGGGTTAGGTTTTGAGTTAGGGTTAGAGTTTTGGTTAGGTGTTAGGATTAGGGCTTAGGGTAAGGGTTAGAGTTAGGGTTAGAGTTAGGGATAGGGTTAGAGATAGGGTTAGAGTTAGGGATAGAGTTAGATGTTAGGATTAGGGTAAGGGTTAGAGTTAGGAATAGGGTTAGAGTTAGGGATAGAGTTAGATTTAGAAGGTAAGCCCTGGAAGGGTGTACTGGCACAATCTTCAGTTCGTCCGCCATTATGGACCCATAGATGGTTCATGATGTTTCTGGTTGAGACCGAACGGGGCGTATGTCAAGAGTTGATGTATCCACTCTAGCTCCCGTTCCAGTCGTAGGCTACGGTTATTTGTTTTAATTTGTTCTATTGGTATTATGGTTAGATCGTTAATTGTGTGCTTGTTTTCGTTGAAGTGTAAGGCTATTGGTGTGTCTTTCTTTAACTTGATATTAGATTTATGGTTGGCTAGTCTTTCGGAAAGTTGTCTGCTGGTTTCACCTACGTATTGTTTAGTGCATTTCTTACAGTTTATTAGATAGATTACGTTACGGCTTTTACAATCTAATGTGTCCTTTATTGTGTACTTTCTTCTTGTGTATGTACTAGAGAAGTGTTTTGTCATTGGTAGATGTTGGCATGTTTGGCATCTTGTTGAGTTGCATTATCGATTGTTTGTCTCTGTGCGTTGTTTTAGTGTGTTTGTTAGTAAGTAGTTGAGCAAGGTTTTTATGTTTTTTATACGCCGCTATTTTCTTATAATCTGAAAAGCCTTCCCTAGTAATTATGTTTCGTTTCCATTCCCTAACTAAATGTGTTCCTATAGGTGATTATGGAATTATGATTGGCATTAGATTTTTAGTGTTTGTGTCTTGTTCTCTTTGTGTGTGGTAGTACCAGATGTCGCTTTTCATTTTCCTAAGTAGTCTCTTGTTATAACCTCGTCTCTTGAGGGAGTTAAAGAGGATAAAGCACGCCTGATCGTAATCTGATTTGAACGAACTGAGTCGTTTGAATCTTAGCACCTGGGATTTCAGAACTCCTCGTGCTGTGTGAGGGGGGTGGAAGGAAGCGGTGTGGAGGAGTTGATGGGTGTCGGTTTCTTTAAAGTATACTCGGGTTTCTAGTGTGCATGTTTCGTTGTGTGAGTGTTTAAAAACTGTGGTGTCTAAGAAATTTACTTCGGAATCGCTAACATTAAGTGTTATTTTTATGTCTGGAATTAATGTGTTAAAATATGTTTCGTATTCTTTTAATTCGGCGCGGGTGCCTCTCCATACAAAAAAAATGTCATCTAAAAATCTAAAGTAGAGTTCCGGTTTAATCCGAAAATGATGCATAGCCTTATCGTCAAATTCTACTAGGTAAAGGTCTGCCAGGCTCGGGGCGTACGGTTTCCCCATAGTAGTGCCAAAGATTTGTAAGAAAATCTCATTATTAAATTTAAAGTCATTATTTCTCATTGTTAGTTCCAAAAGTTCAAGAATTTCCCTATCTGGCCTATTGGGGTCTGGGTTGCTGGCCAAAGTCTGCTTAATTACTTCCAAAGTCCTATCTATATTCATATTTGTGTATAATGCCGTGACGTCTCCAGTTACCAATAAGCAATTTTTACCCACTTTTTGTCCCCTGATTTTGCTAATAAATTCATATGTGTCCTTTATAGGCCTATATGATAGATGCTTCTGTGCTAGTGGTCTTAGAAAGTGGTCAATAAAATCGCTAACTCTGCGAGATTCGGTCTCGCAATCCGCTACTATCGGTCTGCCCTCGGGCATATCCTGCTGTGGCCATTTTGATTTCGGTTTATGTACCTTAGGTAAAAGATAAAAATTTCTCTCCCTATCAGATTCTTTTGCACTTAAGTATGTTAGTTGTCGTTTTGTAATGATTTCCTTAGCTTTTAATCTTCTAAGTATCTCATTAATTTTAGGTATGGTTTCTATTCGTCTTGGTGTATCAATTCGTTTATAGTATTTTGTATTATTTAATTGTCGGTATGCTTCGTTCATGTATGATGTTTTGTTTAGAATACAGACAAGACCGCCCTTGTCCGCCGGTTTTATGATTAGTTCCTCGTTGTCTAAGTTTTTGTATACAGTCTCGCTGTTCCCTTGATAGATTATGTTGAGGATTTTTTATCTGGTAGTAGTTTTTGTCGTTTATTTTGTATTTGAGTAGTGTTTTTTCTGTTATTTCTCTAAGGTTAGTGATCAGTTCCTTCGTTCAAGGTGCGACCGTACGTACGGTACGTACGTTATTTTTTCTATAACGTACGTACGGTACGCGTACGTTATTATGCCGTACATTACCGTACGTTCACATCTGTTCATGACGAAAATAAAATACATAACATTATGCACAAGGAAAGTCAATAATAGTTGGTGATTGACGGTCGTAAGCAATTTTGACCATTACATCAGTCATCTGTGGCTGTTCAATGATCTCTACTTTCAAACTTTTAATTTCCCAATTGTTAATATTCTGTCTAATGTATAGGCAACCCCCTAGTGTGAAGAATATTATTTTACGGCACACTTTATAGGATGGTCATTTTATTGGTAATACTAACGTTCGGTAAAGTTCGTAAATAATTAGGCCTGCGTACGGGGAGCCAATTCCCAAATCCCAACACGTATAGCAGTTCATAAATACTTAGGGCTTAGGGTTAGGGTCAGTGTAGCCTATGTATTGTGTGCGATTAATAAGCTATACCTGTAAGTGGAAGCTGGATATTTTGCGACTAAAAGGCTATACCTGCGAATGGAAGCTCGATAGTTTCATTGCAGGAATTTAATTCGGGTGAGAAACGAATAAAAAGTTATACCTGCGTTTGGAAGCTGGATATTTGCGTGACTAAAAATCTATACGTGCGAGTAGAAGCTGGATATATTAATTGCAGAAATTTCATAATTTATTCTCAACCAGTAGCGGCTGAATAAATTTATGAATATTTATGAATTGCTATGCGTGTTGGGATTTGGGTAAATGCGTAGGCCTACGGGGAGACCAGGGCTGTAGTCGAGCGTATACGCGGGTATACAGCGTATACTTACCTCTAGAGAAATTTGAGAGCGTATACCCATGAGGGTATACGCGGGTATACAGCGTATACTTACCTCTGTAGATAAAATTTTCCGAAAAAGAGAGGTTTTCAACGGTTTTTAGGGCGAATGACTAAAAAAAAAAAAAAAAAAAAGGTCATCAACTTTTTCACAGACGAAATCGTAAAAAGTCTGAAAATTTTCTGAGAATTGGTGAAAAGTCAGAAATTTTTCCTAAAAAAAGTCTTCAAATTTTTTTTTACGCCGCTGGTCACCGGTAGCGTATACTCACCTCAAATTTTACCACTACAGCCCTGGGGGAGACCAATACTGTAGAGCTAAGCTGATCATTTTTGACGTACGCGTACGGAACGCGTACCTTGTAAGACTATATTGAGATTCTTTGTGAATGATCAGATAAATTTGTTGCATTTTTAACGTACGCGTACGGTACGCGTACGTTATTTTTTTCGATAACGTACGTACAGTACGCGTACGTTATTCCGGGAGGTAACGTACGGTCGCACTATGCCTTCGTTCCATCAGTTATGTTTTTCGGTGTCCATCGACTAGGATTAGTAAACAATTTCTTAAAAAAGGTAAGGCCCAAAGTTCCGCAATCGTCATCAAAATGATCAAGCAATTTCAATCTACGTGTAAGTCTACTAAGTGAGGTCTGTATAGAATCAGCTGGAATGCTACTTACTGATGGAACGAACGAAAGACCGAGATTGAGCGTTTTTATGTCTGTGTCTATTAGTGTATGATTTGATAAATTAAGAACGTTATTATGATTGTTTGGTAGGTCCTTAGGGTTTGGGTTAGGGTTAGGGTTTCGGTTAGGGTTTGAGTTAGGGTTTGGGTTAGGGCTAGGGTTTGAGTTAGGGTTAGGGTTTTGGTTAGGGTTTTGGTTAGGGTTAAAGTTTGGGTTAGGGTTTGAGTTAGGGTTAGGGTTAGGGTTTTGGTTAGGGTTTGGGTTAGGGTTAGGGTTTGAGTTAGGGTTTGGGATAGGGTTAGGGTTTTGGTTAGGGTTTGAGTTAGGGTTAGAGTTTGGGCTAGGGTTTGAGTTAGGGTTAGGGTTTTGGTTAGGGTTTGAGTTAGGGTTAGGGTTTTGGCTAGGGTTTGAGTTAGGGTTAAGGTTTTGGTTAGGGTTTGAGTTAGGGTTAGGGGATTGGTTAGGGTTTGGGTTAGGGCTAGGGTTTGGGTTAGGGTTAGGGTTTTGGTTAGGGTTTGGGTTAGGGTTAGGGTTAGGGTTTGGGTTAGGGTTTGAGTTAGGGTTAGGGTTTGTGTTAGGGTTTGAGTTAGGGTTAGGGTTTGGGTTAGGTTTTGGTTAGGGTTTTGGTTAGGGTTTGAGTTTGGGTTAGGGTTTGAGTTAGAGTTAGGGTTTTGGTTAAGGTTAGGGTAAGGGTTTTGGTTAGGGTTTGGGTTATAGTTAGGGTTTTGGTTAGGGTTTGAGTTAGGGATTTGGTTAGGGTTTGGGTTAGGGTTTTAGTTAGGGTTGGGTTTGGGTTAGGGCTTGTGTTAGGGTTTGAGTTAGGGTTAGAGTTTGGGTTAGGTTTGGGTTAGGGTTTTGGCTAGGGTTTGAATTAGGGTTAGGTTTGAGGTTAGGGTTTGAGTTAGGGTTTTGGTTTGGGTTAGCATTGTTGTGGAGAAATTAAGCTAGAATTACAGTATTGTGGAGAAATTCTTATTAACTTATTCAATTGGGGCCAATCCTTTCAGCATTCCACAGCATTGTACAGTTTACGTGTACATCTACCTCGCAAGCTGACGAGATTGAGGGTGATTGACCGTGACTTAATGAGAGAACTGCAGACGTTAAATGATAAACTTATATATATATATATATATATATATATATATATATATATATATATATATATATATATATATATATGATCTTCATAGATGGCGATATATATACACAAATTATATAAATATATATATTATATAATCTTCCGAAGAGGTGCAATTGATGTTGTAGGCATATAATGTTCAAATATGATGAAATATATATTTATATATATACAATTATACATATATATATATATATATAACCGCATATATATCTACACATACTCGTATATATATTCTTCGGAAAGTGTCAATCTTTCTCTCAATGTTAACAAATCTCGTGAAATGATCATCTTTCGTCGACGAACTCGTGATATGAGTCCTCCTCAAGAACTTGGAATCGATAGAGTAACCAAAATGGTGATCCTTGGTGTCACCATCACTGACGACCTCAGAAAATCAACACGTCCGTTCTCGATAGTCCTCGGTGATTGTCCTCGGTCCGTTCTCGGTAGTCCTCGGTCCGTTCTCCATTGTCCTCGGTCCGTTCTCCATTGTCCTCGGTCCGTTCTCGACTGTCCTCGGTTCGTTCTCGATTGTCCTCGGTCAGTTCTCGATTGTCCTCGGTCCGTTCTCGATTGTCCTCGGTCCGTTCTCGATTGTCCTCGGTCCGTTCTGGGTTGTCCTCGGTCCGTTCTCGGTTGTCCTCGGACCGTCCCCTGTTGTCCTTGGTCCGTTCTCGATTGTCCTCGGTCAGTTCTCGATTGTCCTCGGTCCGTTCTCGATTGTCCTCGGTCCGTTCTCGACTGTGCTCGGTCAGTTCTCGATTGTCTTCGGTCCGTTCTCGATTGTCCTCGGTCCGTTCTCGATTGTCCTCGGTCAGTTCTCGATTGTCCTCCGTCAGTTCTCGATTGTCCTCGGTCCGTTCTCGATTGTCCTCGGTCAGTTCTCGATTGTCCTCCGTCAGTTCTCGATTGTCCTCGGTCCGTTCTCGACTGTCCTCGGTCAGTTCTCGATTGTCTTCGGTCCGTTCTCGATTGTCCTCGGTCCGTTCTCGATTGTCCTCGGTCAGTTCTCGATTGTCCTCCGTCAGTTCTCGATTGTCCTCGGTCCGTTCTCGATTGTCCTCGGTCAGTTCTCAACTGTCCTCGGTCAGTTCGCGATTGTCCTCTGTCCGATCTCGATTGTCCTCGGTCAGAACTCGACTGTCCTCGGTCGGTTCGCGATTGTCCTCGGTCCGTTTTCGATTGTCCTCGGTTGTCCTCGGTCCGTTCTCGGTTGTCCTCGGTCTGTTTCCTGTTGTCCTTGGTCCGTTCTCGATTGTCCTCGGTCAGTTCTCGATTGTCCTAGGTTTGTTCTCGATTGTCCTCGGTCAGTTCTCGATTTTCCTCGGTCCGTTCTCCGTTGTCCTCGGTCTGTTCTCCATTGTCCTCGGTCCGTTCTCCATTGTCCTCGGTCCGTTCTCGATTGTCCTAGGTTCGTTCTCGATTGTCCTCGGTCAGTTCTCGATTTTCCTCGGTCCGTTCTCCATTGTCCTCTGTCCGTTCTCCATTGTCCTCGGTCCGTTCTCGATTGTCCTAGGTTCGTTCTCGATTGTCCTCGGTCAGTTCTCGATTTTCCTCGGTCCGTTCTCCATTGTCCTCGGTCCGTTCTCCATTGTCCTCGGTCCGTTCTCCATTGTCCTCGGTCCGTTCTCGATTGTCCTAGGTTCGTTCTCGATTGTCCTCGGTCAGTTCTCGATTTTCCTCGGTCCGTTCTCCATTGTCCTCGGTCCGTTCTCCATTGTCCTCGGTCCGTTCTCGATTGTCCTAGGTTCGTTGTCGATTGTATTCGGTCCGTTCTCGATTGTCCTCGGTCCGTTCTGGGTTGTCCTCGGTCTTTTCTCGGTTGTCTTCGGTCAGTTGTCGATCGTCCTCGGTCAGTACTCGATTGTCCTCGGTCCGTTCTCGGTTGTCCTCGGTCGTTCTCGGTTGTCCTCGGTCAGTACTCGACTGTCCTCGGTCAGTTCGCGATTGTCCTCGGTCAGTTGTCCGGGAAGACACGGAAACAGTCCGTGCAGGAAAATATGATTTTTAGTTGAGATTAGAAGGCCAGAAGCCCAGAACAGATGCTGTAGGACCGGCAACAGAAAAGGCGCGACTACCGAGAGCCAACCTATTTAGTTTATTGTCCACGGAATAATGGGCAAATTCTGAACTCACTATTGGTTATTGAGAAAGTTACTGACGTGGGACCGACGTGGGTGGTTATCTAGTATCGGCCTCTGATTACTAGGAGAGGGCGAAAATTATAAGCTCTATGGCAGCCATGGTTATGAAGGGTTAGCGACTTCATTTTCTTAGCCTCTGTTTATGAGAGCGTGCGGCCAGTCCTCCATCGCCGTCTATAATCTTCCCACTGACTGTATACGGTAAGTGTAGGCTACTCGATGTAGCTGAGTTGGCCAGGGGGCGAAGGTGGAATAGAAATCTTGAAGCAAATCTTTGCCCTGGCGGAGATTTGAATCCACGACCTCTCAGTTGGCATTCCAACACGTTAACCACTAAAACAAACGTGCGCCTCAATTAAGTTATAAACACGTCTGCAAATGGATTTCAATGTAAACTGTAAATTAACACGTATTTCTATGGCGACCGTTTGGCTTCGACTCCGCTCGTGTTTCAATGAATTGATCGGGTGACATCCTTCACAACCGCTGCCCGTTTGAATGGGCGCCACGCCATTAACGACCGTAGATTTCTGGTGAGAATAGACGCAGAAAGAAAGGGTCGAGCGTCGTTGTGAATCGATGCGTGGGACTAAATGCGCCGTAAAACCTCGAAGAGACGCCGGCCGAACAAAGATAAACAACAGCTCAACCACACCGCTACCATAAAGTGCTTTAGATTGATGAACAACATCAGCGTTCTTTAGAAACAATTCAGAGCAATTGCACGATAATTCCCATAGCATTTCTTACAGTGTCTGGAAATTCTTGCCTCGTCCTTATAAATTTGATGCTTGCATGCGAAGTCAAATGGGTGAAGGTGATTTAGATGAGAATGCTGTTGCAAAAACAATAAGGGCGATATGTAGGCCTATGTATATTATATATATGAACTGTGTATTGTTGTAGAGCCTACAAGACAACGGAAGGAACTCCTAAAAACAATTAATGAACAATCTAGTCACAACGGCTTTAAGCTATAATTAGGCCTAGGCCTACTGTAGAATGACTAAATGCTGATAAAACCTCATAATAAAATTAAAGACTCTTACTTTACCTTCCATTAATTTACCTTGCCTTACCCAACCTTATATCTTATTTATGCTGATCCTGAAAGACTTTACAGTTCGCGGATAATTCCATTCATAAATCGTTTTCTATGTGTAACGATCAATCTGACACCTGCTGGGAATAGGGTTGAGCGCATGGAATGCAGTAGACTGAGCTGTGTTGTTGTAGATCGACACCGCATGCAAATCACTCTCAACGAAAACTCAATCTCATGATAGGCCTATCATGATTCTGTTTTTACTCTTACTCTAGTCTTCTTACGGTATTTCTTGACAGTCCCTCTGACTTGACGCAGGGCTCGTGGAAAGTAATTGCTGCTCTACGCTTTGCTTTTATATAGCTGTTTGTGAATTTCGAGTTAACGATTACAATTATACTCGAGTTAATGATTACAATTATATCTAGTTAACGATTACAGTTATACTCGAGTTAACGATTACAGTTATACTCGAGTTAATGATTACAATTATATCTAGTTAACGATTACAGTTATACTCGAGTTAACGATTACAGTTATACTCGAGTTGACGATTACAGTTGTACCGTACGATAACGATTAGATATAGACTTACAATGACACGAAGAAAGTCATTCTGCAATGTACTTGAAAATGAGCTCGGATTGTAAAATGTCAGTGCATGCTTGCTCTGCAGATTTCTCTTCCCTGCCAGCATTTCCACTTGGGCTGCAAAACGATGGGAATATGGGTGCTATATGGGCTCCTTCTGGGCATGTTGATGAATCTTGCTATTGGAATTGAAAATAGGTTTGGCCTTGGTCTATATATATATATGCGCGATATGCAGTCCATGCTAAAAGAAGCTGCAGTGTTGGCATGTGAGACATGGTTGCCGATTGGTTAGAGCGCTTGCTTTGTAACGTGAAGAGTACGGATTCGAGCCCTCATCCCTGAGACGGTTCCTGGATAGAGACCTTGAGGAAATCCTTCACTCACAATTTCTCAGCGCCATCGACTGATGCTTGGATGCTTGGTCACTAGATCGTGGCGCTTAATAAAGGCATGATAATAATAAAATGATGATAACGACGATTATTATGACAATGATGATGATGATGATGATGATGATGATGATGATGATGATGATGATAATAATAATAATAATAATAATAATAATAATAATAATAATAATAATAATAATAATAATAATAATAATAATAATAACAACAACAACAAATAATAATAATTTTGAAGTGGTTTGTCGATCGTTGACGCACCTTTGCTGACACTGGGCATTCATGCGTGCGAGTAGCGAGCACGTGTTCTTATTATTACCTATATGCATCAATTCAAGCAGCAGGAGCGGCTTGCATAAACTGTATCGTTTCGATCACAAGTGCTGCTCTACTCTCATCCGATTGAGCTGAAGCTCCACAACCGAAGTTGGAATTGAATCATGAAGGCGAAGTGAAGATGGGATGATAGATAAATTGCATTCATGGCATCAGATGCTCAAGTGATTCTGAGCTGGGAACGGATGAAGCGAGGACGATAAACACCAGCGCTGCTGACGCTGCTTAGCGCATATTCATGAACAGTGGCGCATTCAGGAACAGAGGGCACCTTGGGGTGCTCTGTAATAGGCCCCTACAATCGACGTTCAGACGTGGAAAGACCGACTCACGTTTGGCTAAAATAAGCTCAACGTCAACCGCCCTAGCCGGCAGTTATAAGATGCCGTTAAACAAGGGATCATGCAAAAATATTGGCATGCACAAAACTCAAATGCAGAAGTTTGGTACGAAGTGGCGTAGTGAAAAATCTAGGAGTCCTGGTTGAGTTTCGTAAATTCCTGTCTCTATGAGATATCTGCAAAGGTCTGCTATTTTTTAGCCGGGCTTTTCACTCAAAACTAAAGTCTCACCTTTTCACGAACTCCTACCATGACTAATAATTTTTCTCGACCTAAACGACGCCCGCCTTAACAGATGCTCTGCCTCTTCTCTTGATCTACCCCCTTCCCCATGGTTACCGGACTATGATCTCTTTTGGACTACTCTTTGGAAAACCCCCTCTGATTTGACGCACCGCTCGTGAATAGGCTGGTGCCCTGCGCTTGGCCTTTGGGTGGCGCTTTAGAAGCTATAGGAGATTACGATTACGATTTTACGCAGTCGAATGTTTAAACAGAACACTGTGCGACAGTCCATATTAATGGTCGGGGTCGTAGGCTACCGATGGAACCGGTTGAACCGGATATGGTAGGCCCTACTCCATTGTTTGTATCATTCTACAGTAGGCCTATTCAAACGGGCAGCGGTGGTGAAGGATCAATTCATTGAGAAATGAGCAGGATCGAGGCCATACGGTCGCTATAGATTAGGGCTCACATCCACATTTACATCGCGTCGCATATTAAAGTGATCATTTGCATTGCGTTGAATTAGCCTACACGTACAGAAGCGACGGGAAATCAGGAAATAACAGGTAGGCCTACTCTTCCATAAAGTTCAAACAAGCGATGGGGTATATGACACGAGGCCCCTCCCTAAATACGCCACTTATCTCTGAACATCCAATCGCCCATCCATCCGTCCGCCCGTTCGTCGATCGCCTCTATGGCTGCACATGCCATGGAGTGGCCTATAGAGGCGCAGCATAATTTATCACCCGTAAAGACCGACTGCGGCTGGTTCTGTTTTCTTCGACGGTGACTTAAAGCCGTTGTTCGGTCGGTCGACGGTGCGTGTCCTTGGCGCAATATAAAGCAGAAACGACTCCCCTGTGACAGATGCCACGGATGATGATGGCGGAGGCAGCAGCAGCAGCCTTGCACAAACATCAGCGGTAGGACTGCGCTGTTAAAGCTCTAAGACTGCAATACATACATCACAAGATACCACGGAGTACCGCGGGTACCGTGAAGGATGGGGCATCTGTACTTACGTAGTACGTGTATACACAGCTACTGGCCCAGTTAGGCTGAGTTAGCTACATCGGTAGGAGCGCATATAGCTGCGTCCCATACTTCTTGTTTAAGAGAGCATGCGGATCGCGGTTCGCTTCCCGAAGATGGCTTATTTCAGAGGTTTAAATCTCGGACTAGCACGGTCCGCACACGAGGAACCTTTAAATGGCGTGGCGCCTATTAAAACGGGCAGCGGTGGTGAAGGATCTCACCCAATCAATGAATTGAAAAATAAGTAGGGTCGAGGCCATACGGTCGCTATAGCAAATTGCGTACATTTTTTTTACATTATCGGCCTTTACGACATATACTCTGTGTATTTTAATTGTTAACCTAAATATCGGACTCACCTCAGCAGCATTTGCAAGAATGAACAGAACACGGAGAAGCACAGAAATAAAGAGAAGCCCAATACAAGAATGTATTATGCGACGATAATTAATACGACTCACGCGCCTGTACGGATCAGATGGTGGACAAATGCGAAAGCAAGATGAGAAGAGAGTCATGACAACAGAAATCAATTGGCTGAAGAAAAGTTGCAACAATTTCAAGACTGCAGAAGATTTGAGATTTTGACATTATATGACAATAAAACAACTCTGCTAGAGACTATAAATTCGTCCAGCGAATTAAGACTCCGATGGTTTAAATGGCACTTTGGCCATATGGACAGAATGCCAGTTGACCGAATTCCATGCACTGCACTATTTGCAAAATTCGAAGGAAAAAGACACAAAGGCAGACCAAGATAACGCTGGATAGATAATACAACTGAGGACATAACATCAGTTGGACTCATAGGCGTAGACTCGGGGGGGAGGGGAGCCGGGGCATGTGCCCCCCAATAATTGAGATCGACTGTACATTTAATGCAACAAGTGTAGAATAAATGCCTCCCCAATATTTTGGGCAAGTTTACGCCAGTGGTTGGACTAGCCTAACACTAAAGGGAGCAGTGGACTTGACAAATGACCGAGGACAGTAAAGATATTTTATTTGTACCTATCGCTGCCAACTGGCTGGCGTCAGGAAACGATGATGATGATGATATTGGTGATGATGGTGATGATGATAATGATGATGATGATGATGATGATGGTGGTGGTGGTGGTGGTGGTGGTGGTGGTGGTGGTGGTGGTGGTGGTGGCGACGGCGGCGGTGGTGGTGACGGCGGCGGTGGTGGTGGTGGTGATGGTGGTGGTGGTGGTTGTGGTGGTGGTGGTGGTGATGATGATGATGATGATGATGATGATGATGATGATGATGATGATGATGATGATGATGATGATGATGATGATGATGATGATGATGATGATAATGGTATTCATGTCCTATGCATAGGCTAAATATTTCATGTAACTCTTGTAACTCTCTGCTAGCACTTTTGTTACTTCGTTTACTAGCACAGTAGGCGCTCTGACGCTATCCATTGATAGGCGCCATTCTACACTCTACAGACTTCGATTATAATAAGGGCTCCGAGACATGTTTTCTCGAGTAGGGATGTGGATTAAATGTCAGTGTGCCAACTCTTAAAGCAATATGACGCCCATCATGCATGGGCATTGTGGGCCTACTCGTACATGTATGAGTAGTGAGAGAGAGAGAGAGAGAGAGAGAGAGAGAGAGAGAGAGAGAGAGAGAGAGAGAGAGAGAGAGAGAGAGAGAGAGAGAGAGAGAGAGAGAGAGAGAGAGAGAGAGAGAGAGAGAGAGAGAGAGAGAGAGAGAGAGAGAGAGAGAGAGAGAGAGAGAGAGAGAGAGAGAGAGAGAGAGAGAGAGAGAGAGAGAGAGAGAGAGAGAGACTGAGACAGGAGGAGGATCGGGTTGCCTGGATGGTGAAGCGATCACGGAGGTACTTGGGCTGGGAATGTTGTAGGGAGTTGTAGGTTAGTGATAGGACTATGAAGTGGATTCCAGCCTTGTTGTTATCGAGACAAAGGTCTTGGTCTCGAGTGAACTCGAGTTCGGTTTTAAGTCTTGGTCTTGGTCTTGAGACCAAAAGTCTTGGTCTTGGTCTTGAGGTTCAAAGTCTTGGTCTTGGGGTTCAAGGTCTTGGTCTTGATCTCGCAAGACCAAGACCAAGACTCGATCGGCTGTCAATATGAACAGTCATTTAATAAAACTCAAGAATTTAAAAATTTATCAATCCTGTTTGCGTCATACGACAAATATCTACGGACGGATACAAGTCTTGTTGGTTAGGAAGCCCATCGGCAGCAGCAACAGTAATGCAGTAGGCCTAGGCCTATCTTCCAAGCCCTGCCTTGTTTCTGAAGCCAGACAAACCATGGGAGGATTTCAAAAGGACTCACGACTCAATTGTACATTTACATGTACTTCCAGTGCTTGAAAAGCTACTGTGTGTGCCAGCGACTTCAGCGCCTGTAGAACGTATATTATATATTCTTTCACATGGCGGAATTTTTATGAGGCCCCACAAAACACGTCTTGGTTTAGAAAATTCTGAGCGAATTGCTTTTATAAAATACAAAACGCATTTGGGATAACATTTGTATGAAGGACTTTTGCAAATACAAATTCGGAATTCTCTGCAGTCTGTATTTAGAATTAATTTTTGCTTGAATAAAATAAAAGACTCAAGTTTTCATTAAAATAACGAGTAATCCAACTTGACAATTTTTTTTAGTAAGGAATAGAAATCTTGACCTGATTGTGATTTTTTGGGTCTTGGTCTCGGTCTTGGTCTTGATCGAGGTTCAAAGTCTTTGTCTTGGTCTTGAGGTTGAAAGTCTTGGTCTTGGTCTCGAGGTTCAAAGTCTGGACCTTGGCCTTGGTCTTGAGGTTTAAGGTCTTGACAACAAGATGGATTCGCTCTTGGATTTGTAGCCAATGGATTGATAAATGTGGAGAGTTAATGTTACTCCATTTAGCAATCAGCAGCAGTTGAGCAGTTTAACAATTCAGACGGTTCACTAAAACCAAAGATCTTAGAGTCGTAGACTCAGTTTCAATTAAAAGGGGTGCTACGAAACGTCGGGGCGGATCGACGGGGCGGGGCAAATAACTACGAAAGCTCGGGGCGGATTACGTAAGTAAGTAAGTAGATACACAGGCACTACTCGGCATTGACTGAACAGAGGGAAGAAGTGAAATTGTAATATGTAAGCTTAAGCCTGAAATTGGTCGTAAGAAGCTTTAAAGTACAGCCTTGGGCGATATTCGGACGTCATTTTCCACGCTCGGGGCAGAATTAACTAACATGACGGGGCACCTATTTCAAGGCTCGGGGAAGCGTTGGGCCGGCATTAGTCCCCTGCGTATGAGCATCCGGTCAATGCCGCCACTCACTCACTCACTCACTCACTCACCCACTCACTCACTCACTCACTTTAAGGTAAGGCAAGGCAAGGCTAGGCTAGGCAAGGCTAGGCAAGGCAAGGCAAGGCAAGGCAAGGCAAGGCAAGGCAAGGCAAGGCAAGGCAAGGAAGCAATCACTACTTTAAAATGGTCTTTCATATTTAAAGGTCGGTGCCTGCAGTAACGTTAACAAAGGTGTTTTGGCAATTCACCCCAAAGCGCTCGGTAGGGGCGCTAGCGATGCCATGATAGAATCAACAGTAAACTCTACAGCCAAGTTTCGCGACATCTTCCCAGAATGACCGCTGACCCTTGGCAATATTTCATCAACTAATGTCCACAACCACAATTTCCACCAGAAATCAAATTACCACTAGTCCGCTAATATACCCAAACCTATTACCAAAATTACAATATATCGTCCTTGCATCAAACCAATACTGCCCGGACAAACATTTTCACAACACACTATCCAAAATACCAATACTGCACGGAGAAACATTTTCACACCACACTATCCAAAATACCAGAAGGTAGGGAAGATAAGGAATGGAAGAAAAGATAAGGAAGGGAATGGAAGGAACGGAAGGAAGGAAGGTAAGAAAGAGAAGGAAATGGATTGGAGAAGTAGGTAAGGTAAGTTAACGCATGGAAAGGTATTCAGGTGAGTTGAAATGAGGTATGTTGAAGCCTAAAGCAGTTAAAGGAGAATAGGGTAAGTTTGGATAAGACACAGTGGAGAAGGTCAGGTAAAGTAAGGTAAGGTATGTTAAGCTTATTAAACTTATTAAACTAACCAGCGTCAAGTAGGCCTAGTATCCTTGCTACACTAGATGGTATAACCAAGTTAATCTTCTTAGTATTATATTTGATGACTTTTTTGGTGTTTCTTCAAAATTTGGGGTCCGATGTATCGCGTGATCCCCACTGACACTGTTAAGGGTTGGGGTCTTGTCCCCCTCGACCCCCCTCCCGGGATCGCCGCCCAAGGCCATTGGAGTTATTTATAGGCTACATGAGCATCAGGGATTCCTTAATTTTAATTTTGAAGGTAGGCCTACTGATATCCTCATAGGTAATAAATAATATGAATAGGCCTATTGGTAATGGTTTCTGATCAGTAAGATTCCTGAATTGTCAAGTTCTTCTTTGACTTTGCCTTCGCTTTCAGAAGCGGCCTGTTCATGTTTCGAGCTGGTCAGACTTCTAGAAGATCAGCATCTCGGTGAAATTGACGAACTAAAATTAGCGACAAACTCTTTTTTTGCATCTTTCACAAGTAAACTTCGACATGTCGATATTTTCGACACTGATTTTATGTTAATTGAAAGTTAAAATTGGGATGTCGTCATCGTCTTTTGTAAGACGGCATGTGATTGGTCGGTATGATATTGTATATGTAAAAGCTCACATTCATGCGACATATTAATTTGCTTTGTCGGGACTCTTATTATCAACTTCGTCAGTTAAGGGTAGTCTCCCGCACTCTGACGCAGGCAGCTGCTTCTACCCTTGTCCATGCGTTTGTGGTTTTCCGTCTGGACTACTGTAGCGCCCTTTACGCTGGCCTCCCAGCTGCCCGCCTTGGGTGTTTGGACCGGGTTTTGCGTGCAGCCGCACGTCTTATTGGTCGCATCCCCAGATTTGGCCAGGTTTCTCTTTATATGCGGGATGTTCTGCGCTGGCTCCCTTTCCCGCTGCGGATCGCCTATAGGGTCTTTGCACTGGTTAGGCGTTGTCTAGAGGGACTTGCTCCCCCATACCTGCGGGAGTTGTGTCACTCTACCTCGGGGGTCTTGCGGAGATCTGCTCTTCGCTCGGCTGACCAGGCCGAGCTATTGGTCCCCCGCACGCGGACAGCCATTATGCAGCGACGTTCTTTTTCGGTCGCTGGACCTGCAACCTGGAATGGCCTTCCTGTTGCACTTCGCCTGGTCCCTATGACTCACTCTACCTTGTTTCTTGCAAACTTAAAAACTACTCTCTTTAGCCGTGGTTGGACTAGGAGCGCTCCTGAGTAGATAACCTTGAAGGGGCGCTATATAAAAGCTCATTAATAATAATAATAATGGTCAGCCTTGAAGTGCTTGTAAATTTTCCGCCTTGAACAACGCCATGTTTTACATTGAGAACGTCACCGATTCCTCGGATCAAGCACGTGATCGTGCTGACCAATGAAACTGTACCCCGAGGATCCGCCCCGCCCCGACGTTTCGTAGCACCCATTAAAAGGGCGTCAGAGAGTTTAACCCGGTGCTGCGCTGCGCTGTAACCAACAGCAAGCCTTCAGTTTATAATTGTCACAGATGAATGAGACACCTAATTTCTGATAATAAAATTATTAGTTTTTAAGTTATAATGAGAGATCTCTGTGTTTAGAGCTTATTATGACTAGTTACGTACTTGAGTCATTTTCCGGTAATATGTCACAGACGAAGCAAAAAACATTTTTTTGGCAAGCTACATTGATTTTTTTGGGAGCAAATCTTCAATATTTCTATTTCACTAATATATATTTGGTTTTGCACTAATATGTAAAATTATGAAGTTTTTAGCAGAAAGAAAATAGCCCTACGAAAATGTTTGTCCACTCCGTTACTCCGTTACCAAAACACATATGAGCTATTTATATAGGCCTATAGTAGACAGCTTCCTACTGTGTAGTTTGACATGCCAATATGTTCTTAGTATTAATGTTTATAAAATAAATATAAAAGAAATTACAATACAAATGATTATTTAATTCCATCACATTTTAAATTTTTTAAGGTGTTCCACTCCGTTACCGAAAGAAAAATAGGGAATCTAATCAACGTAAAGTTGACTTGCTCATAACATCAAAATTACATAAAAATTACCATAAAAAGTTCCGCTCCGTTACCATTTGTCGAGAATTGAGCACAGAATGTGAAAAGTGAACTTTAAAAAAAACAGTCTGCCAAAGCAAAAATTTATTTAAAATGTCATATATTGTTATATAAGTTGTATTAGAAATGATAATTTCAGTAGACGACATATCCTGACAGTGGAATAAATTTTAGTACCTCAAGGGTCACAATTATGGTAACTGAGTGGACAGTTAACGGAGTGGACAAATTGTGTATCAGCACGGTAAATATTATCTCTCATGCGTCCACATTAATCGTCGGTACACTCATTATATAGCTTATAAATGTTATATTAAAAATATTATTTAAATTAAATTTATTCATAATCATTGCAAAAATGCAGTAACGGAGTGGATGTATTATGAAAAAACACATGAGGTACGTAATAAATGAAAATTTGTAAGAAATTTGTCTTAGCATTCAGATCCTGTATTAAGACATACTTACTTACATAGGTCTTCACAGAAGAGATGCGTTAAGTTGCGGGACCAAAGAACTGAAAGGGTTGTGAGATACGAGATAATTTTCACATGTTAACGGAGCGGACATAATTTTCCGGGGACAAGTTAAAATATATTTTTAACAATTATACTGAAGTTGTAAGTTTCTAAGTTGTATTTAGAAATATGCAATTATGTTTATTATAAAAGAAACAGTCACATTTTTTGGTTTAATGCAAATCATTTTGAAATTGTAGACGAAAGCAATATGTACAATAGCCTAGGGACGGTAACGGAGGTGAACATTTTAAATTCAAAATAAATTGTAATAAATTATTTTATTGCTCTGAATTACTTTCAAATGTTTTAAATTGTTGACTGATCAATAACGTTTTAATCTAATCACTTAGCATGATCAGACTAGGCATTGTTTTCTTAGAAATGACTGGGGACAGCTGAATTGTCAATTTATGCATTTACCGGAAAATGACTCACTTACTTGTGCCATGGTCTAAAAGGAACAAAACGAACATTTTATAGTTGCGCGTGGGGCTTGAAATCGATTTCCGACAGAAACTTTAATAATTTTTTACTGGTTTATTCTGTAAGTTTTCTTAGTTGATATCGTTCTATTGTCAATTATGCACAATTTTACATTTTATTTCAAGATGCTGTTATCGTGTTCTTTATGGGTTAACGCGGTTTCATATGTATTAAGCGGCTCGGTGCACGTTTTGCGCACAGCAGCCATTTTGTTTGGGTTCACGCCGCTTTACCGGCAATTAAGACGTTTGTATTTATGCTAAGGTGCATTTTAGGTAGATATAGAGTAATTAAAACGTCTGAAGCACTGCTAATGAAGAAATCGTTGGGTGCGTACCGAATCCCCGAAACGCGAATCCCCAAAACGAATTTCTGCCGGATCCCCCAAATCGAAATCGACACTAACAAGCCTAATTAGGTTGCATATACGTTGCCTCCTGAGATACATAAAGGCCATACTAGGTCTGTGTCATGTATCAGAGTTCAAATAGTTTTCGGGATTTCGACCGCTTTTGTATAAAAGTGTTTTCGGGAAATCGGGCTGTTGTGTATTTTCGGAGTCAACCCGAAAACGCTGAAAGTATATAAAAGCCCGATTTGCGGATTTTTAAAGTTTTATAGAAAGCGGCTGAACTCCCAAAAACTATTCAAAGTTAAATTGTAAACTCTTAAACGTAACATAGATCTGGCATGGCCTTGCATTTATCTGACTTCTATTTTCAGTTACATTTTCATCACTAATCGATTTCGGGGATCCGGCCGAAATGCGTTTAGGCGATTCGGGCCGGACCTGTATTTTCACCGTTTTTGGGGATTCGGGTTTCGTGGATTCGGGACGACCCAAAACCATGATACGTCCATATTCAGTTCACATAGTCTGAGGAATTGAAACCAGGATCTTAGTGTAATAATATGTATATCAAACATGAAGGCATTAAATGCCAGCTGCACCAGCTGGTCATGTAGTCGGGTCCGGCCCGAATCCCCGAAACCCGAATCCCCTAAACGAATTTTGGCCGGATCCCCGAAATCGATTAGTGATGAAAATGTAACTGAAAATAGAAGTCGGATGAATGCAAGGCCACGCCAGATCTATGTCACGTATAAGAGTTTACAATTTAACTTTGAATAGTTTTCGGGAGTTCGGCCGCTTTCCATAACACTGTTTTCGGGAAATCGGGCTTTTATGTAATTTCAGCGTTTTCGGGGACTCTGGTTTCGGGGATTCGGGTTGACCCCATGTAGTCCACGTCATGTAGAAGCGACATTTAATTTGGCCTAGTCAATGTTTGAGGAAGAAAATATGTTTGACTTATTGCAATTACTGGGTACTCCATAAGAAGATGTTTTCCAATTCTCTGTTTTACTGGATTTCTGCGTGCTTGAGCACAAATTCTTGTAGTGTTTTTTATTATTGATTGTTAATTTATAATTGACACATTAGTGCAATGATTCTTGCTGAGTGGATGTAAATACATGCTCAGCTGGAATAACAGAATAATTATAAACTTATAGATGTAATTTTATTAAGGGGGCAATTCCAAATGTATGTCACTACATAATCCATATCCTTTTTTGATATGTTGCTCTTTTGTAAGAATTATTTGTCTAATGTAATTCCAGTTTGTAAAATTTCTGTTGCTGCTTTCCTGATTTGTAGGTTTGGCATCTGAACTTAACATCCTGGAGTGATGTATCTCTACAATTTAACGTTGCAGAGGGCTACTGGGATTACTCATGCAATACATGGCAACTTCTCTGGCACTAAGCAGCAAGAAATTGTTGTTTCTCGGGGAAAGATACTCGAAGTTCTGCGACCTGACCCAAACACTGGCAAAGTATATGTCTTGCTGACAGAAGAAGTGTTCGGAGTGGTTCGCTCCCTTATGCCATTCCGACTCACAGGAGGAACAAAAGGTACTTCAATGCATTCCAGTCATGAATGTTAATTTTATAAATGTGTTTATAATGTAAATTGATTAATACGAAGTCAACGGAGTAAAGCCCATTGAAATCATGTGCAAGCCAGGCTGCGGGTAAAACAGAATAATGGTGAAATAACCTAAAATATTCTTCAGCTAAACCCTTGGTTACTCAGTACAGTATGCCTATATACGTATTTCTGCAATATTATGCTTTCTGGAAAGTTTGACTTGCATTTCATTACTATGCAGCCAATCTACTGCAGCTAGTTTTACTTAAGAATTTATTAAAACTACAATTATAAAATATTTCATACTAAAATGTCTACCTAAATGTTGCTTGACTGAGCTCGATATATTTTACCAAAATGGCAATGAAAGGAGATAAGCCTCTTAGAGGTTCTTCATTTGATTTGAGCTAACCTTGCATCCTATATTTAGATATAAATTATTGCTACTCTGCAGTTCTATGTACCACATGTTAGGTAACACTCTGTGTTATCAGTTTTGTGGACTTGATGACACTTCATGGTATGTGGGATCACAAGTAAACCAGTAGTGCCTAAATGCATCCAAGCTGTTTTTCCCATCGTTAATAAAAAATTTGATACAGTTTTATGTTTTTCCAGGATAATCAATTTACATATATGTCACATTGGCAGCAATCGGTTAAGAAACAATTGATATAGTTTTATGTTTATCTAAGGCCTCTCTTGTTGCTGGCCCTAGTGGAACAGCCTTTTGATATCTATTCAGGAGGCCAAGTGAACAGCCTTTTGATATCTATTCAGGAGGCCAAGTGTTCAGTGACGTTCACACTTTTAAAACGCAATTGAAATTCAGTCTAGCATGTAGCTCTAACATTGTGTAAACACCCTAGAAGTAGCTTGCTACTGGTGATATTATTTAAATTATCATCATTACATTACAGTACATTGTAATCTTTTACTTTAATGTATTGTGTCCTAATGGAAGTATCTGTGACTGATATGTTATCCAAAAAAACTAAGACAAATTTAGAATTGATGTGAAGAGGCATACTGTTTGATTGAGCCTGTTAAAATGCAGCTTCTCCGTAGTTGAATTACTTTTATTAAAGTTAATGACTTTGACGGTTAGAACGATTTTGCTGTCTTATTCCAAGGAACAAAGGGAAAGTTAACCTCTACTAGGTAGTGGCTGTATATATTGTAAAGTTAAACATTTGCGTAAATTTATTTGTCAACTTTGCGTATATGAATTAAACACTGAACAAAACTTGTCTCATTTCCAGGAGACTATTACTGGTAAAATACTGTACTACTGACACTGTTATAATGTTGCCTGTTTCTGTGCTTGTAGAGGCAGTTTTAAGTTACATAGAATCAAAACAAGCACCAAGAGTGCCTGTTTAAAATGTATCAGTAGACTGGGGCTAACAAGACTTTTTGATGTCCTGTCTGCCTTCCAGGCACAAGTGAAATGAGGAATAAAAAGAAGGACTAGAAGGAAGGGTATAAATACGATGTTGAGAAGGGAATGGATGCAATAGGGGCCTCTTATTGTTCATTGAGTGCAGGCTTGTGCTGTGCTTTATAATTTAATAATGCATCCATAAAACACTGGGAACAATTTGAACTAGTGAAATACAATGCTCGATGCTGTGGTGGTTGTTGCTGAAGATTTCTAGTGAAACAGTACCCATTGGCCAATGACAAACCACAGCAGAGGCATGGCTTTGCAGATACCAAGTGTTGAAAAAAGGAGCAGTGTAAATGACAGACAGTGCTTAGTGTTTGTTTTTGCAATTGCATGACTTGTATTCAGATGAAGGACAGACTGGTTCAAAATTTCCAGATTGCTGCAATTGTGCTTTGTGAAACTTGAGATCTGTGTTTCATGATCTAACGTTTTGAATTTTTTCAGATTATATTGTTATTGGAAGTGATTCGGGAAGAATTGTTATTTTGGAATATGTTGCGTCAAAGAACACCTTTGAAAAGGTAATTATTGTGCCTTCTGTACTAGAACTCTGTTGACTGGGATAATGTGTTGTAGGCCTTTGTGGTGATTTCAAAGTAGAAGATCTGTATGTTACAGTACCAGCATATTTGTGTTTAGCTTAAGTTCTTCCTTCTGTTGAGGTAGAGTCAGGTGACTCTATTGCTAATTCGATAGTGCATTGGAATTTTCAACTCTATCCTGTGTTCAGATCCTGGGCATTTAATCTGATGTAAATCATTTCATTTTGTTGAACTGTATGTAACCTTGAAGGCTATGACATGAGTGCCTCTATAAATCCAACCTTTACTCTTCCTAAAGTTCACTCTATCGGAATGTTTTCTGCCATCTGCATGTCCAGAAACAGGCCGGTTTGTTTTTCTTCTGACTTTGAGCTCCATTTCTACTTTTCAATTCTCATCTGTGCCCTTATGTGTTGGTTAAGTTCTAGACTTAAAGGTCTCATTTGCTCTGTTTCCCAGGCTCATCTTTAGGTATGTGCATATCCATTCTGACTAGCATATTTGTCTTTTATGCCAGAGCTGGGATCAGACTTTCTTCCTGTCTAAGCACAGACCAAGTGCTCTGTTACGCCTTTCATCTGATCATTTTCATGAATTTATTTAGTACTGTTTCAAACAAAATGATACATTTGTATTAGTTTATTTTCTATTTCCCCATCAAGTAATAATTTTACTCTTATATCGTGAACTCATTTGTGCTATCAACTTCTATCCTGCAATTATTTACCTTTACTTAGTTGCAGTTTGTCATAAATTAAGTTGTGCTAGACCAGATTTCGTGCTGCTGATCTCTAAGTGTCTTGCCTGGATCAGTGCATGCTAAGTTGCAAAACATAAATGATAGTATTAATATTGACATGGATTGCTAAGATTGCAAGTAGGAATAAATGAGTTTCTTGTTGTTGCAGGTTCACCAAGAAACATTTGGCAAGAGCGGATGCCGTCGTATTGTTCCGGGTCAATATCTTGCTATTGATCCAAAGGGTAGAGCCATCATGATTGGTGAGTTAGGAATGATCCAATCAAACAATTATTTCTTCATTAAAGTCACGCCTGTATTGTTTTTTGTTGTTGTATTTAACAAATGTTTTTGTCCACAAGCAGTAGTCTGTTTGTAGAAGTAATATTTCTTGTTCCGGGTCAATATCTTGCTATTGATCCAAAGGGTAGAGCCATCATGATTGGTGAGTTAGGAATGATCCAATCAAACAATTGTTATTTTTGCATTAAAGTCACGCTTGAACTTTTTGGGGTTGTATTTAACAAATATTTTTGTCTACAAGCCATAGACTGAAGAAGTAATTTGTCTTTATAGTTTTTAATAAAGGTAATACGCTTTTATTTGGGGTTGGTCAGTTTTAGTTTCTTTTGTTTAGGTGCTGTCGAAAAACAGAAGTTGGTCTACATTTTGAATCGTGATGCTCAGGCAAGGCTGACAATTTCTTCTCCACTAGAAGCCCACAAGTCGAATACACTCGTTTATCACATGGTCGGAGTTGATGTGGGATTTGAAAATCCTACCTTTGCTTGTCTGGAAATTGATTATGAGGTAAAAATATTGGTTTATCAATACAGTGTTTGCGAAATGATTTACTTAATGTAATGCGTAATTGATATGTTTTCAGCAAAGGCCAAGACAAAAGTTTGGTCAAGCAAGTAGGTTTGAGTTTATTTAAATTGAAATATGTCTGTGCAAGGCATGTAGTTGATGAGGGGGTGGGATTTTGATGTTCATATGAGCATCTGTGGGTTGTGTGGAAGCATATTAATGTTCCACTGATTGGTCTGGAATTTTCTTATCTAAAAAATTTTTGACAAGGAGGAATGGCCTTTGATTTTTGGTCTTAACACACTAAATCATTTGAAAATTGACAGTATGTGATCACTATGATGATGTTGGAAGCCCAACTGGCAACACATATGCACGTTTTTCATGACCAGCATATGAATTGCGATTGTACAAGTTGGTATTCGGTGGTCTAGGATGTACTTAGACATGGTAATAAAGAGGACACGTCGAAAAGTGACGAGCAAAACTGGATTTTTTAATATTTGTGTTTCACTTTTGTCTTCAGGAGGCAGACAATGATCCATCAGGAGAGGCTGCACAGAAGGCTCCACAGATGCTAACGTTCTACGAACTCGACCTCGGCCTCAACCATGTCGTTCGCAAATACTCTGAGCAGTTGGAAGAGCATGCTAACTTCCTTATAACAGGTACTATTTTTACAGATCTAATGACTTTTTGAGCACTTTTGCACCGTCTTTAAGTTATGTTGCCATTGCTGGTGTAAAATGTGTGTAATACAAACTTTCTACAGTTGCAAGTATTCCAATGATCCATCTCTATGATGACTTTGTGGTGATTAAGGCCCTGCCTCTGATGCTTGGTTAATCAAATTCAAGTTATATAATCATTTTAACAGTGACTACCATGGTTGTACAATAAATATAATTCAGTTAATCTGTTGTAGTTATACAGTGTGCAGTAATTGCTGAAGTGATAGACACTGGAATTAATTTCAAGTCTGCATGCAATAGCTTAGGAAACACTCTATCTGTCATGGAGGCCTTCCTGGCATTCTATTATGTGTTTGCATTTGCTTGATGTGTCATTGTCTTTTGCAGTTCCGGGAGGAAATGAAGGTCCCAGTGGAATGTTAATCTGCTCAGAAAATTACATTACGTACAAGAACTTTGGAGACCAGCCCGATATTCGTTGTCCAATTCCCAGACGTAGGGTAAGAAAATTCTTTATTTTAGAACTTTTAAGTTGTTGAAATCTCTGAAGCATCAGTGTCAATGCAAAACAAGACGTTTTGGATTCTTGAAATTTCTTTTAATTGTAGATACTGCCTTCATTTAAAACATGCAACTGTAAATATTTATCATGTCTGGAAATTGCAGAAAATTATGTAGCTAAAAGTTATGTGCTGATGATGTGTGTTGATGTGGCAAATCAGGCTACAATGATTGAGCTTAATTACAAGACAGGTGACATCAAGAAGCTTTTTAGCTACACAATTTTTTTGTTATGTTGACACCATGACTGGTCTGTAAAGGGCACTACAGAGACTGATTTTAATAGTGCATGAGCACACAATTATATCGCATTTTATCTTTCAGTTTGAAATTGACATTCATGTGGTTACTGTTCATGTTTTGCAGAATGATCTCGACGATCCAGAAAGAGGAATGATATTCGTTTGTAGTGCCACTCATAAGACTAAAGTAAGCAACCTTCAGTTCATTTGATTGGATTTATACAGCTGCTGTTTGCGTTTAAGCCCAAACGTTAAGAACAGAAAAGATCCAACGATCAGATTCGACATTTCATTTAAAAAAGTCCCAACAGCAAGATTTCGAAATTGCTTTTCAGAACTGTATAGTGGTACTGCTGTGTTAGTTTACTCACAGTTACCTAAATGGTTTTCGCTCCTTCAGCCTTTTTGTCTGTTAACAAAAGCGTTACTTGCTTACACAGTTCTTTTGGTTCTAGGATTAAGGTATATGTTTGGATAGTAATGCTTTTGTAGTTATTATCAAACACCTGAATGCCAATCTTGATTTACTGATGTGTCCCTGAATGAATTATCCAACGATCGGAACACATTCTATGCTTTCAACAGGTCCTCCTAGCGTAGTTTGCCTACCCACACATACACTAGTCTTGTGTATGACTTTTATTTTATGATATCTCAGATGAGATTATGTGATTTACTATAAGACATAGTGGAGCGTCTTCTTTTGTTGTAACTTCAGTATGTATTTCGATTCTAAGTAATATTAGGTTTATGATTTTTTTTGGTCATTTCAGTCGATGTTCTTCTTTCTTGCACAAACTGAACAAGGCGATATATTCAAGATAACTCTGGAAACAGATGAAGATATGGTAGGCATCAGCATTTCATGTCTCTTTATGACTCTAGAACACTACAGCAATACTTACTGCAAAATTTCAAAACCTGGTCATTTTGCCTTTATGTAGAAATGTCTCACAGCTATGAAGTTGTGATTGCTTTGTCATTTGATATGAACATTTCTTTTGTTTACGTTTTTGTCTTTAGGTGACTGAAATTCGTTTGAAATACTTTGACACAGTTCCAATTGCTTCAGCAATCTGCGTTCTCAAGACCGGCTTCCTCTTCTGTGCCTCTGAGTTTGGAAACCAGTAAGTTTAGACTGTGGCTTTGTTTTCTTTGTATTCACCAGAAACCCAAATAGCATTTTAGAACTTTAAATTACTTTTAAATTTTTATTCTATTTCAGTTAAATTTCATCTAGAAAAAGTGATGCACATAAATTGAGCAGTGTTTCATTTTGTTTTCAGCAACCTATATCAGATAGCCCATCTTGGTGATGATGATGATGAACCGGAGTTCAGCAGCGCAATGCCACTGGAAGAGGGTGATACATTCTTCTTTGCTCCACGACCTCTTAAGAATCTTGTCATGGTTGATGAAATGGACAGCCTTTCCCCAGTCATGAACTTCCAGGTAGATTTGCCTCAATTCTGAATGTCATTTGATACGAACTGTCTTGTGCTATCTTTCCTGTATTTGTCATTTTATTACCAAAGGCAACAATTTGCACAGGTTTGCAGTCCATATAAAGCACACTCTGACTTGAGTGGGTTTGAACCTCACCTAAATAATATCACTGCAAGAATTTTGAACGAGTCTTTCATCACACACCATTTGGGTTAGCATTGTTTGTGGGTGCTTTATCATTAAGTAATGACGCTACAAGAAGAATAGGCATAATAATATTAGTTCTACTTTCAGTTAATAGCGGCCCTTCATGTTAGATTTCTTCATTTTAGTTAGTCCTGAATGTCTTGCTTTAATCTGTTTTTAAAGTTTATACATGTTACAACTGTAACATCTATTTTAAGGTTTTTATATATGTTATTACTGTAAATTACAGCTGGTTATTTAAAGCTTTTGGTTGTTTGGTCAAGTATTTGACAATATGTGATCATTGTGTTTCAATGGTGTTTGTTAGATTGCTGACTTGGCCAATGAGGACACTCCCCAGCTGTTTACCCTTTGTGGCCGTGGACCTAGATCATCACTGCGTGTCCTTAGACATGGACTTGAGGTAAGCACTGCAATATCTTGTTTTCATTGTTTTTTTGAGCCAGCAACCTGGCTTCTGGTTTTCGTGATCTGTTTGACAATGGATTATGATTTTTTATTACTGTTTCACTTGAAATGAGTAGCAGTTGATTCCACAGAATGCACATTACGTACCTAATATATGCACACATCACCTATATTTCAATTTCAACTTAGCCGTTTGACCTTCTGGCATTGATTTAGCTTTTCTTGTGTTGATTTGCTGATAAGTTAGTGGCAGGTACTTAACTTTACAGTACCTGCTTTTGACCATCACTGAAAGACCACTTGTTTTTGGCCATTTGTTGCTGCGTGCAAGGGTCACTTTTAAATGCACCTTGAGATGTCTAGAACCATGTAACTTATTACCAAGATTACTCTTTAGTAGTAGGTCAAATATTGCTTTGATCACATGTTGATTGTGTTTTTGATGTCAGTGGTAATGATTTGGTTATAATTTCTGTACGATATTGACCTTTCCACTTTTTATTGACTGGAATTCATGAAACTGAAGATGCTGACACATTTAATAACAATACCATTGATGATGCTTGATTCTTTTAGGTGTCTGAGATGGCTGTTTCTGAGCTGCCCGGTAACCCAAATGCAGTATGGACTGTGAAGAAAAACATTGATGGTAAGTGCTTTTTCTACTGCAGGATGCTCTCCGTGGTGTTTAGCTTTATGTTGAATTATGTGACATAATTTAAAGCTATTTTATTTATTAGGTAGATACGACGGAGGCATACCTGATGTTGTACAGTTCCGTGTACATACTGTAGTGATTATAGCAAATTGTTTCTTTTCATGACGTTAGTTGGTCATTGTTGGAGGCCCGCTGTCTGCCTTAAGCTGGTAGACATTGTTCGTTCGGTATTAAAAACTGGCTGGCTGTTGGTCTGAGTCCACACCAAGCCTAGCCTTGTTTTTGTTTCAGTACATGCGTGCGATAATGTGGACTGGATTAGACAACATTACCTTCTATTCATATGGTAGAAATCTAAGGTATTTTTCTTATTCTTTCATTTGACATGTTGTGAGGTTTCCGACTTAAATTAAATAACTTAAATTCTTGTCTGTACGTGGTTACATGCCGTTAACACGTTTTTTTAATCTTTGGTTAATCTGTGTCTTTTGTAATCACTTGGTAATAAGTAAGGAAGTATATCCTTTAATTAAACCTATTGCTAACCGCACTTTGATTACATTGTGAAGAATAAATTATCCGGAATGAACTAGATATTCTAACTGAATACTAAGGGCATGCAGCATGCTTGATTTAATAGCAGTATCCTGAGAGGCATTTTGAAAGTACGATGTGTATTGTGTAAATATCCAGATAGATATTAGGGTGCACGAAGTAAGTAAGTAAGTACAGACATACATAGATATAAGGGTACACTCACAAACAGGTAAAATGGCACACACCACTTCTCCACATACACTCATACTCACACATGTACACATGTCAGAATTGGATCTGTTTTAGTCGGTGCTGAGGATTTTGAATTTGTGAACAAGGGTGACTGATTTGCTTGTGGACTTGCCATGAATATTGAATAGTTTGTTGGTATTGGGTTTATAATGAGCTTTCTGCTTATGAACCCTTATGGATGAGGCCCCGGTGTATTTGCAAGAGATTTGCTGCTCTACCCTAAATATCCAGCGTCGTGGTTCTGCGCACTCATCCAAGCAGGCTGAGCTTCTGGTTCCCCGCTTGTAGACTGCTCTTAATCAGCGCTGTGCTTTCAACATTTGCTGGCCCTGCAATCTGGATTGGGCTTCCTGTGGAGCTTTGCTTGGTCCCTGGAGCCCATGCCGCCACATTTTACTGTAACCTTAAGACTGTGCTCTTCAGCCGGGGTTGGGTCAGGAGTGCTTCTGAGTAGACAGCCTTGAAGGAGCACTATAAAAATTTCCCATATGAATGAATGAACCGATGTTGGTGTTAATTAACAGCTCAGGGTGTTGTGGTGTGATTGTGTTCCATTTGGATATCAACTGGTTTGCACCTGGAAATATGTCACCAGTTGTTTGCCCTTGACCTGTATTATCTAAGTGACCTATATGACCATGTCCTGTACATTTTGGTGCTATTTGCAGACGAGTATGATGCTTATATCATCGTGTCTTTCGTCAACGCTACCCTCGTTCTTTCCATCGGAGAGACTGTAGAGGAAGTAACAGACTCTGGTTTCCTTGGCACAACGCCAACCCTGTCCTGCTCTCAGTTGGGCGACGATGCTCTTGTTCAGGTAACTGTGTTTATTTTGTGTGATTTTTGCATGGTTTTTGCTCATGAGTATCTCCATTCTCCAGTCAGCTTCCTCTGACAGTCGTCTTCATTGTGCCCGCATTGCTGGCCACCAGGGGCATATTTTGGACCGCTATTGGCCCCCTGAGAATGGCTGTTGTGGTTACTATAAATTTCTAATTACAACTTAATTTAATAGAGCTAAAATATTTGACCTGTTTTTATGGTATCTACTTCTTGCAAATTTTAGTAGGTATATCGATAACACTAATTAAATTATACAGAGTAATTAGATTTTGGCTTGACCCAGCAAATGTAACAGTTAATACATTTACCAACTGTTCTAGTAGGTGATTAGCTTAGATTATGAGGTTGAGTGAATTGACGAGTGAGAGAGGTGAAGTGTTAATCACTTACAAGTGTCAGACTGTCAGTAGTTTCTATGAAATAATTTCATTTGGTAACAGCATGTTTCATACCAATGAAGAAACTGTTAATTATTTGAAGCTGCTGTCAAAAACCCAGATATGTGCAGTGCTTATGGTGTTGTTTTTGTTAGATATACCCAGATGGCATTCGACACATTCGTTCCGATAAGCGTGTGAATGAGTGGAAGACGCCTGGCAAAAAGACAATTGTCAAGTGTGCAGTCAACCAGCGCCAGGTTGTGATTGCTCTGACAGGAGGAGAGCTTGTCTATTTCGAACTTGACCCGGTGGGTATCATGTTAACGTCGTATTGTTGTCTTGTAGGTATGGTTTCGATAGGAATAATGAATTATCTTGGAATGTTATGCTTTTGACTTTGCGCGATTATTTGTCTATTTCTATTTTCCTGTGTTGTGTGCATGCACACAAAGTCAGCAAATCTGAGGTGTAGCAGGCAGTTTAACTTCTTGAAAATTCTTGTATGTCTCACTTGTCATATTGTGGTCAGTTTATCAGGGAACTGGGAGTTCTCGATAGTTTAGTGGTTAGTGCTCTGGACTGTTAATCGAGAGGTCGTGGTTCAAATCCCGGCAGGGCAGAAATTTGGTTTGAGATTTCTGCTCCACCTGCACCCCCTTGCCAACTCAGCTATGAGTACACTGACCGTATTCTGTCAGTGGGAAGATGAGACAGCGAGGGAATGACTGGCCACCCGCCTCATTTGTCGAGTTAAGAAAATGAAGTCACTAACATTGCCTCAGGGCTAACTTAAGGGACTGCTCTTCTTCTTATCAGTAAACTGATTAAAAGTTAGCTTTCATAGGTGTGAATATATAAATTCTGGTTATTTTTTTTACCTAAAATTTCCTTAATAATTGGCTGCTTAATGCTTATATTAAATGAAAACATTGGTTGAACCAGTTTTTACAGGAGTCATTTTTTGTGTGGTGAGCATTGTAGTTCTGTTTTGATTTTTTACACAGAACGGACAACTAAACGAGTACACAGAGCGAAAAGAAATGTCACATGATGTCATCTGCATGGCTCTGGGTCGAGTGCCATCAGGGGAGCAACGCTCGCGATTTCTAGCTGTTGGATTGGCTGATGACACTGTCCGCATCATCTCTCTTGACCCTTCGGTAAGGTCATGCCTAATCAGTTGATGATTTTCAAAGATTTAATTTATCTCATATTAATATTAATTGTGAACATATTACCTAATCCATGAAACTTTGACTGTAAAGAGTAGTTCACTCTTTGTTATCAGTTTTGCTTGTCATGTGCTGATACTTCGGTGGAATCTGTTAGCCTAAACCTATTAGAATTAGAAATTAACAATTGGTGCATCTCGTTTGGTGTTTTAATCTGGTTAGAATCTGTCAGAGTTTTAAAGTTTGCAGTTGGTTGTATCTGTAATATTGGTGTGTTATTAAGTTGCTAATTTATGTACAGTGTATTAGACTGGAGCAAAACTAATTAAAAGCTAATGCCATTAACAGGATTGTTTTTCTAAGCATTACACCTGAAAGTGCTATGCCTAACTTTTGTCTGACTTTGTGCCCACATGTCATCCTGAATTGGCCAGACACTAAGATTGTAATAGGGACTTTCACACTGAGAGCGCCTCTGATTGGTGGCCACTGGGTAGAGGTGCTCTACAAATTTGGAAATACGGTACAATACCTGCTTTAGACCAGGGTGATTCCGTGTCAAATCAACCAAATTTGCAACTGAAATTGACACGACCGACTCGGATTTACTTGAAATTTTGCCCACTTGTTGGGCCACATAAGATATGTATAAACCTGCAAAAAAAATTTTTTCGGTCAACTACATCCCGAGATACGGGTCGGCGAACTTTGACCCGACCCGCTCGACCTCGTACCTTTGGATGTCTGTATCTCAGCTTATATGAGAGCTAGGAAGGTGTTCTTGGTGTCATTATTCAGCTCTTTTGATTAACTATTTGGGCAAATTAATCATGACCGTTTAAAAGTTTAACATCGAAACCATATTCCACAAATTAGCACTTTAACCTTGACCTTGACCTTTTCGCAACTTTTTTAAATTCTGAAAAACTTCACACTTATACATTGAAGTGTCTTGAACATCCTCAGAAAAAATCAGAATGGGATCTGTAACGGTTTTGTTTTCTATAATTTTTTTGTGTATACAGTTATGTGCAAACTTCAATATCGCGGTCTCCTTAAATTGATATCGAACATGTTCAACTTGCTACTTTTGTCTATAGTTCATTCTAGTAATTTTGAAGTGTCTTGAACATCGTCAGAAGACATCAGAATGGGATCTCTAATAGTTTTTTTACTACAAAACGTAGTCTAGAACTCTAGATGGAGGGATATACCAATTTGTAGGAAATCTGTTTTCTGCCAACACTGCTTGACACATAACATATAAATTTCTAAGTCTTAAGACAATATAGTTTATGAACTATACTCTTGAATAAGTAGAAGAATAAAAGGAAAGATATATGAATAAAAAAGAACATGGATTAAGATCACATGTATTCATAAATTCAGAAAATTTATAACTAGTGCTTCATCACGATATGTACTCTATATGTCCAATGCTATTAATACATGTGCTTTTGTTCACACATAGTTTTAAGTTATTCTTAGGAATTTCTTTGTGTACAACTTCAAAATTTCCAAGTTGGTAGCTGTTTATCAGAGAAAAGATGTCTGAAGTCCTGTAGCTTACCTTCAGACATCTTTTCTCTGATAAACTGCTACCAACCTGGAAATTTTTTATGGTAAAATTAGAAAGCTGCCCTCCTGAGAACTGTGATAATAGTTGTTAAATTGATTTGGAAAAGCATGGATAAGACAAATGTGGTGGTGTTTGTGTCATTTGCCTACATTGCTGATGAAAATTTTCAATTAGTTCTTGAAATTCAAAAGACATCAGAATGGGATCTCTAATAGTTTGTTTACTACAAAACTTAGTCTAGATGGAGGTATATGCCAATCTGTAGGAATTCTGTTTTCTGCCAACACTGCTTGAAAACATAACATATATTTCTTTGTGTACAACTTCAAGTCCTGTAGCTTATGTTCAGACATCTTTTCTCTGATTAACTGCTACCAGCTTGGAAATTTTTTATGGTTAAATTAGAAAGCTTCCCTCCTGAGAACTGATAAAAGTTGTTAAATTGTATACCAAGAAATTCCTAAGAATAACTTAAAACTATGTGTGAACAAAAGAACATGCATTAACAGCATTGGACATATATATATATATAGCAAAGAGTACATATCTTGAAGGAGCACTATTTATAAATGAATACATGTGATCTTAATCCATGTTCTTTTTTATTCATATATCTTTCCTTCTATTCTTCTACTTATACAAGAGTATAGTTCATAAACTATATTGTCTTAAGACTTAGAAATTTATATGTTATGTGTCAAGCAGTGTTGGCAGAAAACAGATTTCCTACAAATTGGCATATGCCTCCATCTAGACTAAGTTTTGTAGTAAAAAAACTATTAGAGATCCCATTCTGATGTCTTCTGACGATGTTCAAGACACTTCAAAATTACTAGAATGAACTATAGACAAAAGTAGCAAGTTGAACATGTTCGATATCAATTTAAGGAGACAGCGATATTGAAGTTTACACGTAACTGTATACACAAAAAAATTATAGAAAAAAACTGTTAGAGATCCCATTCTGATTTTTTCTGAGGATGTTCAAGACACTTCAATGCATAAGTGTGAATTTTTTCAGATTTTAAAAAAGTTGCGAAAAGGTCAAGGTCAAGGTTAAAGTGCTAATTTGTGGAATATGGTTTCGATGTTAAACTTTTAAACAGTCATGATTAATTTGCCCAAATAGTTAATCAAAAGAGCTGAATAATGACACCAAGGACACCTTCCTAGCTCTCATATAAGCTGAGATACAGACGTCCAAAGGTAAGAGGTCGAGCGGGTTGGGTCAAAGTTCGCCGACCCGTATCTCGGAATGTAGTTGACTGAAAAATTTTTTTTTGCAGGTTTATACATATCTTATGTGGCCCAACAAGTGGGCAAAATTTCAAGTAAATCCGAGTCGGTCGTGTCAATCACTTTGGTTGAACTGACATGGAATCACCCACCAGCACTTGAGGAATTCTGTAAGGCTGAAAACATCTTATATGACCTTGCTATATTAAGTAGTGTGGAATTACGTGGAATGTGCTTCTTTTTAGGATTGTTTATCACCATTGAGCCTTCAGTCGCTGCCGGCATCACCTGAGTCGTTGTGTATCGTGGAGATGGGAGGTCACGAGGCTAAGGAGGACATGGAAGGAGGAGGATCGCTTGGAGGACTCTTCCTGAACATTGGCCTACAGGTGAGTTATTCTGTTGTTTCTGATGCCCTTTCCTCTTTGAGTTTGTTATTTATTGCTACTTTTTCATATTATGTGCTGTAATATTTCTAATTAGTATTGTCGCTTACTGTCATTACCTTTTTTATGAAGGTGCTGTGAGTACAGGTTCTGATATTGCTGCTTAGACCAACAGCTCTGTTCACTGTGTTCAGTTACATGAATGTACTTACTACTTTCCTGTTTTGCTGTTACTCAGTTGAAATGAAATTATTGGGTCTAAAGTTAATTCATACCTGGGCTTGATATGTAAAACTGATGTATTTTTGCAGCTCTGGCTAACACTGCATAAGACAACCTATGAAGAATTAAAATTGTTGTGGGAAATGAGTGTGTTGTTGGAACTTTTGGTTGGTGTATAACGTTAGTGTTGATTGCATGTCAGAAGCATTCATTTTGATTCATTTATGATCTCCTTTGCAGCGTTACTGCTTTGGATCTTATTTGAGGATAGAGACAATGCCTTGTTCTTGTAGAATGGTGTTCTGCTGCGGGCCGTCTTGGACACGGTGACTGGAGATCTGTCAGACACGAGAACAAGATACCTTGGATCACGTCCAGTCAAACTGTTTAGAATCACAATGCAAGGATCAGAAGCGGTCAGTGTTTATTTCTGTCCGTTCAAGGAATACTGTTTGGTGTAAAAGTTCAGTAAAAATTAAAATATATAACAGTTGTGATTATAATACCCAAATAATCATTAATCATGAACATATAACTGCTGTTGACATTAGTACAGTTAGAATGTCAACAGCAGTTATATGTTCATGATTAATGATTATTTGGGTATCAGAGAAACTTGTGAAGAAAAATTTAAAAAAATGACAAGAGGTGCATCTGTTGCCGTGGGGCTGCTTCAGCAACTGAAGCATTTGAGCTACCTAGAACTATATTTTAAAAGATGTACATAATGTGTATGTCTTTTATGACGATATTTTCTATTACAGTGATGACAAAAATGTTTTCAAAATTTATGTCATTTTAAGTGTAGCTGTAGCGAAAAATTTATGCAGGACATGCTCTCAGGGCATATTTTGTTAGTCAGTAAGTTAGCTGTCAAATTTCATGCTATCTAGACACTTAGCATAGTGTCTTTTAAGTATCTCTCAGTGTCACATAATGTTGTGAGATTCTGGCAAATGGCTTTTGGATATTCATTCATTCATCTTTTGCTCTGAGTTGCACAAATCTGTGACTTTAGATTGGGTGTTCTTTCAGGTTCTTGCAATGTCCAGCCGTTCGTGGCTCAGTTACTCGTACCAGAGTCGGTTTCATCTGACACCACTGTCCTATGAGTCTTTGGAGTATGCGTCTGGCTTTGCTTCGGAACAGTGTCCAGAGGGCATAGTCGCCATTAGCACAAACACTCTAAGGTCAGTCTTGATTTGTTATTTGGAGCAATTGCTGGTTCTAGCATCTATAGGCCAGGTAATGCTGTGCACAGTATGAATGGTGTTGAACCTGAAGCCATGTGAGCAGGAAGATTAATTGTGGCTGTGTGTTGAGGTTTTGTGTCATTTGAAATTCGTAATGAGTTGTTGAAACAATAACCCAAAAATTAGGGTTCTGTGGTTTTTCTCTTGCTGCAGTAATTGTCATGACTCTTCAGCTTCAAGATCATTCAACCCCATGAAGGCCTGTCATTAGTAGAATTGATTTGCAAATGAGCCCTAAGGTTAAACATGGTGCGTGTATGACTTAATAGCTGGAAGTGATCTGCAGAAAGTTCCTGAAACTGAAGTGACATTAATGAGAAAATGTTAGTTTATGTTAAATGTTATAAACCATCGATGATGCGAATGATTTCTTGTAGGATCTTGGCACTGGAGAAGCTTGGTGCAGTGTTTAACCAAGTGTCAACGTCACTGCAGTACACTCCAAGGAAGTTTGTGATTCACCCAGAATCAAGCAATCTCATTATTATCGAAACCGACCACAATGCCTACACTGAGGAGACAAAGGACATGCGCAAGAAGCAAATGGCCAAGGTACTTTTCAGATCAGTGATGATTCATTAAACAACTGGCAAATCTGTGCAGTCTGTACTTTATAATAGCAGATAATCAAGGACTTATGTATGTGGGCTCACAGTTACTCTGGCATTTGAGAGATAGATGGTTTTCAGATTGCTTTCAATAGATTTGTTTTGACAACTGTTTATGACTTCTCTTCCTATGATAATGGTGTCATAATTTAATAAATTGAAATCTTTTATGTGCTTCTGAGTGCCTTACAAAGATGGTTTTAAATGTTGAGTTACCCATGCATGTCATAATTGAATCATTGATGTAGGATGTCAGGAATAAGATGCTAATTAATGCAGACCCAAAGAGCAGGTCATGGGTTTAGTTGATCACCTTGTATGAATTTTTCAATTGTCTTTCACCGAACAAGAGAACTGATTTGTGATAGGCCTCGTAGTCTCTCAACCCTTAACGACGAGCATGTACTAAATTGGATTAATAGATTGTGTATATAAATGTACAACATTATCAGTAGAAGTAGCTCACAGTCGATTGAATTGGTATTTTCCTTTTGACAGGAAATGACAGAGGCTGCTGGAGAAGAGGAACAGCAGTTGGCTACAGAAATGGCCAATGCTTTTCTTAACGAGAATCTTCCAGAGGATGTCTTCGGATCGCCTAAGGGTGGAGCAGGAATGTGGGCTTCTGTTGTCCGTATCGTCAACCCCATTCTTCAGAAGACAGTGTTTAAGTTGTCACTTGAACAGAATGAGGCAGCTTTCAGGTAATGACTTGCCTTACTTGGCATCTCAGAACACTCTCCGGACAACAGTAAATGCAGTACTTCTTAGACTTGGGCAGTATGATCGAGTACTTAATTCATCTAGGTCAGTGGTTCCCAAACTTCTCTGGGTCGCGACCCACTTGCGAATATCTTGGCAGTCTCGGTACCCACTGTGTAAAATTAAGCATTGTGTACCAAAATTTGCTTCGTAAATTGGAATCGAAATATGCAGATTTATGTACCGCGCTTAGAAATTTTAAAGCATTAAAAGGAAACTTGGGTAAAAACAGTTCACAATTTATTGCAGTCCAGCTAGTTATAGCCCAATCACAGCCAAATATTGTTGCTGCAAAAAAATAAATGTTTCTCGAAAAACTTTGGCGACCCACTTGCCAGAACTTCGCGACCCACTTTTGGGTTGCGACCCACAATTTGGGAAACTCTGATCTAGGTAGTAGTAACAGTAGTAACTATTTTTATTATGAGACATCCAATCAACAAAACATATCAGTTGAAACATGGACAAAATACACAGTTGTTGGACCCTCAGAATGGGTAATGCAGAAAGGGACAGGTCTTGCTAAACCCTGGATGACCCTTACACATATATATATTGTTAGATGGTGCGATTAAATTAAGTACAGGACTAGCCAAAACTAGGGCCGTAAACAGAACACAAAATCAACATGATAACAAATAAGGAACAGAGACTCAGTCAAAGGCAAGACATAATATCTCTGCTTTTACAATTGTTTAGCTGTTTCTTCATCCCGTTGTATCAATTATTATGAAGTCGTTTTGCCATTGGTCCACTTGCTGCTAGAGACCGACCACGTCTGTTTTCTAAAATGACTAATTTATGATAAATAATTTTCTTGTTTTTCATTTTCAATTCTTGAGCTGCTTTAGCTGAGGGGAGTTGAGAGTGAGAAGTCGAAATGGAGAGTAAGCTGTAACAGGACAATCGTTAAGCCCAAGTTAACATTAGTGAGTCATTCCAATGATTTTTGTAGCATTGCTCTGGTGAAGTTTGCGTCGCGACCAGATGATCAGTTCGTAGTGGTTGGAACCGTGAGGGACTTGATTCTCAATCCACGTTCGTTGACTGGCGGATCGGTCCATGTATACCAACTGGTGAATGGTGAAAGACTGGAGCTGCTGCACAAAACTCCGGTTGATGACCTTCCTGGAGCAATCGCTCCCTTCAAAGGCAAGCTTCTTGTTGGCGTTGGAAAGTACCTGAGGGTCTACGACTTGGGCAAAAAGAAACTTCTACGCAAGTGTGAGAACAAGGTAAGGCTTTATGCTAACTGATTGTCCATCTGCATTTTGCAGTCCTGTAGTATTGTTTAGTTGTCTTCTGGTAAATAACTTTCCATGTGTTGGTGTTTTCATTGTCAGGTTGTGACGTTGGCTATCTGAAAGCCAAAATGGACTACCTCGAGAATTGCTGATGAATTACAGCCATATGATTCTAAGACATTTTGGCGGTTTCCTGTTCAGCTTTAATACATTGTGATCTTATAGAATTTTGATATATATTTGAAATTGTTTAGCATCTAGAAATTTGGCAACAATACTATGATGTGGAGCTGTTAACATAGATGAAAAGCAGATGATGTTAGTTGAGTTGTTATGGAGAATTGACCGAAGATTTCTTTTTATTCTTGCAGCACATTCCGAACTACATCGTGACTATTCACACCATTGGGGAGCGCATAATTGTTGGCGATATTCAGGAGAGCTTTCACTTTCTTCGATACAAACGACAGGAAAACCAGCTGATCATTTTCGCCGATGACACGAGCCCTCGCTGGGTCACATGCTCCACGCTGCTCGACTACGATACGATTGCGGGAGCAGACAAGTTCGGAAATATTGCCATTGTGAGTTAAAGTTTTGATTTGCTGCTTGGTTTGCATGTGCTCGTTTGCTCATGTTAGTAAGTGAATGCCTTAAATTGGTGCTGAATGGATGCATTCCCATTTCATCCATTTTAAATTTAATATTAGGTATTGCTGCTGTTCACTGTTTAGTGTTATATTAAGTGGTACTTACGTAATATTTCAATGATGAGAGTGTACTACAAGTGACTGGGAAACCAACGCAGCTTGTCATTAAAGTGTTAATATCTCTGAGTTTGTTCATCTAAGAAATTTAGGTAGTTCCATCATAAATTAGAAATTGTAAATGTAGATTTCAGGTTTCTTACCTGAGGATAGGAGAGTGATTGCAAAAGAGAAAGGAGAGATGCTTGTTAACAGGGACTGTTTGTGATCGTGTAGTTTGATTTGTCCTTTTAGGTGAGATTGCCACAGGACATCTCGGATGAAGTAGACGAGGACCCAACAGGCAACAAGGCCTTGTGGGATCGAGGACTTCTGAATGGAGCATCACAGAAGGTAAGATGATAGTGTCCTTGGACATTGGCAATTCTTATGCCAGACTGGCAGAGACACAGACAGAGAGAGTGTACAGAGTGGGAGGGAGATATGGGCGATCTTTATCTGGTCATACTTAAATCAAGAACATGTCTTGGTGAACGAGCTTTTTCGGTTGCTGGACCTAGTTTTTGGAATTCTCTCCCTGTGTCTGTGCGCTCTGCTCAGTCGCTTGCGTCATTTCATTCTCAACTTCAAGCTTACCTCTTTCAAATTGCTTATCCACCATTGGCTGCCTCTCTGTCTTACGGACTGATCTTCTGGTTATTGACCTGATTACGACTTGGTTTTGATGTGCCATCGTGCATTGGACACCGGCACAATAGAAGTTACTAATTACAATTACAATCTTTTGTGGACAGGCAAACGCAGATACATGTAGAGACATACTGACATGTATGCTCATGGTCTTTGCGTCTGCTATGATCATGTATATGAGCAGTTTCCATAGTGAAGAGGAAACGGGAATGTTACCTTTACCTTTGCACAGATGGTGACCAAGAACTTTGATCTGCATGCCTTATGTCACAATGTGTCAGAATTTATGTAGTGATGTTGAATATGACAGAGGGTGGAAATGTTGATGTGTAAGTGAGTAGTTGAGTAAAGCTATTTAGCTTTTGAGACTTGTTGCTAAGGTTTTACTTCTCTGTGGGTTTAATAGACAGCATTATGTGTATGTTTGACTGTTAGGCCGACGTCATTGCCAATTTCCACGTGGGTGAGGTCGTAACGTCGTTGCAGAAGGCCAGTCTGATTCCAGGCGGTTCAGATGCTCTCGTCTACACCACGATGTCTGGCGGCATTGGAATGTTGGTTCCATTTACATCACATGAAGTAAGCAGAACATTTCACATAGATACGACATCCAGTCTTTCTTGGGCTTTCTGCCTTTCGAGAAGTGAGAGCAATCATTTATTTTTTATTTAAAAGATATAAAGATGACTCCAATCTCTACTTATATAGAGCTACTATGTAGATTTTGGGATACTATGCAGATGTCAGTTAACGAAATTCCCAGTGTGTTTGTGTGTGTGATTGGAACTCTGTCAGTTTGCTATGTTTGGCTTGCCCTTTAACATTGCCACGGTTTTTAATTGGATCATTCATTGGCAGTGGTTGATTGAATTGAAAAGGCTTTGCAAATTTTGTCGATTTTCTATGGAGTTTGTAAATTTGTGGTTGTAGGATCATGACTTTTTCCAGCATCTGGAGATGTATGTGCGGGCAGAGTTGCAACCTCTTTGCGGAAGGGACCACCTGGCCTACCGGTCGTACTACTTTCCTGTCAGGGTGAGTGACGATAATTGCCTCATTTGAGTATCTCTGTTAGTCTTAACTGTTTAGTCTTAACTCTTTGGGTTTGTTGCAGTTTTCACTTGAAACTTCTAAATATGCTGTCTAGGTTTTAATTGCCTGATTTATTGATTCCACTTGTAAATGGTTGAGTAGAGACGTACTTTAGTTGGTACTGGAGGGTTGGCACCAACTTAGTGCAGCATAAAGGCTGAATTGGTCAATGGTTGAAAATACTAAGACATTTTTCCACATTATATCTTGAGCAAGGTTGTGTTAAACCATTTTGGTTAATCATAACTTGCTACTGTAACCACAGCAGCCTTTTTGACGAAGATCTTCATTTGAGTCTGATTATGTTACAGCTTTACTTGGCTGCTATCCAAGTCATGATTTAGGAATTTCCCATATGGTTCTTTTATCTGAAGTGTTTGTTCAGTAATGGTTGGCTGCAACACTGCATATATATGTTATACTGACACAGTTTTAAGTATATTCAGTTAATTTTTATGCCGGTTTTATTTGTTTTCATTTAGAATGTGATTGATGGTGACTTGTGTGAGATGTTCAACTCACTGGAACTCAGCAAACAGAAGTCCATTGCAGAGGAGCTTGACAAAACACCGTCTGAGGTCAGTACATGATTAGCATCTAAATGATGATTATGTGGTTGACTGTATGATTGTTCTGATAATTGAATGATATAATACCATTTAATGTTTAACTTAGGTTATTTGAACACTAAATTAATTTTGTTCAGCGCTTGCTCTTCTTGGACGTTTTGCTTTTGTTGTTGACACTGCAGTAAGAGAACTTGTTCTAGTTAATTGGATTAGCATATTGTTTGCTATGCTTGTAGATATTATTGTAATCCAGTTGTAATTAAATGGATTTTGTGATTTCATTTTCTGAGTGAGTAAGAGAACTCATTAGAGTTAATTGGATTAGCATATTGTGTGCTATGCTTGTAGATATTATCGTAATCCATTTGTAATTAAATGGATTTTGTGATTTCATTTTCATCTTGCCTGTATTATTTTAAGTTCTAAACGGATGTGTGCTCTGTTCTAAATCTTTCTGTGCTGCTTTGCTTTTAGGTTTCAAAGAATTTGGAAGACATTCGAACTCGACATGCGTTCTAAGACACTATCTCTAAAAATGGGACAGATTTTCCAGTTTTTGTCTTGGTGCAGAAAATAACGTCTGATTTGTGTTAGAACTGTAGATTCTGCATAATAACAAACACAAAGACAGATAAAGGCAAACGATTTGGAAAGACTTCATGATTTACTTTCTTATGCTAGGGACACTACCGTCTTGGTGGATGTTTTCAACGATATAAAGTTTTACAGTTGTCTTTTTAATGTTTTTTTTATCAGACAAACGTACATTGATAGTCTACAATGATCATTGCCATTTGTATTTCAGTGGGTGTGGGTGTGTGTGTGTGTGTGACTGACTTTCTGCCTATGTGTAACTGTTTGTGTCTCTGTGATAGCGTTCTGTTAATTTTATATTTGTCATCAAAACTTGTATGGCACCACTACAATAAGCAGAGATGCTCTCTGTACTGTTCTAAGTGATGTTAAATGTCGTAAAGAACAGAAATATTACCAGTTATTAAAACTGCACAAAATAGCTAATGAGTTGTCAGTGACAGTTCAACGCATATATATACGTGCAGCCCAGCTAATGGATTCCCATCCAAATTGATGGCATGTTCAGTTGCGTATCTAGTTGGACCATTGAAAACGCCACCGCCAAACAGTCCCTAATTTGTAGATGACGTACATCCAGCTATCCATCGATCCACTGGTGGCATGTTGAGCTGGCAATTGGTGGGTCGGTAGATCAAAGCGCCATCAGCAACTGATGGTCAAGGTACTTCAAAGATCCGCCTCAGACCAGACCATGCTTTGGGAAGCCCATCCCTGATGCAGTCACTTAGGCCAAGACACAACATGAAGAAAATGTACAGAATCCAAAGCAGAAAAGTCTGGCGTGCAACCTAGCATCAGTAAACGCCAAGATGTTAAAAACAACTGAGCAAATTCTTCATTTAGAGAAAACAATCCGCCACAATGACAGAGAAGGCAGACTGATGACTGACGTGGCCAATGAACTTGAGAAGAATCTTCTTTACTAGAGAGACGGTTAATTTGTTTTCAAATATCAGACAGATGAAAACATTTCCAGTCAGCAACATAGGTCATCTTTGTTCAGATGACCCCCCAGGCCAGCTGAAAAGCATCTGCCCACATGTAATTTGTTCTGTCACAGTTTTGCTTGTGTCATTCCCTTCTGTCTGTCTGTCTGTCTGTCTGTCTGTCTGTCTGTCTGTCTGTCTGTCTGTCTGTCTGTCTGTCTGTCTGTCTGTCTGTCTGTCTGTCTGTCTGTCTGTCTGTCTGTCTGTCTGTCTTGTTATTCCTATTACCTACTGCTGTGGGCAGCTGTGCCAAGTCAAATGCTTGCATGTCTGGTGAGGTCTTAAATAAAAGATAATGACTAGAAATGAGTTCCTTGTCATAGCTGCCGTCAATGTAATGTGATCAAGATTATAAAGGCAGAAATTGGTGGATTATTATGGCGTCTGTGAAAAGAGAAGAGGGATTATCCTCCATTATGCTTGCTCCGCCTACGCCATCTGTCTACCATTTCAGAATCATTTCGATTGTTGTGCCGTGGCCTAGATCCTATATGCTTGGCTCATGTTCTTGACTCATGAGTCGTGACGGAAGTAGGTGATAATCAATCACTTGTATCTTCATGTCGGATTTTGGCAATCGAAGCACCAGCAACATATTTATCCCAGTTATTGCAACAGTATAATTTACTATAAATTTAGGGCTTCTCTCGTTTATCTAGTGGCCTTTTTCACACATAAATATGTATATCTATATGTGCATAATATGATATATGTAATTAATATAATTATATACATGTATATATGTATTTCAATTTAGGTCTATGGCTAGAATCTATTTGTACAATAGGTCCTTGGGCCTAGTATATGTGTGTATACAGTATACATGTGTATCGTTTGTCTGAACTTTTTATAGTTTAATACTTTTAGGAGCTATCAAAAAATGCTTTTAAGGTGGTCAGTCCCCAGCTCTGATAAGGAGTGAACTTCATTGAAGCTTGAAGCCACAGAGCATCTGACTATATGTTAGGGTTAACCCTTGTTTCATAACCTATATTGGGACGTTTTCTGCAACCTGTGCTAATTTTACCCCCAGAATATCTAAGAAACTACAAGCGATAGAGACCTGATCAGACTTGTTGTCCTCGAGACCGAGGTCTTGGTCTCGAGTGCACTCGAGTTCATTTTTAAAAGTCTTGGTCTTGGTCTTGAGGTTCAAGGTCTTGGTCTTGGTCTTGAGGTTCAAGGTCTTGGTCTTGGTCTTGAGGTTCAAAGTCTTGGTCTTGGTCTCGCAAGACCAAGACCAAGACCGGCTGTCAATATGAACAGTCATTTAACAAAACTCAAGAATTTAAAAACTTATCAAACCTGTTTGTATCATAACCTACAACAAATACCTACGGACGGATGCAAGTCTTGTTGGTCAGGAAAACCCATCGGCAGCAGCAACTAAGTTATGCTGTATATGGAAGCCCTACCGAGACTTTTTCTGAAGCCAGACGGTCTGATAACCATGGGCGGATTTCAAAAAGGTTCACGATTTGTACAATTACATCCAGTGCTTGAAAAGTTACTGTGTATGCCAGCGGCTTCAGCACCTAGCTATGGAAAGTATTTTTTCACATGGCGGAATTTTTGAGGCCCACAAGGCACGTCTTGGTCAGAAAATTCTGAGCGAATTGTTTTTTTTTAAATACAAAAGGCATTTGGAATAACATTTTGCATGAAGGACTTTTGTAAATACGAATTCGGAATTTTCTGCAGTCTGCATTTAAAGTTAATTTGCTTGAATAAAATAAACGACTCACGTTTCCATTAAAATATTGACTCCACAATTTTTGTGTAAGGAAAAGAAGTCTTGGCCTAAATGGGATTTTTTGGGTCTTGGTCTCGGTCTTGGTCTTGAGGTTCAAAGTCTTGGTCTTGGTCTTGGTCTCGAGGTTCAAGGTCTTGGTCTTGGTCTTGGCCTCGAGGTTCAAGGTCTTGGTCTTGGTCTCGAGGTTCAAAGTCTTGGTCTTGGTCTTGAGGTTTAAGGTCTTGACAACAAGACTGGACCTGATTTTTGTGTCTGTAGTGTAAACTTAATTGTCCAAAGTTATATTGGGGGAGGGCATTTAGTTATTTAGTCTACACTTGTTGCATTGGGCATACAGAAGGCGCAGATTGCTTATCATGAGATGGATGGCAACCTCTTTGCCAAGTACATCGAAGAAAAAGCCATTCCGATCATTGGAGTTCCTTGAACAAAATATGTACATTGGGAAATTTGACTGGTCACAGTGCTCAGCCCTATTTTCATTATAAATTTCTGATAGCATTTCAGTTCTTTGTCTCTTTCTGTTTTTTAAGAAGTTTGTCTATATTGAAACATAATATTTTAATATTTCAAGAAATTCTCTCGATTTGGGGGCAATGCCCCTCCTCAATTATTGGAGGTACGTGCCCCGGCTGCCCCAAGAGTCTACGCCTGTGGTCTGTGATAAGGTTTTCCAGGTTGAAAATGTTAAATAAGCTATTTCTAACACAGTAGGACAATAGGATGACCTTCATTTTCTAGGGCGTTTGACCTTATTGTCAAATATTTATATCTCAGTATCTGTGAGGCAAAAACCCATTCTGTGCCAGACGCTTTCAAATTACCGTGCTCATAGGCGTAGACTCTGGGGGGGGGGAGCCAGGGCACGTGTCCCCAATAATTGAGAAGGACTGTACACCCAATGCAACAAGTGTAGAATGAATAACCCCACCCCCAATATTTTGGACAAGTTTACGCCTGTGACCGTGCTCCCATTTTCAGTTAGTCACTGACACAAGCAGTTCAAGCTCTGACTCATTCTGACAACTTGAAGACATCTCATTAGGCCTACATCTTTGGGAAGTACTGGCACTCAACGAGGAAAATGTGAAAGCAAGAAATACAAGTTGTAGCAAAATTTCAGTATTGTAGTGTGTTCATTGTGATTTCCATATACTTTATGCCAATCGTTGTCATATTTCATATAGGGTATATAAGTATACAGTAATTATACAGTAAGCGCAGAAACCCTATATAACATAGGGTCTTTGCGCTTGTTAGGCGCTGCTTGTAATTGTAATCGAGAATTTATATAGCGCCACTTATAATCAGTAGGGTCTCGCGCCCCTCTAATAGGCCTACATGTAATTACAGGATTTCTGTCGCCCTACATCTGTTGTCCAGCGCCGATCTACTCTTCGATCAGCTGACCAAGCTGAACTCATGGTCCCTCGCTCGCATACCGCAATCATGCAACGCCGCTCCTCTCTGTTGCTGGCCCTACGACCTGGAACGGGCTCCCAATAGCGCTCAGTCTGGTCCCTATCGATCACTCTACTATTTATAATACTGATTTAAAGTCTACTCTTTTTAGCCGTGGCTGGACTGGGAGCGCTCCTCAGTAGACAGCCTTGAAGAGGCGCTATATAAATGTTCCTTAATAATAATAACTTTCGTAGTCATCTGTTTGAAGACAATCGTAACCATAATTTATGTACGTATACCGGTACTCTGTTTAAAACTAGCGCAAACATAATATCTAGGCCTACGTAGGCATATTCTCTTCACTTTGAAGACGATCATAACCATATCAACGTATTTCTTTGGTTGAAGACAATCGTAACTAAATCTACGTATTCCTTTTGTTTATAGACAAACGCAACTATATCTACGCATTCTCGCTTTTAAACTATATATATATATATATATATATATATATATATATATATATATATATATATATATATATATATATATATATAATAGTTTAAATGTGTGTATATAGACTCAAATTTCCAGGCAATCAATATAATGCTTCAATATTGCGCTTGGCTGAACAGTCGCTGGGTCGTCGGCTTAGCATTTTTTAGCTGTTTGTACATGTATGTAGGCCTATAAGCGTCACACCTTTGGCGCGAAATAAAATGCCGATGCACTCGATTTGAGGTTTTGAACAGTTTAGAGTGTAGCCTAAAATAGAGTTGTGTTCAGTATCAGGGACATTTGGTTGTTGAATTGAAAGAAGAAATATTTGAAAAGTGTTCGGGTTGTGTTCATGTGAATTGTCAGACACGCACTACCATAGTTGATTTACTTATAAGTAGATGTAGATTAATAAAGAGTACAGTTAAAGTAGGTGAGGAAAAAAGAGTGACGATCACAGTGTCAGAAAGAAGTGGAAGTTGACATTAATAACAACCAGCTGAGGCTGAACCCGGACAAACTGAACTCATATAGCTTGGCATGGGACAAACATGTTCAAGGATTGAGATAGGCGATTGAAGCGGCATTCCCTAATTGGAAGGTGCAACGCGTTGTCCGGGACCTGGGAATGCTTCTGGATGAAGACCCGTCTATGGAGGAACAGTCAATTCCCTCTGCAGGCCTTGCTTCTATCAACTACGCCAGATTAGAGTCACACGGCGAACTTTATCATATGACACCGCTGTAACTTTGTGTCCACTCCTTTGTGCTTACACCTCTGGACTATTTGCAACGGTGTCCTTGTGGGTCTGCCAAGGCCCCGGATACAACAGTTTCCGTCCATCTTCAACTGCACTGCCAGAGTCGTCGCTAAGCTGCCAAAATTCTCACATATTTTGAAATACGCGAGACACGTTGCACTGGCTGCCGGTTGAGGACAGGACCACGTTCAAGATCATCCTCATGGGACGAACATCGTTGGCCCCCAGAGCACATCAGGGAACTCTGTGTTCCCGTCTGCAGCCAGCCGAGTTGTCGATCGTTACGTTCTGCAGCTCGTGGAGACTTGATGGTCCCGCGCTGCCGCACATCGATGCGGGCACACATTGGACCATCATACTGGATCGGTCTTCCATTTACAATTCATAACATTGCACCGCTTGCATTTCTGGAAATTTTTTCGAAATTTCTTAAGTCGCCTCTGTTTAAATCTGCTAGATAGCTACGTTCAGCGCCTTCGTGAGGTTCCTCAAGGTGCTATATAAATGGCCATATACAGTATATACATGCATTGCATTTGGATATTTGTAAACCGCCTCTTTACAGCAGAAGCTATTCAGAGGCGCTCACGACGTGAAGGAAATGCTTTCAGAGAGCGGTTAGGTATGGAGGAGACCCCAGACAAGTTCTTAGATCGAATTGAGGAGAGGCCGTTCTAGGAGGAAGGTCCAACAATAGCGAACGCGCGATGTTGAGCCATGGCAGTCCTTGCCCGAGGGACGAATAGATCAAGCCCATCAACGGAGCAGAGGGCACGGAAGGAGACCACAGAGGTGGGTTTGTGCATAGTGGATTTGTGCATTAGATCACAAAGATACTTGGGAACCAGCCAAGGCTGGGTCTGTAAAATAGGAGCAAGCTCTTGTACTGGATTCGAGAAGTAACGGGAAGCCTGTGGAGCTGTTCGGTCATATAGGTGGCAATGCGAAAAAAAGCGGGGAATAAGCCTGACAGCAGAATTCAGGACCAATTGAAGGGGAGATAGTCGTGCCTTGAGAAGACTGACGAGTAGCTAATTACAGTAGTCAATGCGACAGCAGATAAAAGTCTGGACTATGGCAGTGAACACAGAAGTACAGATCTTCGAATGGCTCTTAGGCGCCTTAGGCGGTAGTAGCAGGAGCGCGTTAGATTCGAGAGGTGTTCAATGAACGTAAGGTTGCTGTCTAAGATGACAACCAGGTCGCGAAGAATGGATGAGTAGGTAAAAGCAGGGCATTTTGCAGGGTTCCGGTCCACTATTCCGGGGGTCCGCTATTCTGGGGGTCCGCTATTCCGGGGATCCGCCGGCATATACATACATACAACATATATACATGTATACACACATACATACATGCATACAAACATGCACACATACATACATACATGCATACATACATCCATGCATGCATGCATGTATAAATGTATGCGTGTATGTATGTATACATACAAACATGTATGTATGCATGTATGTATATATACATACATGTATGTATGCATGTAAATACATATGTATACATGTATGTAAGCATGTATGTATGTATGTATGAATGTTTGTATGCATGTATGTATGTTTGTATGCATGTATGCATGTTGTATGTATGTATACTCCGGCCAATCCCCGGAATAGCGGACCCCCGGAATAGCGGACCCCCGGAATAGCGGGCCGGTACCTTTTGCAGACGGTCGAGAAAATTTAACCAGATCAGCTGGGTCTTTAAGGAGTTTTACCTACTCTCCAGGTAGCTTGTGGTCTCCCTGAGCCTCCTCTTCTCTGGTGTCAATCATATCTCACTGGCCGTACTCAGACAGAGCAGATTAGCAAACATCCGGAGATGGAGATCGGAGGAGAGAGTCAACAGATCCAGGGAGAATAAGCTGAGAAGCAGGGCCATGCACTTGGACGTCATCAACATAAAGGTGGCTGGCAGTCAGACGCTTAGTAAAGAGGGATGGAATGTCAGTTGTAAAGAGAATGTAAAGGATAGAGCCAGGCACCGATCCCTGACGGATGCCAAGCTCTACCACTACCCAGGGCGTCCGAGAATCACGTAGGAAAATCATCTGAGTAGGCCTACGGCCAGTGAGATATGATTGAAACCAGATGAGGGGAGGCCCAGGGAGACCACAAGCTACCTGGAGACGCCGAAGCAGGATGTCATGGTCAATATAAAAGGCAGAGGAGACATCAAAAATAGCCAACAGGATCAGGTGTGACTCATCAATGGCCGTGTACATTTCGTAGACAAGAGCTGGAAGGCAGTTTCCATATTGTATTGTATTGTATTGTATATGGGCATTTATAAAGCGCCTCTCGCGAAATAGACCATTCAGAGGCGCTCCCAGTGCGCGAGACCCCGAGAGAAAAAGCAGGATTTAAGGTGAGAAAAAGAAGCAACGCTACCAGAGAGAATGGTGGTGCGGACAGAAGGAGGAATTCGGTTCCAAAGAGAGGGACCTATGCAGGCAAAGGATCTGGACTGAGCCATAGTAGTCCTGACACGAGGAACTAAGAGGTCAAGACGATCAGAAGATCGGAGAGGACGCAGCGAAGCAGCAGAATGAGGCCGTTGAATAGAATGATGACCTTCAATCCAATTTAGCTAGAACGGAGAAGACAAGAATGTTCTAGATAGGGTTAAAACCTCAAGGGTTTTGGAGAGAAAAGAAAGATTGGACAGAGGAATGTAGTTTTGACAGCATACAGAAATCCAAGCATTGAACAGTAAGATATTTCTATAGGGCAGAAAGGTTGGCATTACGGGTAAAGTTGCCATCTCCGTTAACACACAAGCGCTCGGGATTAAATAACTTGTGTGGCCATTCACAAAGGTGCCTCTACAATTATTATCGTACAGGGACAGCTTCTATTATGAACTCGTCGCTCGCATAAGGCGCGCGTGGGAACCTTCATCATCGGACTTGCAGATGGATTCTTCAGAACCTTGCGTGCCTCATTTCACCTTCCTGATCGGCCAAATTTCATCATATTTTATAAGCATAGAAAAGACTTTGCAGAAATGTTTTAATTTGATATTTGACTAAATTATGTTAAATCAGCCACTTATATGTACTTAGGGTCCATTTCTGAAACGCTCAGTGTTCCTTATTGGGTATGAAATTAACGCTGCTGAAATGCAGGTGTTTGATATAAAGAATACGCCATAATGTGGCAAAAACACAGATCGTATAATGCACCTTAAACATTGAATGTTACTCATCGTAAAACGCCATAGTATTAGACTTAAACGTTTATTTGCGGGCGACTTATAGGCCTAACGCTGTTTCACAGCCCCTCAGATGCTATACATAGAAAAGAGCGTCCATTCCGGCATCATCAGTCACTGCTGCGTCAGTGACAAACGAACAACCGTTCTACGTCATAATTACGTCAACATTAATTTACTACAACAAAATGACGTCGTAAAGAGGGAATGTGTTTAATCATAACAATTACAATAACTATGGGACCCATGGACCACGAAGGCTTGGCATTTATCAAAGAACTCGGCCGACGGTTGACGAGAATAACGGAAGATCCTCGAGAAACCTTCCTGTAATAAAAAATCCATCACAATCCAGAGGTTTAGTGCTATCGCGTGCCTAGGCACGATGGGGAACCAGAATCCTGGTTTTAATGATACCGGATAATGATAACGCAATGAATGAAAACATTTGCGAAATTTCTATAATAATAATAATAATAATAATAATAATAATAATAATAATAATAATAATAATAATAATAATAATAATAATAATAATAATAATAATAATAATAATAATAATAATAATAACGACATTTCAACAATCATGCATCACAGGCAATCTCAGTGGGATAGACCCTTACTCGAGGCTGCCAGAAGAAAGCTTTTCGACAACGCAGTCGACGAAGCCGACCGGGCGATACAGGCACCGCACACGGGGGATTGGCTTTGGCCCTGCCGTTGGCGGCCTGCAACCTTGGACTCGACGATGAAGCTGTGAGGATTGCTGTGGGCCTCAGACTGGGTTCAGCACTTTGCGAGCCACACAAGTGCCAGTGTGGAGCCATGGTCACCGCGAGAGGCACACACGGTCTCTCATGCGCCTTAGGATTCGGCCGAGTCGCAAGACATGCCTCTATCAACGATCTGATTTGTCGGAGTTTGACGAAAGCCGGATATCCCTCAATGAAAGAACCGCTGGGACTATCCAGAACCGATGGGAAGAGACCGGACGGCCAGACACTTGTTCCTTGGAGGGCAGGTAGAAGCCTCGTATGGGACGCCACGGTGGTCGATACATTTATCAGCTTCGTACATCCACGATACGGCGCGCGTGGCCGGCGCAGCCGCTGAGACAACAGCGACAAGGAAAACCTCAAAGTATAGCAACCTTCTGCATACATATATATTCACCCCGGTTGCAATAGAAACTCTGGGCCCAATGAACCTCGAAGGCCTGTCGCTGATAGTTGATGTGGGCCGGCACCTGACCAACATCTCCGGAGACAAGAGGGAAACAAGCTTCCTGTTTCAAGGTCTCTCTGTTATAATTCAACGATTTAATGCAGTCGCTCACCTAGGCTCACTAACAACATCGCAGCAAAAACTCGCTCGGCCGTTCCAGGAATAATCTTTTTCTTTTTTATATATGTCTCCGGACAATTTTTTTACCAACCTGGGGGATCCTTGATACCCCGGGGAAAATAATAATAATAATAATAATAATAATAACAATCAAAGTGGGAAATAATCACCGCCGATCAAGCCGGCAGCGTTCGGAGCTTTTTGAGTCACTTCGCCCGCGTCGACCCCTCAGCGGCAACGCTCCTGGGGGCATCGCTCCTCTCAACAGAGGCACTGATCTCCGCCCTTGACTCCAGCATGGCCGATCTCGGAGGGGCAATCGAAAGACTCCAGCACATCGCTTGACAAGACGCGCTTTTGATCCTTAGATGCTCCCTCGGCTCACCCAGGCTTATGCACATACTAAGGTGCACCACCTGCCACGACCACCCGCGCCTTAGAGACTACGACGCTTTTGCTGAGAGGAGGGATCGAGCGGGTCCTGAACGTGACGATGACCGACGTGCAGTGGACCCAGGCTTCCCTTCCGATTAAGATGGGGGGACTGCGAATCAGGAGGGTGTCATCGCTGGCACTGCCCGCCTTTTTGGCTTCAGCCGCGGGTATCCTCCCCCTCCAGTCCTCCATCCTGGAAACAACATCCGAGATCGAAGACATGGCCTATTCTTCAGCGCTTTCACATTGGCGACAACTCGCCGGGGACCCGGACCCAGCGCCCGCTCCCAGCTTCAAACAATCGCAATGGGACAGGCCACTCTTCAAGGAGGTCTTCTCGTCGGTCAGCGGCGCACTGCAGGACCCCTACGACCGGGCCGGACTGGGTGCCGCGAGGTTCCCTCACGCCGCTGACTGGCTATACGCCCTCCCGCTGACCGCATACGATCTCAGGCTGAGCGACAAGGCGGTGAGAGTGGCGGCTGGTCTGCGTTTGGGCCTAGCCATTTGCGAGCCACACACGTGCGCATGCGGCGCCCCGGTCTCGTCCAGAGGCTCACACGGCCTGTCTTGTTCCCTGGGCTTCGGTCGTCAGGCCAGGCACGCTGCGGTCAACGACCTCATCTTCCGCACCCTTAACAGGGCGGGCGTCCCTGCGGTTAAGGAACCGACCGGCCTAAATAGATCAGACGGGAAAAGACCGGACGGCCAGACCCTGATACCGTGGGGCAACGGACGAGCTTTGATCTGGGATGCGACGGTGGTGGACACCGTGGCTGCCACAAGGAAATGCGCCAAATACGCAGATCTGCAGAGAAGGTACATTTTCCTCCCAGTCGCCGTGGAAACCCTTGGTCCCTTCAACAGAGAGGGCCTCGCCATCACCGAGTTGGGCCGTCGCCTTTCCGAGGTCGCCGGAGACACTCGCGAATCAAGTTTCCTTTTTCAGCGCCTACCGGTGAAAATTCAGCACTTCAATGAGGTCGCCTGCCGGGGCACTATGTCGATGTTGCCGGGAGCCGAAGAGCGACCATCTCAACATTAATAAACCTTTCCACACAAAATAGAGTCTGAAAACACAGAGCTTTGCTATAATAATAATAATAATAATAATAATAATAATAATAATAATAATAATAATAATAATAATAATAATAATAATAATAATAATAATAATAATTTTGTTTACCTCGGGAAAAAAATCATAATAACAATAATAATAATAATAATAATAATAATAATAATAATAATAATAATAATAATAATAATAATAATAATAAGAGTCCAGCAGCTCCCCTGAACTAGTTTCTTTTGACCTGATTTCTGTAGGGAGACTGGATGAGATTTCGCTGGTAAAAACATTTTCGCTTTCGTTTTCCAGCGTGTTATTGCAGTAGGCTTAGGTGTTCATTGGATTACATTGCATCGTTTCTACTTTAGTTGACCAGCTTTTTCATTCAACGCATGTTTATAAGGTATGCAGTCTTTAGGAGCAGATAGGCCACCCAGCAGTGATGCCTCAGACTGAGAAAGTTTCTAAGGCCAAGGGCATTTGCAGTCAATGCTTGGCCTCTAGACAACTGCATCTGAAGGACGGCCTGGTCCATCTGCATGGCCCCAGGGGCAGTCCATGCCCCGGCTCTAACCGTCCACCGTTGGTGGGGCCGACTGGGGATGGGGCCGCTTTGGATGCAGGGATCGGCGATCGGACCGGGGAGACCGGCGGCGCTGGTGTGACGCTGGTACCCCTCGGCAATTCTGGAGCTTTACCTGCCCCATTGGGACCGGTTTCCGCTGGGGACCTCGGTGCGGGTTTGTCACATCCGGAAGCCCAGGGGCCCATCCTTAAACACATATGCAAAGGTGCCCGTTCGGCCTGTGCTCAGGCCCTCACTTCGACCCTCCTTGACATCTGCAAGACACCGCAGTCGGTCACCGCATGGAGGGCTTTACTTGACTTTGCCCCCTCCATCTTGGCTCAACCATCTAGGGCAGGAAAAAGACGCAGCATGACAAAAATCATTAAGAACCGGACAGAGATGTGGCTTTCGGAGCCCAGGCGCCTTAGCGATGAACACACGCCCAAAAGCAATCGAACAGGTCACCAGAGTCGAGGAGAGGTTCTGCTGGCTGCTGTCAATGCCAAGTTGGAGGACGGCAATATCAGGGCGGCGGTCCGCATTTTGTGCGAGGGGGGCCAGCCGGCGGCTCCTTCGGAACAAAATCTTAAACTACTGCAGGACAAGCATCCGCCCGACCCTTGCCCAGAGGCCCTAGGGGACTTGCCTGATCCTGCATCGGTTGTGGCGTGGCAGGTGACGGTAGGTGAGGTACTGGAGGCGATCCGCTCTTTCCCTGTTGGTTCGGCGGGGGGTCCTGATGGCTTCAGACCAGGCCATTTGTTGGACCTGGTTAGACACAACGAGACAGCGCAGCCGCTCACTGAGGCTCTGTGTGAATTCACGAACCTGCTGTTACGCGGTGAGTGTCCCGCCGATGTCAGACCGATTCTGTTTGGGGGCAACATGATCGCCCTCAATAAGGAAACAGGGGGTTTGAGACCGATAGCCGTCGGTTACATATGGCGAAGGCTGGCGGCCAAATGCGCTAACAAATACGCATTGTCTAGACTTTCATCTCATTTTGCGCCACTACAGTTGGGGATCTGCGTGCCGGGCGGCTGCGAGGCCGCGGTCCACTCTACGCGACGTTTTATCAATGGCATGCGTAGTGACCAGGTGTTGGTGAAGCTAGACTTCGCCAACGCATTCAATACCTTGAGGCGAGACGTCATGCTGGATTCTGTTCATGAGATCATTCCTGAAATCTACCCGTTTGTCTATCAAGCATATTCGGTTCCATCTGTCCTTAGATTTGGTCAGCTGTCTCTGTCATCACAGATGGGCCCCCAACAGGGCGACCCGCTGGGCCCTCTTCTGTTTAGTCTCCCTCTACAGCCGGTATTGCACTCGCTTGATGCTAGCCTCAAAATAGGATTCCTTGATGACCTTACTCTGGGGGGAGATATGGACACTGTGACCCGGGACGTGCGGGTGGTGGCGGGCATGGGATCATCTTTGGGCCTTCATCTTAACCCCAGCAAGTGCGAGGTTTATCTGCCAGATGCCGCCCTAGAGTTGCTCCCTCCCTTGTCGGACTATACCAGGATAGAAATGGATTTGTTGAGCTTATTGGGGGCCCCACTTTTCGTGGGGAGGGCGCTTGATGAAACTATGACCAGCCACTGCGATATGTTCCGGCGTGCCTTGGAAAGACTCCGCTTGTTGCCATCACAGAATGCCTTGATCTTGCTCCGTTCATCATTTGGTGCTTCGAGGCTGAGCTATCTTCTCCGATGTTCTCCTTGCTTCGACCATCCGGCCCTGGGGACATTGGACGGACTGATGAGGTTGGGCCTTGAGACAATTGTCAACTGTTCTCTTAATGACACCCAATGGTTGCAGGCCGCGCTTCCAAGCAGAGATGGTGGACTTGGCATTCGTAGAGTCGTTTCGCTGGCTTCTTCAGCTTATTTGGCATCAGCCGCGTCGACTCTCGAGCTTCAGACCGCCATTCTCGCGGCAGGCGCAGTTGTGCCAGATCAGTATATGGCGGACCTGTTGGAGACGCGTCGGGACACCTTGCCGGCAATCATGTGCCCTCTGCCTGTCAAACAGAGCGTCTGGGACCGGCCCTTGGTTGAGGGGGATAAGGCGGTCATCCGCCAGTGCGCCACCAGTCTGGTTGACCGGGCCAGGCTGGATGCGGCCAGCAGCCCTCATTCGGCCGACTGGCTGACCGCGCTCCCGATTGCCGCGTGTGGCCTCGTCCTGGATAATGAGGCCGTCAGGGTCGCGGTGGGTCTCCGTTTGGGTCTAGACTTATGCAGTCCCCACAGGTGCCACTGCGGCGACATGGTTGGCCCTGTGGGCCACCACGGCTTTGTGTGCAGGAGAGCACTTGGACGCTCTTTACGTCATCACGCCATCAATGACATCATTTGGCGCGCCCTGCTCAGAGCCGACATTCCCAGTATCAAGGAACCTGCGGGCCTCTTTAGATCGGACGGCAAAAGACCTGACGGAGCCACCTTAATACCCTGGTCAGGAGGGAAGTACTTGGCGTGGGATGCCACGATTGTCCATACTTGTGCGGCCTCTTACATCGCCCACTCAGCCGGTTCGGTTGGTCCAGCATCAGTGCAGGCGGCCAACCGAAAAATTCAGAAATATCGTGGTCTTCCCGCCTCGTATTTGTTCCAACCGGTGGCCGTCGAAACCCTGGGCCCTTTCAACCCTTCGGCTTCAGATTTCATCGCTGAACTAGGCAGTCGCATCACATCCATAAGTGGTGACAGACGTGAGGCAACCTTTCTGTTCCAGCGTTTGTCTATAAGCATCCAACGCTACAACCTAGTATCTTTTAAAGGTACCTTTCCGTCAAACCCTGAAGACGAGGCCTGACCCTCCAGACAATTACCCTGCTCCTAAATAATTTTTTCCAAATCCCGAGGGATCATTGATACCTCGGGTAAAAAAAAAAAAAAAATAATAATAATAATAAAGAGACCAGACGGAGCCACACTGGTCCCATGGACAAGAGGCAGGTTCATTGCATGGGATGCAACAGCAGTCCATACGTGCGCGTCGTCGTATCTTCATCTGACGTCGACAGTAACGGGTGGAGCGGCTGAGCAAGCTGCTGAACGAAAAAGCATGAAATATACATCTCTCCCCGCCACGCACGAATTCATCCCCGTGGCATTTGAATCACTAGGCCCCATCAATCGGACAGGACTAGAGTTTCTCCAGGAGTTGGGCCGCCGCATGACAGAGGCAACGGGAGACCCTAGAGAAAGCATGCACCTGTTCCAGCGTTTGTCAGTTTGCACGCAACGGTTCAATGGCGTTGCATTCAGAGGCACTTTTGGGCACGAAGTCGGAGACGAGAACCAATAAACTGTTTTTAATCTTCTTTTACAGCCCGAGGGATCTTTACTACCTCGGGAAAAAAAAAAAAAAAAAAAATAATAATAATAATAATAATAATAATAATTGATTTACTTATTTTAATTAATATTTAAGTCCCCGAGGGATCATATGTACCTTGGGGCATAACAAAATAATAGTAATAAATAATAATAATAATAATAATAATAATTAATAATAATCAATGATAATTAATAAAATAATAATAATAATAAAAATAACAGATTATCAAAAATAATAAAATAATATCAGCCTGCTTCTTGAACGACGCAGGCTACATGAGAGACTATGAGTTTATCCAGGCATCTTTGCCTATGAGAAACGGTGATGGATGGGTAAGTTTTGAGTGGGTGGAATGATGGATGGGTACGTTTAGAGTACATGGATTGGTGGATGGATAATTTAGAGAGGATGGATTGATGTGTGGTTACTTTTGAAGTAGATGGATCTATGGATCGGTAAGTTTAGAGAGGATGGATTGATGGATGGGTACGTTTAGAGTGGGCGGAATGATGGATGGTTACGCTTAGAGTGGATGGATTGATGGATAAGTACGTGTTCACAGTTACTATAGATGTATTGATGAATGTGTACGTCTTTAGAGTGGATTGATTGATGGATACCAATCCATGATCCATCAATCCATCCACTCTAAATCCTAATATTCTTTCCTCCCTTTCTTGTTTTTTTTCTCTGGTTTTCCTCCCATTCTCTCACACGTTCTCATATTTGTCTCGTATACACGCACATGGAGCATCGTAAGCGCGCACACATCTCTATCTCATTCTCGAATTCCGCGTCTGATGTCTGCATTCCCAGTCGCAGTTGTTACCCGCCCCCATCCCACTGATGGGGACACAGTCGCCGATGGGTTGGTTGTTGCAGCAGGCAACTTCAGCGGTCGAAAACTCACGGATAGCTGCAGACGCTGCCCTTGGATGCTGCGTGCGCATCAGTTATCTCTCTCGGACAAGAAGCTCTATCGCGCCTTAATGGTACGACCCTTCCACTAGATCAGTGTTTCCCAAACTTTTTGGCCATGGAACCCTTCTCATCTTTTTATATTATTACGGAACCCAACCTGAACTAAACGTATTGAGGCAAACGCTGATCTAGTGGAAGCATACTAATATAGGCCTAACTAAATACACACCCATATAAGCAGTTTGTAAACGCAATTTATTTTCTCTTACATCAAATGTTAAAGTGTACAGTTTTATGACCAAGACATATGGGGTACAATATTAGGAGTAGGCCCTACATAAAATTTTATGTGTACAGTGATTTTGTGTTTTCTCGTGACAAATTTGTATATGTGGTTTAATGCTAGAAAGCTAGATCCTCATGACAGGTTGCAAATGGCAGAAGGACGCTAACTGCGCATTTAAAGACAGCGGAGGAATTCTTTAAGTAGCCCGATACAGAAATTGATTCATGAAAGTTCAGTGAAAGTCTGCTTCACTTGCGAGTCCGACGTTATCTCAATAAGAAGTTTATCATATTTTACAAAAGTTTGCTGGTTTTCGGCTACTTTGAATGTGTTTCGAATCCAATTGATATCACCCTTCATGGGAGGAAAGTATTTAACCAATTTCGCTTCCAGGTCGTGAATATGATCTGCAATTTGAATGAACTTTTGGTCGAGAACTCAATCCATTTCAACTAAGTTTCAACTGAAAGCTCATAACATTCCACATTACTAGTTTCAACTTAAGCCCAGAGCCCTTAAATTCCCTCCTTGAGCCAACGCTCTGTGTCGGATTTTTATACCAGCAAATGAAAAAAATTATTGCTAATGCTGTTGTACGATTATCAGACTAAGCTGCACTTTTAGAAAACTTTTGCGTTAAATCATGTTCGGATTCGTTCGTCGAGGTAACGATAACGGAGATGGCTATGTCCCTATTCAGACTTACTCTCTGGCCTACACAGATCCCTGCAGTGACCTCCATAAGCTATAATTCTATATAAAAACTGGATAGCTAAAGGGCATTGAATGTTCGGATTATCGCTCAATGGGGGCAAAATGAAAAAACGACTGACGGCAGTTCTAAACTTTTATAAAACTTTTTGTGTATAAAACTGTTTGGAATGTTTTATTTCAATTAATTTTCTCAATGAAAATTCTTTTAAATAACAACTTTTCGCGGAACCCTTGTGTTCACGCCCCACTTTGGGAAACGCTGCACTAGATGAATGTCGACCGGAACCGGAAATGACCAAAAATTCATTAGGTCAGACGGAGCAGACCTCTCGAGGCAGTTGGCATGAGGGTGAGGGTTTTAAACTGAATTCACTGCTAGGCAGGGAGCCACATACGAACCACCAATACGATCTACACATAGGCCTACGATCCACACATAGGCCCTACGATCAATCCATGCGATACACGCTTGTATACGATCCACACATTGTATTGTATTTCAAAGGAACGAGGCTGGGCCATCGCCTTTTTCCAGTCATTCACGATTATACTTGTCCGACTAAAAAAATCTCGTAGTGGATTATTGCAAAGATAATTAACATTAATATGAGACCTACCGTAGCGCTACTATTACAATGCTCAAAGAATCAGGCAATGATTCCTAGTAAGCATAAATCAGGGTAGGCCTACAAGCCACATTACAGGGCAACTCCGATCGAAAGCCCGGAGGGAATTGCGATTAGACACGGAGTCTACGGTGGAAACGAGTCCTAAAGGAAATGAGCTTTCAGTCGAGATCCGAGTGTCAAAAGAGACTGCAAAACGAACGATTCTTAGGACCTGAAGAGAAAGGAAATGCACGAGAGCTGAGAGCTTTGTGTTCAGATTACGACAGGCAGAGGACCTAATCGAGTAGATTGGTTTTATGTAGATTATACGATTATCCCGTAGAAGATAATATTAAATGGGAAAACGAAGACATTCAATGTTGAGTAATAAACTATTCTCTCAGTGCCTGCGTATGCCCAAAACTAAGCTGCTTATTTGAATTTGATGTGTGTAAGTACATAATTTACGCTGTATGCATTGATTCATTAATTAGCACATTCTTACTCTACTCAATGAGATTTATTAATTTTGCATTCGTCAACATTTGAAAATTTACGTAATCATAATTCGCTTACGTCATATGGACAGCTGGGAAGCTTCTAAGAGATAGGGGTTGTCTTGAAGAAAACCGAATTTATGTAAAATAACCGTAAATATTTACCCTAAAAAGGTGTCGAATTGCGGTAGAGTTAGTAGTACGCGAGAGGCGAGGGCTTGATTGTCAGTTGCCAGAATGGAGGCTTCCCGGTCCGGTCCTGTCGATACAAGCATAGAAGCCGTCCAACCCGGTCCAGTATCGCCAGGTTCTGCCCCCGAAGCGTCTATGATATCTGCTCCCAACAATTCCTCACAGAACATGAAGTCAGGTTACAAACGCAAGTCAACTATCTCGTCGAGTTCAGCAGATGCTTGCCTAAAGAGTCAGGCAGTATCACCAGCTCCAGGCTTCGAAAACCCTCTCCAGCCTGGTTCTGCCCTCGAAGCGTCTAGGATATCTGCTCCCAACAATTCCTCACAGAACATGAAGTCAGTTTACAAACGCAAGTCAACTATCTCGTCGAGTTCAGCAGATGCTGGCCTAAAGAGTCAGGCAGTATCACCAGCTCCAGGCTTCGAAAACCCTCTCCAGCCTGGTTACAATTCCTCACAGAACATGAAGTCGGTTTACAAACGCAAGTCAACTATCTCGTCGAGTTCAGCAGATGCTGGCCTAAGAGTCAGGCAGTATCACCAGCTCCAGGCTTCGAAAACCCTCTCCAGCCTGGTTACAATTCCTCACAGAACATGAAGTCAGTTTACAAACGCAAGTCAACTATCTCGTCGAGTTCAGCAGATGCTGGCCTAAAGAGTCAGGTAGTATCACCAGCTCCAGGCTTCGAAAACCCTCTCCAGGTTGGTTACAATTCCTCACAGAACATGGAGTCAGTTTACAAACGCAAGTCAACTATCTCGTCGAGTTCAGCAGATGCTGGCCTAAAGAGTCAGGCAGTATCACCAGCTCCAGGCTTCGAAAACCCTCTCCAGCCTGGTTACAATTCCTCACAGAACATGGAGTCAGTTTACAAACGCAAGTCAACTATCTCGTCGAGTTCAGCAGATGCTGGCCTAAAGAGTCAGGCAGTATCACCAGCTCCAGGCTTCGAAAACCCTCTCCAGCCTGGTTACAATTCCTCACAGAACATGGAGTCAGGTTACAAACGCAAGTCAACTATCTCGTCGAGTTCAGCAGATGCTGGCCTAAAGAGTCAGGCAGTATCACCAGCTCCAGGCTTCGAAAACCCTCTCCAGCCTGGTTACAATTCCTCACAGAACATGGAGTCAGGTTACAAACGCAAGTCAACTATCTCGTCGAGTTCAGCAGATGCTGGCCTAAAGAGTCAGGCAGTATCACCAGCTCCAGGCTTCGAAAACCCTCTCCAGCCTGGTTACAATTCCTCACAGAACATGGAGTCAGGTTACAAACGCAAGTCAACTATCTCGTCGAGTTCAGCAGATGCTGGCCTAAAGAGTCAGGCAGTATCACCAGCTCCAGGCTTCGAAAACCCTCTCCAGCCTGGTTACAATTCCTCACAGAACATGGAGTCAGGTTACAAACGCAAGTCAACTATCTCGTCGAGTTCAGCAGATGCTGGCCTAAAGAGCCAGGCAGTATCACCAGCTCCAGGCTTCGAAAACCCTCTCCAGCCTGGTTACAATTCCTCACAGAACATGGAGTCAGGTTACAAACGCAAGTCAACTATCTCGTCGAGTTCAGCAGATGCTGGCCTAAAGAGTCAGGCAGTATCACCAGCTCCAGGCTTCGAAAACCCTCTCCAGCCTGGTTACAATTCCTCACAGAACATGGAGTCAGGTTACAAACGCAAGTCAACTATCTCGTCGAGTTCAGCAGATGCTGGCCTAAAGAGTCAGGTAGTATCACCAGCTCCAGGCTTCGAAAACCCTCTCCAGCCTGGTTACAATTCCTCACAGAACATGAAGTCAGTTTACAAACGCAAGTCAACTATCTCGTCGAGTTCAGCAGATGCTGGCCTAAAGAGTCAGGCAGTATCACCAGCTCCAGGCTTCGAAAACCCTCTCCAGCCTGGTTACAATTCCTCACAGAACATGGAGTCAGGTTACAAACGCAAGTCAACTATCTCGTCGAGTTCAGCAGATGCTGGCCTAAAGAGTCAGGCAGTATCACCAGCTCCAGGCTTCGAAAACCCTCTCCAGCCTGGTTACAATTCCTCACAGAACATGGAGTCAGGTTACAAACGCAAGTCAACTATCTCGTCGAGTTCAGCAGATGCTGGCCTAAAGAGTCAGGTAGTATCACCAGCTCCAGGCTTCGAAAACCCTCTCCAGCCTGGTTACAATTCCTCACAGAACATGGAGTCAGGTTACAAACGCAAGTCAACTATCTCGTCGAGTTCAGCAGATGCTGGCCTAAAGAGTCAGGTAGTATCACCAGCTCCAGGCTTCGAAAACCCTCTCCAGCCTGGTTACAATTCCTCACAGAACATGGAGTCAGGTTGCAAACGCAAGTCAACTATCTCGTCGAGTTCAGCAGATGCTGGCCTAAAGAGTCAGGTAGTATCACCAGCTCCAGGCTTCGAAAACCCTCTCCAGCCTGGTTACAATTCCTCACAGAACATGGAGTCAGGTTACAAACGCAAGTCAACTATCTCGTCGAGTTCAGCAGATGCTGGCCCATGTCAGTCAGTCAAAGTTTCTCGACGCAACTCCCCTGCCGAACGGAGCTGTAGCTTGCAGGTATTTTGCATTAACTTCAACTGTAACGCTACCATTCACCAATGACTGGTAAACACAAACTTACCTTGTTCATTCGTTCATTCGTTCGTCTTAATATATGTTGCGTTCGTCAAGTTATTCTGCCATCGCGGCCTTCATCGCTGTGAACGAAATCTGTGTAGCTTTTTTGTCAATGAAGAATCCAATAATCGGAAGAACCTGTTCAGAATTGGTCTAAAAGTAATTAATTGGAATTAACTTCATAGTTAATAAAAGGAGGGAGCTTTTATTCTGCAAATATGCTAGGTAGAGTCGGGTAAAATAGACACGACCTTTCCTTTCTATCCGCTCTGGTAAAATTCTGGAACGACACAAACAACGTTAATAATAACAAAGGCAGAAGGAAGTCATATGATGTTGCTTCCATTTCACCTTAATGTTTGAAGTTAGCTTAACCTGTCATCATAATTCCAGAGTTTAACGACATCTTATGGCTGCTATGGCCGTTGCTTAACCTGTTAAGGTAAGCTGATGCTTAAAAGTGCTTTCTGGATTGCTGTGATGCTTACAGCTAGGCTTAATTCGTCCTTCCATTTCGTTGATTTTATGCGGAGGAGTTCTAATGTGTTAAAAATTTACTTGTAGCTGAATGAGCTACCAACGGAGATGATAATTAGTATTATCGTTAAGGCGATTAATATGGAAGTAAAGGCTACGAAGCTAGCTAAATGTACTTGGGACGAGACAGCAGATTTTGTGATAAACCGGCTACGAACCGTCTGCTTGCAATGGGACAGCATCCTTACGACCAAGTTCTTTCGAAAAGAACTTGAAAGATCTTTTAACGGTAGGCCTACTGGTTAGTTCATGAAATAGATAAAGTATTTTTATTTCATGCAAACGATAAAGGAAGATCTCAAATTTGAAATGCGGTCAGTGCGTAATTTGTAAGATGGTATGAAGTTGTTAGCGATTTTATTTTCTCAACTTCGGCATATTATGGCAGCTGGCCAGATCACCCTCTTTAACGCGTGATCTTCCCATTGACAGTGTGGGGTGAGTGTTCTCTCCACGGTTGAATTCCTTCCCATTGACAGTGTGGGGTGAGTGTTCTCTCCACGGTTGAATTCCTTCCCAATGACAGTGTAGGGTGAGTGTTCTCTCCACGGTTGAATTCCTTCCCATTGACAGTGTAGGGTGAGTGTTCTCTCCACGGTTGAATTCCTTCCCATTGGCGGTGTAGGGTGAGTGTTCTCTCCACGGCTGAATTCCTTCCCATTGACAGTGTAGGGTGAGTGTTCTCTCCACGGCTGAATTCCTTCCCAATGACAGTGTAGGGTGAGTGTTCTCTCCACGGTTGAATTCCTTCCCATTGACAGTGTAGGGTGAGTGTTCTCTCCACGGTTGAATTCCTTCCCATTGACAGTGTAGGGTGAGTGTTCTCTCCACGGCTGAATTCCTTCCCAATGACAGTGTAGGGTGAGTGTTCTCTCCACGGTTGAATTCCTTCCCATTGACAGTGTAGGGTGAGTGTTCTCTCCACGGCTGAATTCCCTCCCAATGACAGTGTAGGGTGAGTGTTCTCTCCA
>OY744604.1:67756719-67801223 GCA_963556255.1 Allolobophora icterica | reverse complement strand
CATACATGCATACATACATACATACATACATACATACATACATACATACATACATACATACATACATACATACATACATACATACATACATACATACATACATACATACATACCTACATACATACATACATACATACATACATACATACATACATACATACATACATACATACATACATACATACATACATACATACATACATACATACATACATACATACATACATACATACATACATACATACTCAAGGTTTTACACTCATTTTTAGTTCAAAGTTTATTTTACGCAGTAATATTTATAACTTTTTTTAGCCGTAAAGGCGACTTGCTTGGAAGTTTTGCATCAGTCTACGCTCCCCATCCAAGCCTCCACGATTGCTACTATGGGCGATGAACTCTTTATGCTGTCCCAATCTCCCGGTGGATATTTTGATGTGACAGTCTTCGATCTCAACGATATGGCAGCGGCGAAAGATGTCATCCGCTTGCCACGACTACAGCCACAGCAAATAGCCGTATCCAGCGTTTCTAACTCGGTCTTTATTCTTAACCAAAGGAGCGATGTAAGATATTCAGTTTCGCGAATTGACAAGGATAAGAACGATCACTTCACACTAATGCCAGCAGTTTGTGACATTGCTATAAAGGATCCAATTTTTACCATTCATTCAAATGGGGGCTTTGTTCTGGCGCCACACAGAATCATCGCAACTTCCAATGCAATCATCTATCGAGATAATGGTACAGTGCAGAAGAGGGTTCGTTTCCCAGTGCAAGTTCGGAGTATCTCGAGGATTGTCTGTAGATCAAGCGGAAATCTTGTCTTGGTTTCACCCAGTAGCAAGACAATCAAATTGATTGAAATCGACATGGACGGCAATATTGTACGCCATTACCTGTCAGCTGTTACTGTACAAAGGGCTGTTTGCCAACCAGATATCTATGGAAGAATTATGATAACCGATGAACTCAACAGAATCGAGCTTTTAGATTCTGAATTTAATCTCCTGGATGTAGTTAGTTCGCATCAGGATGCGGCCAAACCTCTTTCCCTCTGGAAAGAAATGCATTACAATAGCGAAAGAGATGAGTTTTTAGCCGTTCTGGTTGATAGTCGAGTTAAGAATGGACTTCTGGCCATTCTGAAATTGAGATAAAAATAGCCCAAATATTCCAGAAAGGGACAAACACTGTTTTTCATTATATGGTTTTGTTGTTTTATTGTTATTATTAACATTATCTCACGATGGTTGTTTCCTTTGGCTTGATTTATAACTAGCAGTAGATGTGAAAAAGATGGTTTGCATTACCCCCCCCCCACAAGGCACCATAGAAGGTATCATATTTATATACTATGGTTTTTGATGTTGTATTAAACTGTTATAATAAATCTCACGATGGTTGTTTCTTTTGGCTTGATTTATGACTAGTAGTAAATATAAAAAAGGTGGTTGGCGCTACCGCCTACAAGGCACCATAGAAGGTATCAAGACCTTGTGGGCTTTGTTGCCACTCCGAGCCAACAATCCGGTGTAAGGATTTCAAGCTACCCCTTCTATCAAGTTACCCAGGGTTATCTGAATTCGATTTCATATTACCCCGGGGGTAGCCCCTCAACGCGATTTCAAGTTACTCCTACGCTGTTCACATTACACCATATCTGATCTAAATCAGATATGGTGTAATGTGAACAGCGTAGGAGTAACTTGAAATTATAAATTCTTATGCTTACAACGCATGATACGTTTACTGAGTGAAACACGCGAAAACATACAAGATTGAAAGTTAGTCTCATTATCTGAAAAGAATTACCTGCCCCATTTCATGATAGCACAACAGGTTGTTAATTAACATGAATATAAACATTTATTGCTAATGAGTATCTAAAAAAATACAGGCAGTTACCATAACACTTAGTTAATGTGCAAGATTTGCATGTTTCATATCTAGTTAATGTAAGTGTGATCCACAGAGAAAGATAACATCGTACATCATGCACTAAGAGAGTGCAAGACAGGACAGTTTAATGATAAATATTGGCAATTATTATTATTATATCAGATATTCAGAAAATGGGCTCCATTAATTTGAAGGGTGATCAGAAATCGTAGAGGGTAATCTTAAATCGATTTCAAATTACTCCCGGGGTAACTTGAAATCGATTTCAGATTACCCCCGGTAATAGGTATAGGCCTGTAGTCCTGTAGACTACAGGCCTATACCTATCCCGCCAGTGCTCTCAAGACAGGTCGAGAAACTCGTGGTCAGGTCTTTTCTCTACCCCAACTTACACGATATGCCGCCGCCACTGTCCCTGGCGGATCAGCACCCATTTCGCCCCTCTGGTTCAACTGCGGCACACCTCATCATAATACTTCAAAACAATCCCTTAGCTTCATGCCGATAACGATTGTGTGGTGGTGATATCGATGGATTAGGACCAGGGGCGGATCCAGGGGGAGCAAGCCAATCCGGCCATGGTCCCCATTTGATATTTACACAGGACGTGGCCCCAATGTCACGAAGTAGACGAGAAAAATGCCGAAATAATGGACCCCTATTTAATATTTACACAGGACGTGACAGGACGTGCTCCCCCGTTGCGTGGCCCCCCGGTAGACGTAGACGAGTAAAATATGGCAGATGACTAAAAGTTTTTTGGAGATTAATGACTAAAAAAGTCATCAATTTTTTCGGAGATGAATTCAAAAATTTTTTTCCTTGGTCCGTTGGTCACTACCTCCACAAACTTTCATCCACAAACTCCCAGACGAGGCGGACTAGGTTAAACATTGGTTTGTAGCAGGCTGTTTTCAAATGTATCTATGTTAGGTCTGTTTTGAATCTGGTGAGGCTTTGGACGCATATAACTAAGATTTGAAATTGGTCAATCTGTAAAAATCTGTTCCATTTGGCGACTGTCAAGACCATTGCAGACTCGAGAATATCACCGCGGTTTGGAATTGGTCAAACTGCAACAGATATACGTTGGTTCCCTTTAGGGACGCTGTCGGGCTTCACCATACTCACATGTATCGTCTTCGATTTGGAAATCGCCGATTCAGCGATGTTACTGTGAAGTAAAGTCTTTTAGGTATATTGTCTGACTAATCTCTTTCCAGCTCAGAGCTAAAGATCTCTTGGAAATCAGGATGCTACGGTTTGTGTCGTCTGCCCAAGGAGTGGCGCGTGCCCTGTCTATGAATGCAACCGTGTGCTCAGTGCCGGATTTAGGCATAAGCGAAAAAAGCTACAGCTTAAGGTCTCACAATCCGCAGGGGCCTCACAAAAATTCCGATTTTGGGGCATTTAAAATTTTGTGTAAAAATATATTAGGCCTATGTAGGGGAGAGGGGGGCAAAACGCCCCCTCGGGGCAAAACGCCCCCACCCCACCCTGTCTCCCCTGTGCTAGGCAATGACTGTTTGACTGTTCTGGGGTCTGTTAATTGTACCCTATTGAGATAATGGCCAGTAATTTAGTATTTTTGTTAGTTTGCTTAATTTTTATTTAAAAAAATTGATATTTGCATGTTTCCCTGAAAGGGCTTGCTGCCAATTCCTTATCATTATAGAGTGCAAAAGGCTAAACAAAGCCAAAAGTACAAATATAGTTTCAAAGTATACGGTATATCGAATTATTATACGAAGTAAATGGGGCTTTTATATTATATTTTTGTATGATATAGGCAATCTCACAGGGTAGTACCAAGCGGGGCAAAACGCCCCATAGAGGGGGCGTTTTGCCCCACAGTCGGGGCGTTTTGCCCCGCAGTAGCATTAAGTTATTTAGCCCTTTATATATGCTCAATATCTTCCAATATCACATGATGCGAATATATAAATGAAAAGCATACATAGGCTACTGATTCTCTATGTGCTGCTCTGGAGTTCATCTTGGAACCTCGCTAAAATGGCTGCCACACAGTACGGTATATCACATAAGCGCTGCTTAGGAATCAGATCTGTATGAAAGTCTCCCAACCTGGGATCGTTAGACTCGGCAATTTATCTATGATGTTTAAGCATGAGTATAAGTAGCAATTTGGTGGAACAAATCAAAATGATGGAAAAGGCTTTATTTGGTTTGACATCGTATGACCTAAGACACATGACATTAGATCTGGCGGTGCAACTGAATATTCCATTTTCCGTTATTTTCCTAGATTATCCATTATCGGATAGGTCTGCTGCTCAAGACTGGTTACACGGCTTAATGAAAAGACATCCAGATATGACCATAAACATTCCAGAAGCAACCAGTATAATAAGCAGGATGGTAGGCTATAATCGACCGCAATTTAAAAAATCATCCCAGGTTTACAAGGAAGCGCTTGGTGCAACACAAGCGTATAGACTTACAATGTCCATAAGCCGGTAAATATAGAATATTTAGTGAGAATATGCCACCAAAGGTGTGAATTTAGTTGAGAAGATAACCAGTGGCATAGAGGACCAGAAGTAGTAACCATCGGTACTATGAATGCAGTAGGAACTTTAGGATTTCTATGCACATGAGCGAAGGCGCATTTAGTGCAAGATGTCGCCAGAGATAACTTGTGGGAACTGAGTTCAAATGCCATGAAGGGGTTGACCATTTGATCGTGTGGTCGAATTGTGCAAAGTGTTCGCGATGGTGTCTTGATTCTTGTGTCCATGGGGGTAACTTTGGTCTAAAAAGTGGTGGTACCAATTTCTTACATACACGATGCAAGGTGAAGACTGCAATCTCTGGGAAGGCACAATAGTAAAATTGACATTATTCAAGAAGTGGGGGCTGCGGTACCCCAGTCCAAAAAGTGGGGGTACGGGTACCCCTCGTACCCCACAAATAACGCCTGTGTCTGTGGCATAACACTCAAGCAACTGTTTTGCGCGCTAAATGCGAATACCACTAATTTAAGGTTAAATTGCATTAGAAATGCTAATGGGGCAAAACGCCCCCCCTGGGGGCGTTTTGCCCCAGGTGCGGGGCAAAACGCCCCCTTTGAAGCACTTTGTATTTAATTATTTTCTAAGTCATCCTTTTTGGAATTTTATCGAACGCAATTATACTTTATTGGGGATATTCAGTACTAGACCCTACAATAATTTCATGCTTAAAATGCTATAATTCACTTTGTAAATTGGGAAAAACCGTTAAAGGGGGCGTTTTGCCCCCCTCTCCCCTATAGCCTAACCTTTTCAAATGGCCTGTGTAGCAAATTCCATCTCCTCTGAGCAAATGCATTCATTTAAAAATAATTTGAATTTTTCACTTTAAATGCCTTGCTGTTAAATAATTAAAAGGCATATGTGTTTTCAAGTTTTATGAGACCTTCTGGTGTGATTTTTAACAAAGGGTCACCACGCTTTATATAGCTTAGCGCCTTACCAAGTCAGAATCGGGCACTGCGTGGGCTGCGAAGCGTTGAGTCGGTGTGTAATATGTCATTCCTCTTTCTCAGCGCAAGCGCCTCAAGTCCGTATTATTGGACAGTGGACACTAATTTCGTTGGTGTCGAGAGCGCCATTAGTGTTTTTAAAGTGACGCTTTACAAATGTCAGATTACAATTACAGCACAAACTACGAATTCACAACATGATATATCAACTGTCAATCCTGGATGGGACTCAGTTGTTCTACGTGTGTGCGAGAGCTCAGCAGTGGTGCTTTTCAAGTTATTTGACCATTTGACTTGCTTATACAGATAAACTATAGCAGTTCTTATCACTGGCGTAAACTTGTTCAAAATATTGGAGGGGATTTGGTTATTCATCCTACACTTGTTGCATTGGGTGTACAGCAGTGCTCGAAATGGAAAATTTTACGAAACGGAACGCTAGTCAAAGATATGGGAGCATTCACGTTAATTTTATAGTATTTTCCACAATAATTCATTTGACGAACCGGAACGGAACGCTAATTCATTTGACGAACCGGAACGGCGTTCCGGTGCGTTCCGGTCCATTTCGAGCACTGGTGTACAGTCCATCTCAATCATTGGGGGCACGTGCCCCGGCTCCCCCCAGAGTCAAAGCCTATGGTTCTTATAAAATTGTAGCATTATATACGTTAGACGGTGAGAGAGAAGAGCTCCATTGATTGGTGATTCTCTTGCAGTCACTTCTGTTCTTTGCTGAGCCCTGAACTGGCTACGAATTGTTCGCCAATTGTGGGCCAAACGAGCGTGTCGGTACGGGATTTGAGAGCTCTATAGAAATGTGCCATTATAAAACTACATTATGTGCGTTATATATACATGGTCATTTATGTAGAGCATTTTTAACCACGCAAACGCGCTAAAACATGGCTATATTTTAATAATTGTAAACCGAGGCAGTTCAATCAGAGTTGAAAATGTTTTTTAATTGAGCTGTCTCTTTCTGAAAAGTAGTCTACGTATTTTCAGAGGAAGACTGTTCCAAAAGGTCGGTCCAGCGCTTGAGAGGACACAATGTGCCCGCCTCATCATACGGAATTGCAAGAGAATCTTGAATACGATCCTGTCCTCGACCGGGAGCCAGCACAGCGGATCTCGCATATAGCAAGCAGGTCTGTGGCGGACGGAGCAGTTCAGAGTCGACTGGGGCCACCGTATCCGGAACTTCGGGCAGGCCTGCCGCCTGCAAGGATACCATTACAATAGTGCAGGTGCATCAAAATGGAGTGAAATATATTCCAATTCCAAGAGGCAGTGAATGATAAAATTGTTATTATGACTCTGATCTGGTGCATCTGGTAAAAGCTGGTCCTATAGTGAGAGTTGACATGTTCCTTCAGTACTAGGCCTATAGTTCCTCATCCAGAGGCATTCCAAAGTCTCGGACGAATTGTTGTTCTTTCCAATATCGTCTCCGCGTTCATCTTAGCACGTGCCTGCCATTTTCTCAGACATAAATTCATCTTATCCGGATTCAACCTAAACTGATTTTAGGGACATCCATTCCTCTACCTATGTCACGATATCCTGAAGTTGGGAAACACAGGCTGTGTATCAGTTGGGTGACATGCACAGATGGTCGTCTTCAGCGTATGTGTGAACCTGTTCTCCTAATCTGATGATGTTCTCGTTGAGGTCGGCCACTCGGCCGTGTAGAGAATGTAGTGTTTTCACGTGTGTTCTCATAAATGTATCTATATAGCGCTGGTTGAGGTCTCTTTCATCAAAGGCACTTCATCTGCCTTCGCTGCTGGTGTATTCTATCCAGCGACTGTTGTCCTCGGAACGACGAGCGTCATGGCGTAGGTGTGTCCGGTCACGTGGTGGTAATGGAAAACGCCGGACAACGAGGGTCGGCCACCGGGGACACGGTGGACACTCCTCGAATGGCAGCAGATCCTCAGCAGAATCAGCCGAAACTTCTTAGCCATCAGGCAGTAGATGAGAAAGTTGACGGACGAGTTGACCGTCAACAAGATGTTGGTCACCGGATGAACTACGTATCGAATCACCTCCGTCACGTGATAGATCTCGGCGAACTGTGGCGCCATCTCAAGCACGGTGACGAAGATACGAAGACAGATGTCTGGCAATTCGCAGACGATGAAGACGCTGACGACGACTACGAGCGTCACGGTGACGTTCTGACGCTGACGCGTGACGCTTGTCATGTGACTGTGACGTCGGCGCATGCGCCGTACGGCCGTCATGAGTTTGAAGTTGAGGGTGATTAGCGTCAGGAGAGGACCAATGGTCCGGAAGACGAAGAAGAAGATGGTCTTGTAGATGACGAAGTAGAGAAAGCTGCGTCGTAGGTCCGTGTAGTGAAGGTCGATGGACTGCGTGGGTTGACAGCTTGCCTCTCTGGCGATCGGACTCACCTGTCGTTCGAACAGCAGAGGCAAATTGTAGACGACTGCCACGACTAAGATGAAGGCAACCGACTTACGCGCCCGGTCGAGGGTTCGAAGCCTGGCCTTCGTCGGATGACAGATAGCGATATAGCGATCGAGAGTGACCAGCATCACTGTCCAGACGGTGACCATCTGGACAGTGGACGCCATCGTCCACAGATACGGCTCCAGGTGAGTGAGGAGGCTGCGAGCCACTGGATGCAGCCAGTCAGTGACGTCGTTAGCCGTCTTCAGTGGCTGGATGAAGATGGAGTTGATGAGGTAGAAGATGTCGACCACGGCCAGCGTCTGAAGCAGCCAGTTGGTTGGTGTCCTCCGGTCCTTGTCACTCCACAGGATGACTATTGTCAGTGCGTTGCCAAGGAAACCGAGGATGCAGACGCAGCTGGCCAGCCAGATGTCGAGTACGATGCGGAAGAGTTGATAGGATGAATCATAAGAAGACGTCGTCGAACCATTGCAGATGGAGCCTCTGTTGTCGAGGATCTGCTCCAGGACGGAAGACAGGTTGACGTTCACCTTTCCAGGTAGATGGAATGCAGGGATCAGGCTCATGTCGACCCGGTCGGGTTCTAGACGTAAGCGAAAGGCAAGTGATACATAGAATGACCTTTTTCGCCGCAGTCAGCCGACCGCAACAGGAACACTATCACTCGTCACACTCGACTGAGTTCATGGTCGAGTTCACTCTCGGCATTCCAGATAGCTTGCGTCAAATTCCTGTCAGGCAACTGTAAATGTGTGAACTGGGTTGTGTCATTAACATTTATGACCCTGAAAGGTCATCGTCACAGACATCCAACAGTTAGCGACCATAATATATCGTATACAGACGTAGTTCCATAAAACATTTTATAGCGCCTATCTTAACGCACTCTGCGATTTCCCTATACGTTTCTCGCACGTATGCTGTTCTTCAGAGTCGGCTGAAGCTATGTTGGTACTTCTGGGCGTTGAAGCGAAGTGCCTCCTATAGATCTCGACGACAGACGAGCAATTAGTTGCGTCCATCTCTTTAATTGTCTTTTACAGACAAGGCATGCTGTATCTCCGTCGGAGAAAGAGGAGAAGGAGGAAGAGGAGAAGGAGGAAGAGAGGGAGGAGGAAGAGGAGAAGGAGGAAGAGGTAGTCTGTCCTGTTCGGTGGTCAATGCTGGCTGGCATCCGTCGACTAAGGAAGGCTTTAGCTCCGTTGCTCCCTTATTAGCCTCTGTCAGAAATGAACGGCATAGAGCGATCGTCTCTATGCAGGCAGGCAGGCAGGCAGGCAGGCAGGCAGGCAGGCAGGCAGGCAGGCAGGCAGGCAGGCAGGCAGGCAGGCAGGCAGGCAGGCAGGCAGGCAGGCAGGCAGGCAGGCAGGCAGGCAGACAAGAAGGAAGGTAGGCAGACAAACATACAGACAGGCAGACAGACAGCCAGACAGGTAGGAAGGCAGGCAGGTAGGCAGACAGACAGACAGACAGACAGACAGACAGGCATTGTCCTTCTACAGCGCATTCTAAGTATCTCTTATCCTTCTGCTTCTCTCTATATATCCCTCTCATACGATTAAGGCAAGGCTTACGCGTGATAAGCTGAAAATGCCTGGGAAACAGCTATATTGACGCTTGGAATTCAGGGCTCGTGGTGTCGGAATTGAACAGGACAAGAGACGGAAGAGAACAGGACAAGAGACAAGACGATAGAGCATACAACAGTGGAACCGAAGCAGACAATGCGACCATGCCAGTCCCATCCAACCCAACGGTGTGGCAATATCATTGTTAAGCCTTGCTATAGTCCACCCTAGTCCTGCATTCGCTTGCTTGTTCTTGTAGCCCCCCTGGACGCATTAGGTGGAAATATGCTGACGTACTGCAGTATATAACTACAGATACGGACTCAATATGCAGAAGCCAGCCATTCACCGTGAATCATTAGGCTATTTCTAATTACTATATGATACTTCTGTGGTAAAGTTACCAGATAGGGAGATAAATCTATTCTTTTCGTCTGTTTAAAATTTTAATGTGATATCCTTTCTATCAGAAACAACGGATTCAACTTTCGTCACAGGTCATAAGCTGAAACCTTTTCTATATTTCGGCTTCTATGGTGTCCCTAGCCAACTCAGCTATAATGAGTACACTGACCATATACCTATGCTGTCAGTGGGCGAGGGAGAGAGGGGCTGGCCACCTGTTCATAAGCAGAGGTTAAGAAAAAGAAGTCGCTAGCACCTCATACTATGGCTGTATCTCTGGGCTAGCTAAATGAACTATTCTTCTTTTTGCGTCGTATAGTGGTCTTAGTTTGCTATATGGCCCAAAGAAGAAACGTGACCTCTAACGTATGCGCCTTATACTATAATATGTACAATGTAGTCTGTATTTCAGAGGTACAGTGCCTGCTTTAGGGGGCGTGCGAACCGTGCAGTCGCACGGGCCCCGCAACTTGGGGAGGGGGGGGGGGGGAAGGCCGAAAATATCTCAGAAAATTAACATCAACAAGACACCCTAATAATAATATTATGGTTTCGATTAAATCTTCTCTTTTGTCAAAAAAAGTCAAATGGTACAAGCAGTTTAGTTTGTTTCAAAATTATATTTTAACTTACTGTACCAGGAAAAACATACTTTCCAGCAGGAAATCCTTTCCTTCATAGGAAATCCCTTCCTCCATAGGAAATCCGTTCCTCAATAGGAAATACCATCCTCCATAGGAAATCCCTTCCTCCATAGGAAGTCCCTTTCAGAGGTGGTCAACCTACGGCCCGAGGGCCGGATCCCCCGTCAATACTTTTTATCCGGCCCCCACAATTCTTCAGAATTTTTTAAAATCTACCTTTTTTAGGTTTCCGGCTGGACATCCCAAACCCAGATCCTTCGTAAAACAGCCATGAAAATAGCTTCAAGTGGCCTTGCACATCACCCACTGCCGGGAGGAAAGAGCTTCAGGTGGTCCATAAAAGTGGATACAGTTGTAGACCAGCGATTATACCATTAGGGATCCGAAACGTTTACAAAGGGAACCATGGACCACGTTAAACCAGTCTCGCAGGAGTATGCAGAGCATGCGGGGTATCCGTAAGAGAGTAAGCAGGCCAGTGGGTAACCATCCATATCGTCGCAGATCATTTCGTCGCAGCCATGTAGTAGCAAATCATTTCGTCGATAATTAATTGGTCGCCATCCATAACGTCGCAGATCATTTCGTCGCGGCCAACTAGTCGCAATCAGTTTGTTGTACTTGGTCTGGTGTATATCAATTGGTCGTAATGAGTCCCAGCTTGGTCGTAATTAAGAGAGAATTCTTGCGTGTCAATTGTGTCAATTGTTAGTTGTTAATTGGTCGTAATGAATGGTAATGAATCACAGCTTGAGTTTGTTTTCAATAGCTCGTTAATCAATTGGTTTTCAATAACTCGTTAATCAATTGGTCGTAGGTAGACCTATATAAGCTTAAACCCCATAAACCATAGGTAGGCCTAGTAATCGCCGCAATGTCGAAGGTAACGTTTGTACGAGTAGCAGAGGAAATCACAAGGCAGTCTACGAGGGTTATATGTATACAAAGGAGAGAGAAGTGAACGGGAAGACATACTGGCGATGTGAAAATGAGAACTTGTAATGCACGAATGCATAGCACCGGAGACGTGGTTACGAATTATTACTTAGCTACGGAACCTTGATTTTGCTTAAATGTCCGGTATTAAATTTCTATTTGCTTGACTTACTTTGCTTGACTTACTTTAATTTACGACGACATAAAAACGACGACATCAAAACGACGAACTGAAAACGACGAACTGAAAACGACAATTTGCATGCGACGAATTATATTGCGACGCATTGAATAACGACGATATAAATTGCGACGAAATGATTACGACAAAATGAAATACGACCTAACGATAGGGAACGGCCAGTGGGAGCATATAACGGTACCGCTAGACTGTCGTGGTGGGGCAGAGCACAGCGCAGACAGTTATCGTCTTCCAGTTTTCTTACTCGTCCGACGTCGTGAGAAAGTAACTAACACGTTCCACCTATCGACGCCTTTGTGTGATGAGGCGATGCATCAGATCCATCCTACGAACTCGCCAACACTCACACCTTGTTATCTCTCTACTCACGTCTTGTTATCTCTGCACAGGTCTTATAATTAATCAAAACTGAAAGCACTGCTACTTCAGGATTCTTATCCTGATTCCTCCTCATCCTCTTTCCTCCCTCTCTTCAATTCTAAACACCATCCACCTTAGTTGTCCGCCTGACCCTTTGGATCTTGGATATTATAATAGCTGTGTATTCTTCTGTTTAAAGACAATAGTAACTATACGTCTACGTAGTCTTCTGTTTAGCCCTTTAACGACGAAATGGATTAGTTTTTCAATACATTTTAGTAGTTAACTTGTTAAAGACTATGTAACTATGTCTACGTATTTTCTTTGTTTGAAAACAATCGTAACCATATCTAAATTTACGCATTCCTCTGTTTGAAGACAATCGTGACAATATATAAAAATACCTATACTCTTCTGTTTTAAGACTATTTTAACCTTACCTACGTCTTCTCTTTGTTTGAAAACAATCGCAACCATATATATATCGTTACCACATCTATATGTATTCTTCTGAATGAAGGCAATCGTGACCATAGTAATATCTACCGATTCTCTGTGTTTGAAAACAGCATCCATATCTACATAATCGATTTGTTTAAAAACAATCGTACCATATCTATGTGTTCTCTTTGTTTGAACACAATTGTATCTATATCTACGTATTCTCCTTGTTAAGTTGTTTGAAGACAATCGTAAGGTTTGATTGTTCTTGACCTGGAACCGATTTTTAACCCTCCCGCCTACTGGTTTTGTTTTGTCTGAACGCTCGTTGATAAGGTGGTTCCCACAACTTAGTTTTTGTGGGCGCTGAAGAAGATCATGATTGTGATTACGATCACGATAACGGACAAATGCAAGATGTCAGACAGGGGCGTAGCAGAGGTCTCCGCATTGCCAGATCCTCCATCGAGCTTATCGCGGGAGGAAGCTTAACCTAATTTCTTCCAATTGACTCCAGTAACTCCAATAGGACACACTGTAATAATACACAAACGACCAGCCGATCTTCGTTTCAAGTGACATTATAGTTAAGAATCTTAATCCACTCAAAACTGAAGTCTCACCTTTTCAAATACTCCTACCCTGACTCATCTGATACTCCGCCTTCCAATTATTCTCGCCGTAAACGACACCCGCCTTGACAGCTGCTCTGCCTCTCCTGATCTGCTACCCTGGAAATCGGACTTAGACCTCTTTTGGACTACTCTCTGGAAACTCCCTTTGATTTGGTTTGCCCTCCTGGAAATCGGACTTGGACTACTCTCTGGAAACCCCCTCTGATCTGACGTAGCGCCCGTGAATAGGTTGGTGTCCTGCGCTTGGCCTTCGAGTGGCGCTTTAGAAGTTTGGAGATTACGATTACGATTACCTGAGAAGCCAGATCAAAAGGTCAAAGGCAATAGCACAGAGAAACAAGAAATCAAATCAGGCTACGGTTATACGTAAGCAACAATTAAGTTCAAACACTTGAATGGCATTAAATAACTTCTTCTTAGACCTCTTCAACAGGTTATTACACGTGACAAAGAAATTAACAAAGAAATGAATGTGCACGCGGAGATATTGTTAGCGTCATACTCTTTCAGTTTGCAGCCTTATATGAATGCCTAATTTTGTGTAAATAACTTGGATCTTTAAGTAAGTGTTAGGTATGAGTTGATATTTTACTGAAATATGATTGTCCTCGGATTATGGCATAGCGCACGGCGCATCATCATTCTTAACAAAAGGAACCAGAAACGAGAGCAAATTTCGATACGACCATCACACGAAATGTACCAACTATGAGCCTACTTAATGCAATTTGTCCCCATCGTCAACATTCTTTAGAGTGGTTCTATTTCTCTGTGAAACGGAAGATGGTTAGAACCTGGTTTCTCCCAATACGAGACAAGCGCACCAGTCCATTCCTCTCGCTATTGTAGTGCAATCCTGATGGAAAATAAGTGGCCTCTCCGTCCTGCCGCTGTGGGTCAACACTTTGGAGCAGATTAAGTTCAGAGTCTAAAATCTCCATTGTTTTGCGCCAATCGGTTATCAAAATTCTGCCATGCATATCAGCCACATTCACATCAGTCTCGAACTTAAGTCCTGATTTGTATTGGCGAACTATGCTCCCCCTCGTATCGATCTCCGTTAAATATGTTTTACACTGGGCGCCGCTGTAAGAAACCAAAACAAGGTTTCCATTTGGTTTCTGCATCACACTTGCAAGCCATCTGAACCCATAAATATCTTTGGACAACATTATCGTATGCTGCAAGAAACCATTCGCATTATATACTCTTACTGCATGAAGATTCGGTTCATCCGGCCTTGAAACGATTATAAGGCTACCATTGGCGGAGACGGATAAGGAATGAAATGATAAGTTTAGTTCAGTAATCCATGTTGATACGTTGAACGGATGTTCTTCATCTTTCGTAATGCGTAAGACTGAACTGCAAAGCAATCCCTCGTTCAGTACATATAGACAGTTTGACACGCTGCAAGCTGCCATGCCCCACGGGTGTAGAATTCCTGGGAGCGGGATGACGTCTTTCACCTCTACCACGTTGTTGCGTTCGTAAACATTAATAGCATAGTCTCGACCATTTGGACTGCAGAGCAAAAATATTGCATCCTTCATTGTAGTCATTCTAAAGACGATGCACTGGGTCGGAAACTGATGCAGAATTTCCAATTGAATCGTCTCCTGAGCTATAAAAGTTATTCAAAATAAATTAACTGTAGGCCTATCAGACAAAAGTTCTAAAAAGGTTACATAGAATTATCAATAATAAATAAGAAGGGCAACAGCTTATTCACGAGCACTCAACCTAATATACCGAGGCTAAGTATCTGAAGTGGCTGATAACATACCAATTGTTGTTTCAGGGTTGGCTTATAAGAGTCACTTGCGCACTGACCAATTCCTATTTCAATCCTTGGAATATTATTCTCAGGAATAGTTTTTTAATGAGAGGAATAAAGTTATTTATTTATTTAACGAACTAACCAGTGCCGTCAAGAATTCTGTGAACTTCATTTCGGAAGAAGTTGGTCGTAAGGATGGTGTTCCATTGTGAGCATACAGTTTGAAGTCGGCTTATCACAAGATCAGCTTTCTCTTTCCACACACGTTTGACCAGCTTCATGCTCTTCACTTCCATGGCAACGACTTTCACGAGGATGCACTCAACCATCTCCAAAGGTAGATCTTGCAGCTACAGGTAAACGTTAACGAATCTCTTTGCACACTTCTTTAGAACTCCTCAGAATAAAATCAACCTAGCGGAAAGATCATTAGGCTGATTTGTAACACCCAGGGGCGTAACTTTGGCCTAAAAAGTGTCGGGGCGGGGGTACTAATTTCTCACATATACGAAGAAAGGTGGAGACTGCGATCTCTGGGAAGGCACAATAATAAAATATTGATTCGTCTTGGTCAATAAGTGGGGGTACGGTACCCTCAAGTCCAAAAGTTGGGGTACGATGGGCACCCGCACCCCCACAAATTACGCCTATGGTAACACCCGACGATCGTTTATTTACTTTAACAGGTTTTTTTCTGAATATCTGTGTCTGCCAATATCGCTCATCGTCATGGAACAAACAACATCTATCTAAATGCGTCCTTTCGCTGGTTTTATACAGAAGATGAAGTCGAATTTAGAGCCAATCAGCCACCTTAGCGATCGTGTTGGTTTAGCAGTCTCTTGTTCTCTTCGTTGACCGTACCCAGGGGCGTCTACACCATAGAAACCTCCATCCCAGAAATAGGGGGGAGATCTGTCAGTGTGTGTGCCACCATTTTTTTTTTTGGGGGGGGGGTGGAAGGAACGGGAAGGGGGAAGAAGAGGAGGAAAAGGGACATTGCTCCAATGACTTAGGGGGGATAGACGCCGTAGTAGACGAGGTTCAGTAGGCATATATGTGTTATGTTAGTCATGAGATTCTGCGATTCCATCAGAGGCGCGTTTAAAGAAAATGGGGCCCTAGGCGCAAACATTTTTGCGGGCCCTTAATTCTGAACGTGTAGACTGAGTCTGAAACCCTGGTGGTGTTTAGCCAATCATGTGCAAAAAGCCACGAAGTTGAACTTGAAACCGTTTTTGTGAGTGTTATTGACCCTGTAATTATGATTACTTATAGACGCTATATCATGGAATGTGAAGTTATTTGGTTTAATGTTAGCCTGTATTCTATAATTTAAAAATATTTTCATTCGTTTGGGGCCCTCCGAGATTTGGGACCCTAGGCGCGCGCCGCACGGGCCTCTGGAATCCATGACGATGAATGAAATTGGCATAAAAATAGATATTCGGAAAAACCTGTTAATTGCAATTAAGGCTAATACCATATACACTTTTCAAGCAATTTGCCAAGGTTAGATCCAAAGAAGATTTGTGAATTGCATTTTCATGCCACGTATAGCTTACCGTTGTGTCACTTAATGAGGCAAGTTTTGCACGTTTAGCATTGTTCTCTTGTTGGAAGGCAGCTACAAGAGAAATAAATGCAATTATATCCAACACTCAATTAATTGCCTCAATTATTACCTAGAATTTAGTATTATGAAATTATAATATGACTGCAGAGGTATGCAGGTGCCTCGATTCCGCACTTCAACTCAAGCCCATCATGGCCTGGTCATATTCTTTGAAGAGCCTTCCACTGCATTTACGCTCTGTTGCCTTTGGCCAACTGAAGCAAACAATCTCAAGCTGTTTTAAAAAACGCCCTTGTTTAGACCAGTCAGATATCAAGCAATGTGTAATGTAATGTAAAGTAATGTAATGTAAAGTAATGTAATGTAAAGTAATGTAAACATTTGTAAAGCGCTCCTCGCAGCAGAGCCATTCAGAAGCGCTGTCAACGTGATAGGCTCGTGCAAAGAGAAAGTCTTTAAGCATTTAATTGAAGCTGATGAAAACGCTCCGAGGATCCTACTCCGGATCACAGAAGGGAGTTCATTCCACAGTGAAGGGCCAGCCAAAGCAAAGGCCCGATGTTGAGTTAATGAGGTACTTAAAGGCGCTATATTAAGTGTCTAGATACATACATAGACACTGTGTAGAGACCTTGAGCAAGTCCTTAACTTAAAACTGTTGAGCGCCATCGGTGTTCTGTCGTATGGTTTTGTGTGCACTTCTGGACGTTGGAAAGAGTGCAATATCATATATAATTATGCAGTTTGGTGTCATAAACACAATAATGCAGCAATGATTCTAAATCTCCGCATGCGCCTCTGCTGAGTGGATCTAACCGGTGTCTTATCTGCTCAGAGGAGTGCAGTAAATCTCAGTGTGTTGCACTGATTTCCATTTATCGCATTAGACATCGCACTGTAGTGCAGTAATTTTGGTAACATTGCGCGAACATGTAAGCGATCATTTTAGAGTATGGGCAACCCAGGTTTGTTACTAGATTGTTATCAGTTTTCAGTATTGCTATGGAAGTTAGTATCACGAATCTATACATGTAAGATGACCACGTAAGGAGCTGGTCGTCTCGTGGGCTTTTGCGCTATTGATGATTATTAATAGACAACGAAATATACTGAGCAAAGGATTGACAACATGGTTCTAATTTAGCATTACCAGATGTTCATTACATAATACCCGTTATATCACTGAAACAGCAATGACATATTTATAAAGCGTATTATTGAATACTTCTTTGCCTAAACTTACGATCTGAGCCTTCATTTGTTTGCTCGTTACTACTGGATTCAGCTGCTGTTCGTTTCTTGGACATGGTGTAAAGACAGCTGCACTAGGATCCTAGGGTCTGCAGAAGAACAAACGTCGCCTCTGTCGGTAAATGCTGAGAGAAAGAAATTTAAAATCAGTCCGATTGCAAAAGTAAACCGCATGCGAAATATAATATGGTAAAAGAATAACAGGAAATAAGTTAAAAGTATCTTCGAATCGAAGTAACCATCGAAGTTATGAAAAGAATAATGGCATGTTGGAACTATTTCTTGTGACGTCACACAATGGACTTGCGCTTCGTATTGATTGGCGCTATTATCAGGGCTGTAGTCGAGGGTATACGAGGGTATACAGCGTATACTCACCTCTAGAGACCGTATACTCACCTCACAAAATAGTTGTACTCACCTCTAATGTGTTTCGGAAAACTAACCATTAGCGTATACTCACCTCTAATTTGTTTCGGAAAATTAACCGGAAGCGTATACTCACCTTTAATTTTACCACTACAGCCCTGGCTATTATAATGGTGAATCGTATGACCCAGTGCTTCCCAATTTTTTAGGCTGCGGAACCCTTTGGACTTGAACATTTTTTGACGGAACCCCTACCCAAACAAAGCATATTCTGGTACAATGTTTCTAAACAGTGATCCAGGTATGTACAGTTTAATCGATTACAGTTAGGGTAAAACCGTAGTTTAGGTTGGTAAATTATTTCTGCATGGAAACAACCGTAGTTTAGGTTGGTAAATTATTTCTATGACATACTTAACCAAAACTAGAAGTTGGATGATCGATGAAAATCTTTCATAATAAACAACCTGGAAGTTGGATCATTGATAAACATGCTACATAATAAAACTCAAACTAGAAGTTGTGCAACTAGCAGTTGGATGATTGTAGAGTGGAAACCGAATATAATGCATAGAATAATTTACCAACCTAAACTTCAGACAGACAATTTATCAACCTAAACTACGGTTTTACCAAATTGTTTTAAATAAATATTCCCACGGAGCCCTTGTCTACACCTCGGAGTCTGATTTATTATGTAAGAACACATTCAAACAACGCATCCAATTGCTTCATGGAACCCTTAATTGTCTTCCCCTCACGGAACTTTGGAAAGCACTATTCTATCTGTCTATCTATCTATCTATCTATCTGTCTGTCTGTCTGTCTGTCTGTCTGTCTGTCTGTCTATCTGTCTATCTGTCTATCTATCTATCTATCTATCTATCTATCTATCTATCTATCTATCTATCTATCTATCTATCTATCTATCTCTTCCATCCGTTGGAAGGTATACACCGTGAAACAGAAGAAGCCAATCCAATCGCATTTAGAGTCTTATTGTCTCAACTATCAAACAGTTTTCGTTGTTATTGAATTTTATGGTCAGTGACTCAGTGGCAAGACTTCAAATTTCGCGTCCACGCAGAGTACACTCTTCTAAAAATTCGCAGGCCTACTTTATCAGGCTCTGATTAGACCTCTAAATGTTCCAGATTCACGTCCCGCCCCCGCAGTTGCGGATCCATAGTTAGATTGTGTTTATACTATAAGTAGACAGAAGTGAGAGTTATCTTTGTCATTGAAACTTTTATAATTACACATTTCCTAGCTATGGGATAAGGGGAGTGGGTGCCAGGTGGTTACTCGACTATTTAACTGATAGATCTCAATTTGTTACCTTTAAGGACATGCTTTCTTCCTCGAATACTATTACATGTGGAGTGCCTCAGGGTTCCATACTGGGTCCTCTACTCTTTCTAATCTATGTTAATGATCTGTCCTTTTCCTCTGCTGTTTTCAGATTTGTACTTTTTGCAGATGACACCAATGTATTCCTTAACGACAAATCCATTACTAACTTATTCTCCAGAGCAAATTGTGAATTGGTATTAATAGCAAACTGGTTTAAAGCAAATAAGCTCTCTCTAAACCTTAAGAAGACAAATTTTATTATATTCCATTCTAAACGTAAACCCCTGCCTCCCACTAACTTATCTATTCTTATTGATGACTCTCCTATTGACCAGGTAACATCAACTAGGTTTTTAGGTACAACTATTGATTCCTGCCTAAGCTGGAAACAACATATTTTACAAATAGCAAAGAAAATGGCAAGAAATATAGGAATTCTAAAACGAATTAGACATTGTCTGCCCTCGAACTATCTATTAAGTTTGTACTACACACTTATCTTTCCTTATATTTCATACTGCAACATTAACTGGGGGGCAAATTATGCAACTGTCCTACACCCGCTAATCACACTACAAAAAACTGCCATACGTACCGTGTTTCACATCCGTTGGAGTGTTAGCTCCAAACAAACATTTAAGGATTATCAAATCTTAACAGTAAGCCAAATAAATATGTTTCAAACTTGCCTGTTTATGTATAGGTATCAGTATAACATGTTGCCCCTGTCCTTTAACTGCTACTTTAAGATGGGAGCTTCCATTCATTCTCATCAGACACGTAATGCTAATATGTATCGTCCTGAATTTGCACGGATCAATGCTAAGAGGTTTTCCATTAAATGTCATGGCCCTATGCTATGGAATGTTTTACCTGTGGTGATTACTTCGGTACAGCCTATTGGTCGTTTTAAAAAATTGTTAAGGTCTTATATCATAAATCAAAGGTCATAAAAATGTGCTACTTGAATATGTACTTAACTATAACTTGAGTTATGCATTTACTTTGCTGTTATTGAATTTGGTTTAGGCGTTAGTTAAGAATAAATAAATCGAACACTTTGAATGTTAATCGTCCGTCATGCTAGTGATCATTTCCTGGGTGCCCCTGTTAGCGGGACTTGTCCCTTTGGGGTCTCCATTTATGACACTACCTGTTAAAAATACCTGCCTGTAAACTATATCTTGCAAGTTGTGTTATAATAAACGGATTGATTGATTGATTGATTGATTAAAAGGTTAAAAAATAAAAAAACAATGTTTGGTTTGACTTGCTCCAATGTGATTTGATCTGATAAAATCTAGATCAGAATAGTATGATATGTCGTGATCTAATATAATTTTAAACTTTGTATAGCGCCGTTAGAAACCAAGTCTTATGAAAGGCACAGTTAATAATCATAGACTAATAATGCTTAATAGATAGCTTTTCAATCAGTCAATCAGCAGGGAGACCATACACCAGGTGGAGCTATTGGAAAGGGGAAGTGGTAAGCAGTTGACTTCGAAGTCTGGAACTCATTGAAATCAAACGTGAAAACCAAAAGCTGCAGTATTTCGGTCGAAAGTATGGTGTTTACCTCACCTCTGCGGTAGTTCTTGTTAAATTCGACGTTCTCTCTCTCTCTCTCTCTCTCTCTCTCTCTCTCTCTCTCTCTCTCTCTCTCTCTCTCTCTCTCTCTCTCTCTCTCTCTCTCTCTCTCTCTCTCTTCTCTCTCTGTCTCTCTCTCTCTCTGTCTCTCTGTCTCTCTCTCTCTCTCTGTCTCTCTCTCTCTCTCTCTCTCTCTCTCTCTCTCATCTCTCTCTCTCTCTCTCTCTCTCTCTCTCTCTCTCTCTCTCTCTCTCTCTCTCTCTCTCTCTCTCTCTCTCTCTGTATGACTGTCTATCTGTGTGTCTCTCTCCCTCGTTGTTCCACTGCACGTCTTCCAGTTCCCTCTTTTCCCCGAGGGTTGCTGATGACCGCAGCCAATCGCTCTGCTTTTTCTTTTTCCTCCATTTCGTTATTGCAGGTGAATTAATTATCTTAGCCTCATTTGCCTCGCTTCTTCAGTTCCATCTCGCATTACCTGCGCTGCAGTGCACACCATTTCCTCATCCTCCTCCACCTCCTCCTTCTCCTTCTCCTTCTCCTGCTCCTCCCTTCTCTTCCCCATCCTTCTGTCCTTCAATCTTTCTTTCTTCTCCTCCTATTCGTCACCTGAAGCGTCAACATAGGCGATCGATGAGCGGCATAACATCACTCAAGGTCTTCAAAGGGCGGCTTTTCAACCGACAGCGGAAGGCGGCGTCGTTTGATGCAATTAACCGATGCTGTTTGGTTAATCTTATACCAAGCCGATCACTCTCTTCATCTGTTGGTGAAACGGTGGATCAGTCATTCGAGCGGTCAGTCAATCACTGACCAGTCAGGCAGCCGCTAGGTCAGGCAGTTGGTCAGTCAGGCAGTTGGTCAGTCTGGCAGTCCGTCAGTCAGGCAGTTGGTCAGTCAGACAGTCGGTAAGTCAGGCAGTCGGTCAGTCAGGCAGTTGGTCAGTCAGGCAGTTGGTCAGTCAAGCAGTTGGTCAGTCAGACAGTTGGTCAGTCAGGCAGTCTGTCAGTCAGACAGTCGGTAAGTCAGGCAGTTGGTCAGTCAGACAGTTGGTCAGTCAGGCAGTTGGTCAGTCAGACAGTTGGTCAGTCAGACAGTTGGTCAATCAGGCAGTTGGTCAGTCAGACAGTCGGTAAGTCAGGCAGTTGGTCAGTCAGACAGTCGGTAAGTCAGGCAGTTGGTCAGTCAGACAGTCGGTAAGTCAAGCAGTCGGTCAGTCAGGCAGTCGGTCAGTCAGGCAGTTGGTCAGTCAGGCAGTGGGTCAGTCAGACAGTTGGTCAGTCAGGCAGTTGGTCAGTCAGACAGTCGGTAAGTCAGGCAGTTGGTCAGTCAGACAGTCGGTAAGTCAGGCAGTTGGTCAGTCAGACAGTTGGTCAGTCAGACAGTTGGTCAATCAGGCAGTCGGTCAGTCAGGCTGTTGATCAGTCAGGCAGTTGGTCAGTCAGACAGTCGGTAAGTCAGGCAGTTGGTCAGTCAGACAGTTGGTCAGTCAGACAGTTAGTCAATCAGGCAGTCGGTCAGTCAGGCAGTTGGTCAGTCACGCAATTGGTCAGTCAGGCAGTTGGTCAGTCAGGCAGTCTGTCAGTCAGACAGTCGGTAAGTCAGGCAGTTGGTCAGTCAGGCAGTTGGTCAGTCAGGCAGTTGGTCAGTCAGGCAGTTGGTCAGTCAGGCAGTTGGTCAGTCAGACAGTCGGTAAATCAGGCAGTTGGTCAGTCAGACAGTCGGTCAGTCAGGCAGTTGGTCAGTCAGGCAGTTGGTCAGTCAGGCAGTTGGTCAGTCAGGCAGTTGGTCAGTCAGGCAGTTGGTCAGTCAGGCAATCTGTTGGGCAGTATGTCAGTATGTGTGAGTAAATAGTCATTGAGTTAGTCGGTCAATCAGATGGTCAGCCAGACAATCGGTCAGTCAGAGGTCAATCAGTCAGCGTCGTTGCTTGAGTGATGAGTTGGACCAAGTATCTCAATAAAAAGATAGCGAGTTGCTTCTTAGACATAGTTGCATAGGGTTCATCAGGGAATTATTTCAAGTCCCACGCGGTCCGTTCTCAGGTACCTTACAAGGCTTACACGACGTGACATCCATTCAAACGGGCAACGCTGGTCACCCGATCAATTCATCGAACAATGAACACGATCGAGGCCATGCGCTATAGAAAAAAGTTTACATTCATATTTACATTTAATTAATTTAGAACGTTTACATAGCGCCCCTCCAAATTAACTACTCAGAGACGCCCAGTTTATCTGGCTCATAGACTTGACCATGAATACGAGGACTATTATACTGCCTGCAGAACACAATATTGAAATTCGAATTTGACCGAAATGGGACAGGCCGAGAATTGAATCCGTGAAATCGGCCAGAAAACTAGTCTACTCATCAAATCATGATTCTCGTATCCGTCACTACAGTTCCCGGAGTCAGGCGCTAAAGAATTACCGACTGACTTGATGTGCTATCGACTGACTTAACGACTTAGTCGACTGGCCGTAGACGTTGAAACCATCGTAGTTGTTTGGTGTTGCTTTGATTGCTGTTCCTTTGATGTTTTTGTCTAAGCAGAAAATAGCATAAAACCTCAGTAGCTTGCATTCTAGCTGTTTACTGCTCGTTATTAAAATGTTAGGTGTAGGCCTATACCACAATTGTTGCCAAGTGTTATGAAAAAAATATTGTCGACCCCCGGGGATTAGTCGGGTTTATTGCCCAGACCCGGGATTGAACCGGGGACCTTTAGATCTTCAGTCTAACGCTCTCCCAACTGAGCTACCTAGGCCGACGGACGACGTAGATATTACAAAGCTAATCACCCGATGTCATACCTCACACCGGAGAGTCAGCCATTTTCAGTTAACGATATTCAAAAGGTCTTTATTCACATCGTAAGTAAGAGGCAAGTGGATCGGTCAAGCAGTCGGTCAGCCAGGAAGTCGGTCAGTCAGGCAATCGGTTATCCAGTATGTCAGTATGTGTGAGAAATAGCCACTGAGTTAGTCGGTCAGTCAGAGTTCAACCAGACAATCGGTCAGTCAGACGTCAGTCAGTCGACGTCGTTGCATGAGTGATGAGTACGAGCAAGTTTCTGAATAAAAAGATAGCATTTGCTTCTACAATTCCGTCTTAGACATTAGTCGTATAGGCCTATAGGGTTCATCAGGGAATTATTTCAGGAAGCCGCACACGATCCGTGCTCAGGCACCTATAGATGGCGTGACATCCATTCAAACGGGCAATAGGCCTAGTGGTCACCCGATCAATTCATTGAACAATTATTTACACGATCGAGGTCATACGGTCGCTATAGAAAAACGTTAACATTCATATTTACATTTAATTAATTAAGAGCATTTATGTAGCGCCCTCAATATTAACTACCCAGACTCGCTTACTTGCCTGGCGACTGGCGTTGAAACCATGTATTTTCAACGCAATATTTGCTTGTCGAACAGACGCCATTCTCGATAACGCGATTGCATGATGTCATGCAGCGTAATAGGGTACCGTTAGGGTTAGGGTTAGGGTTAGGGTTAGTCCTACATTACAAATCAGTAGCATTTCAAGAAATTAATTGTAATGGCCGCGATCAAGAAACTGCATACAGTGCATAGGCTACTTGCTTTTCTAACGTACAGATTCCCAACGTTATTCCTGTTGTCCCTGTTTATTGGCTGTTGTTGCTTTAAATACCGTTTGTTGCTTTGGCTTTGATTGTTGTTGCTTTGATTGCTGTTGTTTTGAATGTTGTTGCTTTGTTTGGTGCTGCTTTCATTGCTGTTGCGTTGATTGCTGTTGCTTTGATGTTTTTTGTCTCAGAAGGAAAATATGTCTTACATGCATAAAACCTCAGTAGCTTGCATTCTAGCTGTTTTTTGTTCATAATTAAAATGTTAGTTGTACACCACAATTGTTACTAAATGTTACAAAAATATTGTCGACCCCCGGGGATTAGTCGGGTTTTATGCCCAGACCCGGGATTGAACCGGGGACCTTTAGATCTTCAGTCTAACGCTCTCCCAACTGAGCTATCTAGGCCGACAATCAACATAGGTACTAAAAAGCTAATCACCCAATGTGCATTCAGGCTTATAAATAAATAGTTTAATTTTAATTATTTTCAAAGTTTCAGATGCAATCTATAATTCGTTATATCAGCACTCTAAACGCAGATATCCATCAGCTACCTCTAATTTAGTTAATTTTATTTGTAGCTGATTCTATTTTTTTCCCGCAGGCCAACCATGAATAAGAGGTAGAAATTATATAATACGCCTTGGTCAGATTCGTTTAGAATTAGTCACTTCTTGCTTACGATGTGAATAAGGACTTTCTGAATATCATTCAGTGCAAAATGTTCACTGTCTTCACTCTTCAGTGTGACATTATGTGCCTCCACTGCACCACGTTCGAAATGTTCGCCCTCATAGCATTCAACAGGTGGCAGTACAGCCTACACGCACACACACGCGCTCACACTCATCCCCCACAAACACACACACCCACGGAGGTATTCTACAGTTTACTCGATAGATGGAAGCCATCGACATATAGCCTATTCATATGATATAGGTCGATGATGGATGCAAATATATCTCCTCGAAGCAAGAAAAATTAATATTGAATAGGTACTAAGATTTTTCAATCGCATAGGTCCATAGGACACAATCTTATTCACGATTCCTGCGTCGTGTCAGAGGGAGTTGTCCAGAGATAGGACTTGAATAACTAAGTCAGGCTGAGAAAGAAGGAAGAAGATCTGCTAAGGAGGTGTCGTTCAAAGATGTTATTAGGGAGAGTAGGAATTTCTGAAGAGGTGATTTCAAGTCACAATGTGGCGCTTTACTCACAACGACATCAAGCGCCACAAACTACAAATATACAAAAAAGTTATTTTTACGACATTGTAAAGAACATTCTTTGATATCTCAAGCACAATAATAAAGCAATAATTGTCGAAGCTTGTGAGGTTGTCAAATAGAAGGAAGTCGCATTGAAATGCAGTGTATGCAGCAGATCCTCAGGGATTCATGAATTTGGGAAAGACAAGCGAGTGGGTGTTGGAGACCGCTTGAGTAGAAATAAGTCTACTACTCCCATTTCCTCTCTTCCTCCTAACCTCCATTTCCTCTCTTCCTCCTTACCCTCCATTTCCTCTCTTCCTCCTTACCCTCCATTTCCTCTCTTCCTCCTACCCTCCATTTCCTCTCTTCCTCCTTACCCTCCATTTCCTCTCTTCCTCCTAACCTCCATTTCCTCTCTTCCTCCTTACCCTCCATTTCCTCTCTTCCTCCTTACCCTCCCTTTCCTCTCTTCCTCCTAACCTCCATTTCCTCTCTTCCTCCTTACCCTCCATTTCCTCTCTTCCTCCTTACCCTCCATTTCCTCTCTTCCTCCTTACCCTCCATTTCCTCTCTTCCTCCTAACCTCCATTTCCTCTCTTCCTCCTAACCTCCATTTCCTCTCTTCCTCCTTACCCTCCATTTCCTCTCTTCCTCCTTACCCTCCATTTCCTCTCTTCCTCCTAACCTCCATTTCCTCTCTTCCTCCTTACCTTCCATTTCCTCTCTTCCTCCTAACCTCCATTTCCTCTCTTCCTCCTACCCTCCATTTCCTCTCTTCCTCCTTACCCTCCATTTCCTCTCTTCCTCCTAACCTCCATTTCCTCTCTTCCTCCTACCCTCCATTCCCTCTCTTCCTCCTTACCCTCCATTTCCTCTCTTCCTCCTTACCCTCCATTTCCTCTCTTCCTCCTAACCTTCATTTCCTCTCTTCCTCCTAACCTCCATTTCCTCTCTTCCTCCTACCCTCCATTCCCTCTCTTCCTCCTTACCCTCCATTTCCTCTCTTCCTCCTTACCCTCCATTTCCTCTCTTCCTCCTAACCTCCATTTCCTCTCTTCCTCCTAACCTCCATTTCCTCTCTTCCTCCTTACCCTCCATTCCCTCTCTTCCTCCAACCCTCCATTTCCTCTCTTCCTCCAACCCTCCATTTCCTCTCTTCCTCCTAACCTCCATTTCCTCTCTTCCTCCTAACCTCCATTTCCTCTCTTCCTCCTACCCTCCATTCTCTCTCTTCCTCCTTACTCTCCATTTCCTCTCTTCCTCCTTACCCTCCATTTCCTCTCTTCCTCCTACACTCCATTCGCTCTCTTCCTCCTTACCATCCATTCCCTCTCTTCCTCCAACCCTCCATTCCCTCTCTTCCTCCTACCCTCCATTCCCTCTCTTCCTCCAACCCTCCATTCCCTCTCTTCCTCCTTACCCTCCATTTCCTCTCTTCCTCCTAACCTCCATTTCCTCTCTTCCTCCTAACCTCCATTTCCTCTCTTCCTCCTACCCTCCATTCCCTCTCTTCCTCCTTACCCTCCATTTCCTCTCTTCCTCCTAACCTCCATTTCCTCTCTTCCTCCTAACCTCCATTCCCTCTCTTCCTCCTTACCCTCCATTTCCTCTCTTACTCATTACCATCCATTTCCTCTCTTCCTCCTAACCTCCATTTCCTCTCTTCCTCCTAACCTCCATTTCCTCTCTTCCTCCTACCCTCCATTCCCTCTCTTCCTCCTTACCCTCCATTTCCTCTCTTCCTCCTTACCCTCCATTTCCTCTCTTCCTCCTAACCTCCATTTCCTCTCTTCCTCCTAACCTCCATTTCCTCTTTTCCTCCTTACCCTCCATTTCCTCTCTTCCTCCTAACCTCCATTTCCTCTCTTCCTCCTAACCTCCATTTCCTCTCTTCCTCCTACCCTCCATTCCCTCTCTTCCTCCTTACTCTCCATTTCCTCTCTTCCTCCTTACCCTCCATTTCCTCTCTTCCTCCTAACCTCCATTTCCTCTCTTCCTCCTAACCTCCATTTCCTCTCTTCCTCCTTACCCTCCATTCCCTCTCTTCCTCCTTACCCTCCATTTCCTCTTTTCATCCTTACCCTCCATTTCCTCTCTTCCTCCTAACCTCCATTTCCTCTCTTCCTCCTTACCCTCCATTTCCTCTCTTCCTCCTACCCTCCATTCCCTCTCTTCCTCCTTACTCTCCATTTCCTCTCTTCCTCCTTACCCTCCATTTCCTCTCTTCCTCCTACACTCCATTCGCTCTCTTCCTCCTTACCATCCATTCCCTCTCTTCCTCCAACCCTCCATTCCCTCTCTTCCTCCTACCCTCCATTCCCTCTCTTCCTCCAACCCTCCATTCCCTCTCTTCCTCCTACCCTCCATTTCCTCTCTTCCTCCAACCCTCCATTTCCTCTCTTCCTCCAACCCTCCATTCCCTCTCTTCCTCCAACCCTCCATTCCCTCTCTTCCTCCTTACCCTCCATTTCCTCTCTTCCTCCTACCCTCCATTTCCTCTCTTCCTCCTACCCTCCATTCGCTCTCTTCCTCCTACCCTCCATTCCCTCTCTTCCTCCAACCCTCCATTCCCTCTCTTCCTCCTACCCTCCATTCCCTCTCTTCCTTCAACCCTCCATTCCCTCTCTTCCTCCTAACCTCCATTCCCTCTCTTCCTCCTACCCTCCATTCCCTCTCTTCCTCCAACCCTCCATTCCCTCTCTTCCTCCTACCCTCCATTCCCTCTCTTCCTCCTACCCTCCATTTCCTCTCTGCCTCCTACCCTTCGCTCCCTCTCTTCCTCCTTACCCTCCATTTCCTCTCTTCCTCCTACCCTCCATTCCCTCTCTTCCTCCTTACTCTCCATTTCCTCTCTTCCTCCTTACCCTCCATTTCCTCTCTTCCTCCTACACTCCATTCGCTCTCTTCCTCCTTACCATCCATTCCCTCTCTTCCTCCAACCCTCCATTCCCTCTCTTCCTCCTACCCTCCATTCCCTCTCTTCCTCCAACCCTCCATTCGCTCTCTTTCTCCAACCCTCCATTTCCTCTCTTCCTCCAACCCTCCATTCCCTCTCTTCCTCCTACCCTCCATTCCCTCTCTTCCTCCAAACCTCCATTCCCTCTCTTCCTCCTACCCTCCATTTCCTCTCTTCCTCCTTACCCTCCATTTCCTCTCTTCCTCCTACCCTCCATTCCCTCTCTTCCTCCAACCCTCCATTCGCTCTCTTTCTCCAACCCTCCATTTCCTCTCTTCCTCCAACCCTCCATTCCCTCTCTTCCTCCTACCCTCCATTCCCTCTCTTCCTCCAAACCTCCATTCCCTCTCTTCCTCCTACCCTCCATTTCCTCTCTTCCTCCTTACCCTCCATTTCCTCTCTTCCTCCTACCCTCCATTCCCTCTCTTCCTCCAACCCTCCATTCCATCTCTTCCTCCAACCCTCCATTCCCTCTCTTCCTCCTACCCTCCATTCCCTCTCTTCCTCCAACCCTCCATTCCCTCTCTTTCTCCTACCCTCCATTTCCTCTCTGCCTCCTACCCTTCGCTCCCTCTCTTCCTCCTTACCCTCCATTTCCTCTCTTCCTCCTACCCTCCATTTCCTCTCTTCCTCCAACCCTCCATTCCCTCTCTTCCTCCTACCCTCCATTTCCTCTCTGCCTCCTACCCTTCGCTCCCTCTCTTCCTCCTTACCCTCCATTTCCTCTCTTCCTCCAACCCTCCATTTCCTCTCTTCCTCCAACCCTCCATTCCCTCTCTTCCTCCAACCCTCCATTGCCTCTCTTCCTCCAACCCTCCATTGCCTCTCTTCCTCCAACCCTCCATTGCCTCTCTTCCTCCAACCCTCCATTGCCTCTCTTCCTCCTACCCTCCATTCGCTCTCTCCCTCCTTCCCTCCATTCCCTCTCTTCCTCCTACCCTCCATTCGCTCTCTTCCTCCCTCCATTTCCTCTCTTCCTCCTTTTTAATTCCAAATTGCTAACATTCTGTCTAATGTTAAATATGAAGTTAATTAAGATGTTACGGCACACTTTATAGGAATATCAGTGCCAGTGGTCATTTTATTGGCAACGCTAAACTTCGGTACCGTTCGTAGATAATTAATTACGCCTGCGTACGCGGAGACTATTATTGTAGAGCTCACTGATCATTTTTTCGTACGCGTACGGTTCGCGTACGTTACAAGACTATAGTAATATTGAGGTTCTTTGTGAATGATCAGATAAATTTGTGGCATTTTTAACGTACGCGTACGTTATTTTGTTCGGTAACGTATACGTACGGTACGCGTTCGTTATTCCGGTAAGTAACGTACGGTTGCACTTTGGGTGAGACTTAAATTTGGAGAGTAAAACTTCATGGCTGATAGATTGCAGAGCTTGAGGCAAATGATGGCGAATGAGCGGCGATTAAACATTCGCTAGGGTGTTCCATTGTTATTAGAGCGGTTATATATACAGCTTGAGCTATAAATACACTGTGTCCGGAAATAAAGGGAACCCTTTTGTAAATAATGAAAATAATTAGTAAATGTGCTTCGATTTTCAAAATTCCAAAACTATTTTAATCCTGACATAATTATCAACAAATTTATAGTTTATGAACGGCCTTCGCTAAAAAATTACGTCATAGTGACGTCGCTAAATTAGAAATTTAAACAAACTGTTAGAAAATGGCTTTCAGCCAAGAAGACAAAATTACCATAAGATTTTTACGGAAAAACAAACATTTCGGACACTTTGAACAAACCTTGTAGGTCTAGTATAATATCATTCCAGTATAAAAATAAAATTCAACCACAATGTATTATTGATAAATAACATTTCAAAATAATTGACATTTTTACGGAAAATGTAAGGTGCCGTCCTTAACAATTGAATTCTTATGCAAATGACGTAATTGTGACGTCAATGATGGATACCCAAACTTTATTTTTTCACCACTTTTAGGTAGGCTAACTGTGTCAGGATTAAAACAGTTTTGGAATTTTGAAAATCGAAGCACATTTACTAATTATTTTCATTATTTACAAAAGGGTTCCCTTTATTTCCGGACACAGTGTAGTTTAGCCTGTTCATAGCAAAATAATTTTGGTATATATTTTCAGTGCAAGATTGTTCAATAAATCAGGGTCAATGCTCGGAAAAGCACAGATGATCTGCAATCGATTGTTGTTCAATTAATTGAATGTTGCATATGCCTGCTCTGTTCTGCTCAAAACTCTCTCCTATAAGCCTATAGTGAGTTGATTTGAGTATTCTGTCCTTAGCGTATACTCGGTCAGTCAGGTCTATTTTTTGGAAACTATCGTCACTTTTGGACTTGCTTTAGGCCTAAACGAATTAATACATTATTGAGTTCCAGAAATGACTACACATAAATGAAAATAGACGCATATATTAAAACTAGGATAGGCCTACAGTACTATATCTAATATACAGGTTTTAATATGTAGGCCTATGTGTCGCTATTTTCAAAGAAGTCTGTCAATAAACTTTATTTGCTTTTAGGCTAAATGCTGGATTTTAAGCATTAATTTTAGTTGGCCTACGCGATTCGAGAGCAACTATACCGTAGGCCTATATACTGGGAATATGAACCTATGGGGGTATACACTCAACAGCGTTTTGACATTGGTCATACTGCAATTTTCCATGGAACTCAAATAATCCTTTTCGTCTGAAAGGAATAGTAATGTTGCTGTTCATAACAATCGCGTTCTCTATGTTATTTTCAATTAGCAAAAGACTTACAAGCAGCTACAGCTATAACTAGATTTTAAATCAGTTTCTTTCCTTCTTTGTGTTTCGGTATATTTACGAAAAATGCTGCCTTGATGACTATAATTATTTGCCTCGGTAGGCCCTACTGTTGTAGGCCTACATTTTGCATAGGCCTAAAACTGGAGCATCAACGAAATCTCAAAATGATATATAGGCCTGCGTGTAAATGTACACGTTTTCCATATATATATATATATATATATATATATATATATATATATATATATATATATATATATATATATATATATATATATATATATATATATATATATATATATATATATATATATATATATATATATATATATATATATATATATATATATATATAACGACCGTATGGCCTCGACCCTACCGTATTTCGCAGTGAATTGATTGGGTGACGCAGATCGTTTGAATGGGTGCCACGCCATTTAACGCTACAGTCAACTTCGCCATCTTCCTTGCTCTGCTTGATCGGTCCATCTACTGCGCATAACTCACCCCATCCCCTAGGGTCATACATAATAGAAGCAGAGACCTACTACTTGTTTTGGTCCAACGCTAAGCCCCACAAACTGAGGAGATGAAATGGAAGTTAACGACTCCTCTGTAAAATGTAAATGTAATGTACGCGGCTATCTATAGCGACAGTTTGGCCTCGACCCTGCTCGTATTTCAATGAATTGATCGGGTGAGATACTTCACCACCGCTGCCCGTTTGAACGGTTGCCACGTCTTTAAGGTTCCTATGTATACGTGTTTGGACTGTGGGAACGAATCAGACTGAAGTAATTTTATATGAAATGTTTGCCTCTACGTTATGGAATTTAAGAATTTTACACAAATTTAATTTAATAAATACATTAATCATCGATCATTTAAGATTGAAACAAAAAAACTTAATGCTGTTTTATATTATTATTTTTTTATCCTTCAGGTGGTGAAAAATTGCATTGAAAGTCACCACATATTATTATTATTATTATTATTATTATTATTATTATTATTATTATTATTATTATTATTATTATTATTATTATTATTATTATTATTATTATTATTATTATTTAATAATAATAATAATAATAATAGTAATAGTAATAATAATAATTTATTATTATTATTATTATTATTAGGCTATCATCATCATCATCATCATCATCATCAGCATCATCATCATCATCATCATCATCATCATCATCATCATCATCATCATCATCATCATCATCATCATCATCATCATCATCATCATTATAACATCGTCATTATCGTCATCATCATCATTATTATTTTTTATTATTATTGGATTTCTGCTTGTTGGTATGGTTTTCATAATGTTGTTACGTGCAAAATCAAATCACATCATATATAGGCCTAGTCATCACATAGACCCATTTATACCATAAAAAGGTTAGTACGAAGAGAATGAAACATAATTACAGAGAAGAAACTCGTTTGACCCATTGACTTCAACATCAGAGTCTGTGCATTTGATTCTTTGTTAAAATGTACTGATTAATGTTGATTTTAAACGACTATAAATTAATGAAGCAATCCCTCGTCATCATCATTAATGTATGTATGTATGTATGTATGTATGTATGTATGTATGTATGTATGTATGTATGTATGTATGTATGTATGTATGTATGTATGTACGTATGCATGTGTTTATGTATGCATGTATGTTTGTACGTATGTTTGTATGTATGTATGTGTTGTATTTATAAATTTCTATAGTGCCACTCTCTCAGTGCAACCTAAGCAGAGGCTCTCCCAGTGCCAAAATCCCAATGAAAGAGAAAAGATTTTAGACAGCGGAGGGATGTAGTAGGACTCCCAGTGAGAATCGTAGAGCGAGTGGCAGGAAGAAGGCCATTCCAAAGTGAAGGACCAATGCAGGCCATGGTCGTCCTATAGAGCGAGGGACAAGAAGGTCGAACCGAACCGCAGAGCGAAGAGGACGGAGAGAAGCAGCTGAGATAGGCCGACGAATAGAGAGTCACAAAGATTCTCTGTGTGTGTATGTATGTAAACATAATGTTACCCTTTTTACATACATCACAACAACTAACTCCTCATAACCATTTCTTTCTAATGACCTTCACCGTGAAGTTTTAATTAGTTACCGTGACCCTTGGGTTTGTTAGATTTCGAAAAGCTCGCTATGTATATATATATATATATGTGTGTATATATATGCATATATATATACATATATATACATATATATAATATATATAACGCTGGCCATCTCCATTACATATTGCCCTACGGAGTTGCCCGCTTACCACAAAGCGCTTATAATGACGACTACCCAGCATCCCTTTCGACCGCTACTGCATCATTATCTCCGCAATCGTTGTCACGTGATGACCCGCACTTGCGTTGATGCTTCACGTTTGCTCCGTTAGATCTCATCGTTAGTCGTCATTGCGCCCATCTAGCATTTCCTCTTCTCGCTCATCGGTCCTTCATTTTCCGCCCATTAACGATACACTCTACGGCGTATTATGCGTACGAAAGGCGAACTTCAGAGCCGGATAATTTCGCGGTTATTCGCGAGGCTGTTGAATGGAGCTAAATAATTGTGGTCGTCTGGGCGTACGTGCTCTGTCTCAGATGGCCGAGTAATTAGAGGTCGTGTCAGGGAGACGGTTATAGTCGCCGATGGTTAAGAATCACTTTAGGAGTGGTCTTATATCAGGCGTCGTTGAATCATCGTCTGTTATTATGGCTTTAGAACAGTTTTAGCTTCAGCTTCTCATATCGGGATCAAGATGAGTGCTGTATAATTGATTGCTCAGGTACACATAAGTCTTACATACACGCATACATACATACATACATACATACATACATACATACATACATACATACATACATACATACATACATACATACATACATACATACATACATACATACATACATACATACATACATACATACATACATACATACATAACATGCATGCATACATTACTTACATAAATACATGCATATGTAAATGCAAACACACATATATGTATATATACATGTACATGCATCATACCTACATACATACATACAATCATTCACTCATTCATTCATTCATTCATTCACACATTCCTATTCTGGAGCAAGTATACCATGAAGAGCAAACGGCATCATTAAAAACTTGCACACATTTCAGTAAGCAACAAATCCAAGACCCCAGCTAGCAGCTGCATTTTTGCAAGCATTATATAAGCATCAAGATAACTGAACTCGACAGGGGCTTAAGAGAAAGAAATATTCAAAAGAATAGGAGCCACATGTTGCTTTCTACGCCACTGAGAAACTCACAGATCACACATTACATTACATTACATTACATTATATTACATTACAATACAGTACAGCTGTATTTGATATTGCCTCTTCTTCCTCCAAAGTTCAGAAGTGAACGCGCTACCGTATACGACAGAACATCGATGACGCTGACCAATAATTGTGAGTGAAAGACTTACTCAAAAGTCATAACACAGTGACCACCTCCGAACATTAGCTTTTGCGCTGACTGTAGATAGTGTGCGTGCGTTCGTGTGAAGCATCCTAGAAGTACCGGTAGCTTGTTACCAACGATGCTATATAAATTGTCGTAATTACAATTACAATTACACCTGCAGTGGAGGCTCGAACCCTTATACTCTCCGCGTTCTAAGCCAAACGCTTGAACCAATCGGCTACCGTGATTAAGTGAAATACTTAAGAGATTCGTCGTTCAAGCAGAAGTGTGGCAACACATTTGAGACTCCCTGCAGAATTATTTCAAATGAGCTTTCTCAGTGTTACATCAGGCTCCAGCCTGAAATCCTTTTGTTTCTTCTCTGTATCTGTGCTTCATTCTCTCCTGATGGTGGCCAACGTAAAGTTTATATTGACGTATGATTACGATGAGATAACGACTCTGCGATGATTCAGTTTCATCGTCGACGTCTCTTAAGTTCGCCGGGTTGTGGCCATCTGGCGGAGAGATGATGCGGAAGGAAACGATGGCAGCCAACTACCAACTTAAACGACGAAGCATACACACACTCATATATACATATGTAAACAGCTGTACTCGTAATAAGTGGTTTATATATACAAACACACACACATGCACACAGATGCTCACAGCCACATACAGACCCACACACATAATGTATATATCGGATTGTAACAAACATTACGGGTCCTATATACATTGTATAGGCATAGAACTCTACTTACCGAAACCGCATAAGCCATCCGCGATCAGTATGTATATATATATATATATATATATATATATATATATATATATTCCTATTTCATATATATATATATTCCTATTTCATATATATATATATATATATTCCTATTTCATATATATATTTCATATATATATATATTTATTTCATATATATATTCCTATTTCAATTATATATATATATATATATATATATACATTGCTGTATAGCAGAAATCCATACTTATAACGTATAAGGTTGATAGATTTCAGTTTCCATATATATCATTACAAAAATGATTATTCTACAAACGATCATCATTTGAAGGAAGCTAGGAATTAACCAGCATATCACTTGGTTCAAACTGCGCACGCATGCGCACTGAAACGCACGTACGCAGACATACACACAGTCACACATGCCCACATATACAGGACCTATTAATCGCATCTTTAAGATAAATAGTCACTGACAAATGAAGCAGCAGCAGCTGATGGGAATTTGAGCGAGAGGATGTCAAGATTGCTGGAGTTTGGTGCCTCTCCCTCCCTCCCTCTCCACCTCTTGCTCCAGCATGAAACGGAAGAGGAAGAGCGTGGGAATGTATTGGTGCAGGTGATGGAGTGAATGGGGGCACGACAGAGTAGGGACAGATGTAAGGGGAAGATGTCGTGGGAGACAGCTAAAGCTCCTCGGAGATACTGACGTCTCTGAGTGAACGTTGATCCTTTCGCAGGAAAACAGCTGTTGCTTAATGACTCCAAATGTTTATACAACTTATTCACACGCGTAATTTATATTCACATACATACACAATGTATACGTCCATTATACATGTATGTATTGCATAATGTATATAAATTTCCTCCTCTCTCTCCTTCCTCCTTCTTTTCCTCCTGCTTCTGCTCTCTCCCGTTCACCTCCTCCTCTTTGTGTTTCTCCATCTCCTCCTGCTCATTGACCTAGTCCTTTTCCCTCCTCTTCTTCTTTCACCTCCTCCTCTTTCTGTTCCCCATCTTATAATGTATATATATATATATATATATATATATGTCTCTAGATATATTTATATGCATATCGCACGTATAGTGCATAGCCATTATTAGTAATTATTGGCAATTTCATCATATTATTTGCAAATTTGGATATTTTTGTCAAGCGTAGTTTGCGTTTATGGATTTCTGCGCTGGTGCAATTTTCCTATTTTCGTACAGATTTTTTGATTGAATGCACTGATATGCTGGTTCCCGGTTTTCCGTCAGGATCTGTGTTAAGTGCTAAGGTGACCCACGTGACACCAGAGAGACACACACAAACAGATATACAGAAACGGAGAGACAGAAACAGCCAAGAGTCAGCTGGACGCAGACAAACAGACAAAGAGAAAGGTAGACAAGGAGGCCATGGCAAGGAGCAGATGAGGTATGTGGATCACTCAAAACTGAACACCTTGCTCTTCCACAAATCATATCCCGATTCCTAATCTTCCCCCTACCTCCCTCCTTAGCTGTGTGATTGTCTGCCTGACTGACCCATTTGGATCTTGACCTGGAACCGATTTCATCCCCGACTATCGACTTTGATTTGACTAAGCGCCTGTAAATAAGCTGATTCTCGCGACTTCGCTTTTTGGGCCCTGGGATGGACAGAGGAAGGGACAAATGTTCTGGTGGGACTGATCGAGGGAGAGAGAGAGAGAGAGAGAGAGAGAGAGAGAGAGAGAGAGAGAGAGAGAGAGATAGAGAGAGAGAGAGAGAGAGAGAGAGAGAGAGAGAGAGAGAGAGAGAGAGAGAGAGAGAGAGAGGAGAGAGAGAGAGAGAGAGAGAGAGAGAGAGAGAGAGAGAGAGAGAGCTAGACAGAGAGACAGAGACAGAGACAGATACAAAAATAGAAAGAGACAGAGACAGAGAGGCACAAAGAGACAGACACAGAAAGAGAGAGAGGGTGAGTGAGGAGAGAGCGAGAGAGAGAAAGAGAGTGAGGGAGAGAAAGAGAGGGAGAAAGAGTGAGAGAGAGAAAAAAGAGAGAGAAGAGAGCGAGAGAGAAAAAAGAGAGAAAGAGAGCGAAAGAGAGAATGAGAGAGAGAGAGAGAGAGAGAGAGAGAGAGAGAGAGAGAGAGAGAGAGAGAGAGAGAGAGAGAGAGAGAGAGAGAGAGAGAGAGAGAGAGAGAGAGAGAGAGAGAGAGAGTGATAGAGAGCAAGAGAGAGAGAGAAAGAAGGAGAATGAGAGAGAAAGAGAGTGAGAGACAGAGAGAAAGAGAGAATGAGAGAGAGAGAGAGTGAGAGAAAGAGAGAAATAAAGAATGAAAGAACGAGAGACAGCAAGAGAGAGAGTGAGAGACAGAGAGAGCAAGACAGAGACAGAGACAGAGACAGAGAAAGAGAAAGAGAGAGAGAGAAGCGAGACGAGATGCAGCGTCTTATACTATGTAACTGAATCTGTCCGTGATGTTAGAGTGGATGGGGTGGGGGTGGGGATGCTGTGAGGGCAAGGCACACGTACGAACGGTTGGGTGGGGGGGGGGTTGATGTAGATCGTGTTTCCATCTGAACAATGATGATTGATTAGGTCGTCTTTGTTGCTTTCATATCGACCGGAAGGGGGTATATGAGACACCCCCGCCGTATCCATCGCATCGTTATTACGCCATGATGCTTCCCCAGCGGCACAAGGCTGCGGCCGCTGGTTCTGCTGCTGCTTCCATTTGCGTCTGACTGCAGATGCCGGGTAATTACATCACTCAATGCCTCTCTCCTCCCCGCCGTATGCTTCTATCCATCCATCCTCCTCCTCATCGACTCCTCTCCTCTCTCCATTCTTTGAACTACTTCTACTTCTTTTCTTCCTCTTTCACCCGCAGTCACCTTCAGATTCCGTTTTTCCATTACTTGTTCCACTCATCACTCTGCTCTTCCGTTTCCTCTTCAAAATTCTCCTCCTCTTTTTCTCCTCCTCCTTTGCCTCTTCTACGTTTCTATCTCGCTCTTCTTCTGCTTCTCCTCCTCCTCCTCCTCCTCCTCCTCCTCCTCCTCCTCCTCCTCCTCCTCCTCCTCCTCCTCATTGACCTCTTTCTCTTTCCTTTTTCCACCATCACATCCTTGATCTCCTCCTCCACCTCCTCATCCCGTTCCTCCTCCTTTCGTCCATGACTTCCTCCTCCTCCTCCATCCTCCTTTTCCTCCCTGACCTCCTCCTCATTCTCCTCCTCCTTCTTCTTCTCCTCCTCTCCTCCTTCTCCTCCTACACCTCCACCTCCTCATCCCACTCATCCTCCTTTTCCTCCATGACTTCCTCCTCCTCATCTACCCTCCTTTTCCTCTTCCTCCTCCTCCTCCTCCTCCTCGACCTCCTCCTCCTATTTTCTGAGTCCTCTAAATGGCGTTTCGCTTGGCTAGCGCTGGTCCCTGACCGTCAGCGCCAGAGGCCGTACCATCAGAAGACAATGCGTCCGTCCTGCGTCGACTGGACAAGCCCTCTGGCGGCAGCGATCCGCCATTCGTTAAAAAACAAACAGTGCTTTAACGGGCGCATCAGCCGCCACGCTGCCGTCCGCATCAGCAGCAGCAGCAGCAGCAGCAGCAGCAGCAGGAGAAGATGCTACGACACCAGCCGCGAGAGAGGCTCATTTAATCTGTCGCTGTAGCCGCCTTCGAGTCAGAGGCAGCGGAGGAAGAGGATTTGGAGGAATAGAAGGAAGAGAAGAAGGAGGAAGAGGAGGTGGAATAGGCAGAAGAGAAATAGGAGGAAGAGGAGGAGAAGGCGGAAGAGGAGGAAGGAGAGGAGGGAAAGAGGAGGAGGAGAAGGAGGAAGTGAATGAAGAGGAAAAGGGCGAGAACTGGAGGAGGAAGAGAAAGAGGAGATAGGGATCAGGGAAGAGCCGAAGAAGAGGAATTAGAGGAAAAGAAGAGGACAAATTAGGGAAAGATAAGTAGGAGGAAGAAGAGGTGGAGGAGAGGGCGGAAGAGCATGAACGAAGGAGATGGACAATCGGAGAGCGATGACCATAAGCACTGACCGCCTCATGTGTCCACTTAGATCTCCGATACGATGACCATTCGGATGTCGCTGCTTAAGCGCTGATGTAGCGTCAGCGCGTCGCTTGCTCTGTAGAGTGTTCGCCGGTAATTAATTAGTTAATTTCATAGGTCGACGTCTTCTGATGTCGCGTCTGGCGGGTGATTACTAGGTTCTGTAGCTGGCGCTGTCGAAAGGCGAGTCTTCCGTGGAACAGAGACAGAGCTCGTAAAAGGAACAGACAATGGCTTCGGAGTCTGCATCATCTGTGCTTAGTTCCATCTGTTGCTTGAAGTTCCGCGGCTTCTTTCTTCTGATCGCCATCGCCTTGACGAATGGAATCAACGGTAAGGCATTTTCAGGAAGTAGATTGGAAAACTTACTTAACTTACTTTATGAAGCGCTGTTCTGTTTCATGAAAGTGATCAGTAGGCTACAGCCTTGGATAATACTCTTATTGCCAACGACTAGAGTGACACGAGACAAAATTTGTCTCCATCCCCATCCCATCTCCATCAGGTTTGTCTCCATCACCATCCTATCCATGTTAGATTTGTCTCCTTCCTCACTCAGTTCACAGTAGGTCTGTTCCCGTTTCCATTCCCATCCCTATGAAGTTAAAGAACAGAATAAAAAATGCTCGCGTATAGGCCTACATTAAACGGCTATGTTAAAATCTTAAGCTTTTTAGCTACAGCATACTTAACTGAAGTTAAAAAGAAGTCGAATATTCACGGATTTCAATTTACAGCGCTGGAACTTAACATTAAAATGTAGCCCTCGTTAGCTTCACAGGTAATTAATTAATTATCACAAAAGGCAGAGTTACAATCACTACCTCGGTTCATACTGCGCTTGTTTCCATCCCCAGGCCTTGCTACCATCCCCGCAGTATCACCGCCGCTTTTGAAACCACTGCCGCGGATTTTTACCCACGGTATTACCGCATTCCCCATTACCGTGTCACTCTCTACCAGGGACGGACAAGACCCCCACCTTTAACTGTGGACGACACAGTATAGGCCCTACAGTTGTCTCCCCGAATTTTTAAGAAACACCAAAATAGATTTACAAAAATTGCTTTTGACCTTCTTTTTTGACCAGGTCAGTTCAAACCTCTTTTTTGACCAGATCAGTTCAAAAGTGCCCCACCCCACCTGTCAAACAAGATCACCGTCTCTTCTCTCTACCACCGACCTCTAATGCCAATGAAAACTCATCTAGATATTCAGCCATTGCGTTGCATGGTCCATTTATAGAGTCAGTTTGCATTTGTTGAGCTAGGAAGGGCAAGGTCGAATATTTAGCAATTCCAGTCAATCGTACTTCTCACAACGTAAGCCAGAACAATCTAAATTATGTTAACAAAAGAAGGTTTATTATTAATATTTTTTAAAATTATTATTATTATTATTATCATCATCATCATCATCGTCGTCGTCGTCATCATCATCATCATCATCATCATCATCATCATCATCATCATCATCATCATCATCATCACTACTACTTCAGCTGCTGCTGTTGATGATTATGCTGCTGCTGGTGTACTACTACCACCACCATTACTATTACTACTACTATTATTATTGCCATCATCATCATCATCGTTATCTTCATCATCATCATTACTATTATTATTTTTTTACCTGAGGTACAATATAATCCCTCAGGATTTCAAAAAGTATGGACAGTATTATTCTGGGATGCTATGCGATCTGTTGGGCTAGAAAAGGAAATGATGTTGGCTTGTGGTGAGGGAAAAAAAGACGGGGTCGACCAAGGAAGAAATGGATGGATGAGATTCACGATGTAACTGGCATGAATTTGGAAGAACTAAGGGACCAGACTTCGAATAGGAAACAATGGAGAATGTTTATCATGACGATCGCTAGAGCTCCAGGAGTTGACAGCACAAGGTGACAAGATGACTCATTTATTAAGCGCCACTATCTAATGAGCAAACATTAATCGATGTCGCTGAGGAATTGTGAGTGAAGGACTTGCTCAAGGTATATAGGGCCTACACAGCAACCGTCTCAAGGGAGGAGGCTCGAACCGGTACTCTCCTCGTCACAAGACAAGCGCTCAACCAACCGTGTCTATTTCGGTGATTGTCGGATGAAATTAAGCGTAAAGCAGCCATCTGTGCGTTGCTAGCATTGACCAGTCATCATTCACATTAAACTTATTCCCAGATCTGCAAATGAACCGTTAATTACTATAATTGTAAAAAGCCGCGAGGTCTTCGGCTCTATAAAAATTAATCTGTATTGATCATCCATTACCCTACTTCTGCTAGTCCTTCGTCTGATGCACAGAGATAATTGGCACAGGCCTATACGCTGCTGCTGCCATTCTGTGATACCACACATTGCCAGATGACAGGTGTATATATATATATATATGACAGGTGTATATATACATGTATATGTATATATATATCGTTTCATCGGGTGCAATTATTGATTTTTGTTAAATAGAATTAAGTAGATATCTAATGATTAGTTTGATTGCAATTTCATATTTTCATTGATTATTGCTGCAACCGTTCAAAAACAAGATTGTTTTCATGAGGAACGAAACATTGACCCGGATAGACGTCCACATTCATTGCTCTCATATGATGTCGTTTAACGTCTGATCCTGCTGATACTAGTCGCCCATCCCTTGAGTCAGTCAATTTCCATCTCTGAGCTACGTATGATCGCCCTAAACACCTGCTACTACTATTACTACGCTGACCTATTGTATTGTATTGTATTGTATTCGGATATTTATAAAGCGCTTCTAGCGGGAGGGCCATTCAGAAGCGCTCCCAGTGCGATAGACCCCGAGAGAAAAAGCAAGTTTTAAGAAAGGTAAAAGAGGAAGAGACGCTACCTGAGAGAATAGAAGAACGAACAAACGGAGGAAGCCCATTCCAAAGAGCAGGGCCAATGGAAGCAAACGACCTAGATTGAGCCAGTGAAGTCCTGACACGGGGAACGAGGAGGTCCAAACGGTCAGATGAACGAAGAGGACGAAGAGAAGCCGCAGAGTGAGGGCGATGAAATAAGTCACATAAATATTTTGGAGCGAAACCAAGCTGAGCCTTAGAGACAAGGATGAGGACCTTAAATTGGATGCGGGCAGAAAGCGTTAATAACATAATATTCTCATTTAACAGCACATATTAACAGCAGCACGCTCTTATTTTGGTATAATGTGCATGAAATAACCATATACGTAATCCCACATGGTCTAGTGGTTAGGATTCCAGCCTTTCACGTTGGCGGCCCGGGTTCGATCCCCGGTGTGGGAACATAGCTTTTGCAGTGGTTCTAACACAGACTATACTATACGTCTTCTGAACCACTTAAAACCCTTCTTGTGTTCTATATGTCATGTTAAAAGATAATTATCAGGCCTACGATGTTCTTGCATGTATTTAGTAATTAACGTAGGTTAAGCATGTAATGCCCTAGCATTTACCTAGTCATTAACATTTTACCACGTTTATACGTATTAAGTTTATCTTATTGCTTATCTTTGGCTCTATAGTTTATTAGTGCCACTCTGAAGTCTGGTTTTCGTATTTTTTCTGCATAGAGACATGATATACTTTTCTACATAATTATAAGCAAATTTTAGTTCTGTATACTTACTTGAAGTTTCACAATGCGATCGACTGCCCTACTCATCCTCCTTTCTCCACAACTCGTGAACTGCTTCACTTTTTACCGAACGCACACAAGTTCAAAACCCCATCTTAACAGACAAAATCCTTAATATCTGGAATCATACTAAAGTCTAGATCACATCAGAACATTTTATGATAATGCCTCCCATCTTCCAGAAGAAAATCACATTCTTTTCTCATACACCACGTGATGTCTACTGACGTTTAACTACCAAAGTACTCGATATCTTTCAATGCACTTAAATATTCAAAGCACTTCTTAAAATTTCACTTAACCATCTCGTGCCACTGAATAGCATCCAACATAACAAAATGTAGCACCAATCAGTAACAAATATATTTATAAATACTCCAAAAACTTGAACTAATCAACTACCACTAACTCAATGATTAAAAATATTCCAAAGTTTTATATTATTTACTAATTCGTGTGTTTCCTGCCTTTATATGACATCAACCAAAGCATTTCTTCATACCGAACATATTCCAATTTAACATATTAACAGCAACAAGCTTAACTCTCATTTTGGTATTTGTGCATCCAATCACCAAGACATAAATTGAAATTAAATATCTGGAAGCATACTAACACTAACAGCAATAGGTGAAACCAGTGCATTTTGTTATAAATACTCCAGAAACTTAAACTTAAACTTATCAACTACCACTAACTCCATGATTACAAAATATTCAAAATGTTCATAATATTTACTAATTCGTATGTGTTCTGCCTTTTTATCACATCAACCAAAGCATTTCTTCAAATATACCGAACATAATATTCTCATTTAACAGCACATATTAACAGCAGCACGCTCTTATTTTGGTATAATGTGCATGAAATAACCAAAACATCAATTGAAGTTAAATATCTGGAAACACAAACAGCTATAGGTCACACCAGTACATTTTGTGACACTCTCTTTCGCACTTGTCAGCACTCCAAGTTCCCAATCGGTCGCTGTGTGGGAAAATTGCCAGACTGGTGTATCATTCCGTTATTCCATTAATCGATTCATTCCCTGATGTATTCATTAATTTATTCTTTCCGTATTTTACTCA
>OY744604.1:67741719-67754219 GCA_963556255.1 Allolobophora icterica | reverse complement strand
AAAGAGAGACAGAGACAGAGACAGACAGACAGAGAGATAAAGAGACAGACAGAGACAGAGAGACCGAGAGAGAGAGAGAAAGAGAGAGAGAGAGAGAGAGAGAGAGAGAGAGAGAGAGAGAGAGAGAGAGAGAGAGAGAGAGAGAGAGAGAGAGAGAGAGAGAGAGAGAGAGAGAGAGAGAGAGAGAGAGAGAGAGAGAGAGAGAGAGAGAGAGAGAGAGAGAGAGAGAGAGAGAGAAGAACATTGCATTGAAGAAGAGTGGTTCTTTAATCTAATTTCTGTCGTGAGTGAATCGGACCAACCCATCAGAGAAAGCCAGCGACGGATGTCCTCCAACGTTCGGAAATCGAATTACACTTGGTCACTGGGGTGCTCCACCTAAGATCGAAGTCATCCGCCCTGCCTCACCTGGTCCCCCTCTTATTCATACTCCTCCTCACCCTCCTCTTTACATTCCTCCTCACATTCCCTCCTCTTTTCCAGGTCTTTATTCTCTCTTCTTCCTCCTTTCCACCCTTGTATTGCAGTACTGTTCTTTCAGTTTCTGCAAACCTTTGACCGGATGCTTTGACAGTCATGCCACCAGAAGCTAATCTTCTCTAGCGACATCTAGTTCACTCGGGATAGAACAAACCGCCTCCGCTGATGAACACCCGCAAACACAGGAATATGTACTGACAATAAAACTATTTCTCGGTCAACACGATTTTGTGCGTTTGATGCTGTTTGATACAACAGCATTAGTGGAATCAGAAGTATGACCTGACTGGTAGCAGAATGTGTTCAATTGTTCATCCTAACTTGCGACCAGCCAATTTTTTATCTACTTAAAGGCTTCATTAGGAACCTTGCAACCACAGTTTGCCAGCGAATATTACACATTACTATGCACAGTGCTAAGATGTCACGGGTTGGAAGGTTCAAACTCCCCCTAGCTCCTCTTCTTAGCCGAATAACCGAAAAGATTTTGGGGTAATCAAAAGATTTTATTTTTTTTAAATATTTGCAAAATCCAGGGGGCAAATATCCCCTTGCCCTCCCTCCGGACGCCCATACCGTGGAACCCCCTTTCCATCAGCTTGCTTGTAGGCTAAATTTGCACACACAGTAACATCGCAACTACGCTTCAATAAAATTGAAGAATCTCAAGAGTCGTCAGTTGTTCGTGTGCAACATGTTAACAACACTAGACTTTGACCTGCGTTAGTAATAGTATACTTTGGTAATCTGTAAAATGTTCGTCCTTCAGCTCTTTTTTGACAACCAAACCACTGACCATGTATAACACTGCATAGGGAATGGATACGCGATAGTCTACTAACTGGTAGCGTGCAACCCAGAGGTCCGGGGTGCAAAGTGTTAACCTCCGCAAGGGCTGAATTTTGTCTGAAGATTTGGCTTCAATTGTGCCTATACTAGCGAACCCAGCTATAGCGAATTTCCTGACCGTAGACTGTGTATGGGAAGACCAGATTGAGATAGAGAGAACTGGACACTCTCCATCATATGTCTCTGCTAAGAAAAATGAAGTTGCTTCTTATCCATGACTGCCTCTCGGGGATACCTTAATTAATGGTATGTTCCTTCTTCAGCATTTCTATAGCTCCTGAGAAACGAGAACCAAGTGGCAAGACATTCTATTCGACACTGAGGTCCGATTGCAAATGAAAAGTCTAAGGCAAGGTAGATCTTGGCCACACTAATGTCATGCATCAGTTAGCAGACCTTGTATCGAGAGGAGTGAAGCAGCTGGTGACGTGTGGACTTGGCTGAGCATGGTTCATTGACGACATTGCACCGCGGTGACCTTTCTTCTCTGTTCGGTTCTGGCTCCGTCTCACTTCTTCAGCTCTGCGTCTAATTGGACGAACGTTTGGTATAATAAGGCTCTGCACTGAGTGACATTCGATTCGTCGTCTGAACAGCGGAAGAATGGAAACGAGGTGGAAGAGAGGTGGAAGAGAAGGAGTAGGAAGAAGAAGAAGAAGAAGAAGAAGAAGAAGAAGAAGAAGAAGAAGAGGAGGAGGAGGAGGAGGAGAAAGAGGAGAAAGAGAAGGAGGAAGAGGTGGATTGGAACAAGAGAAAGAGGTGGAATAGAAGAAAGACTGGATGGAGATAGGAGGATGAGCACGAAATGAAGAGGACGAGAAGGAGCAAAAGAGGAGGAGGCCAGTGACAGAAGTCGGAGGATGCATGAGGAAGAGAAGGACGGGAGGAAGAGGAGGAGGAAGAAGAAGAGGAGGAGGATGGGAGACGAAAAAGGGAGAACAGAAGGAGATGGGAGTGAAGGAAAGAAGACGAGGAAATTAGGATTATGAGCAATTGCAGAAGAAAGGGTAAGGTTGGGTGAAGGGACGGGATCAGGAAGAATTGAGTGATGAGGATATGAGGACAGGAGGGGAAGGAGAGGATGAAAGAGTAGTAGAGGAAGGTGAAGGGAAGAGGAAGAGAAAGTGTACAAGAAAGGATGGGAACGAATATAATTAGGTCAAGGAGAAGACGAGAAGCATCAGGAGTTTCAGGTAAAGATGCAAAACGAAAAGAAGATGGAACAGGAAGACGAGATTGATGGAGAAAGCATTCCATTCATCCATCTTTCCATCAGTCCACCCACCCATCAATTAATCAATCCATCCATCGATCCATCCACCAGTTCGTCCGTCCACGCGCATTTGCTCTTTTCCTCTCCTCTTCCTTCTCCTTCTCCTTCTCCTTCTCCTCCTCCTCCTCCTCCTCCTCCTCCTCCTCCTCCTCTTCCTCCTCCTCCTCGTCCTCCTCCTTCATCCCTCTCCTGTTCTTCTTCCCGTGATCCGTTTCTTGATTCCCGTAGGGTTTGACCATGCGTCTCGTCTTACGCAACCGTCGCCTCATTCGTCTCCTTGTTTTTGCCTTCCTTCATTCCATCCCGTCTTCCTTCGCTTCGTCACAGACTCTTCCTACCTTCCTACTTCTCTTCCTCTTCCTCATCCAACTCCTCCTCCAACTCCTTCTCCTCACCTCTTCCTCTTGTTTCACTCTTGGTTATGGTCGTCGGCTTTTAATCCTCGCTGGGTTTGGACAGACAGACGAACAGACAGAATAAGCAGAAGGACGGAGATACAGTATTTCAGAAGGACAGATATAGGCAGTCAGACAGACATACGCAGAAGGACGGAGGTACGGTACTTCAGAAGGACATAGAGACACACATACGCAGAAGGACGGAAGTACGGTACTTCAGAAGGACAGACAGATAGGCAGACAGACAGACAGATAGATAGACAGACAGACAGACGGACAGACAGATAGGCAGACAGACATATAGACAGACAGACAGACATACGTAGAAGGACGGAGGTACAGTATTTCAGAAGGACAGACACATAGGCAGACAGACATACAGACAGATGAGCAGACAGACGGACAGACAGATAGGCAGACAGACATATAGACAGATGAGCAGACAGACGGACAGACAGATAGGCAGACAGACATATAGACAGACAGACAGACATACGTAGAAGGACGGAGGTACGGTACTTCAGAAGGACAGACAGATAGAGAGTATTGGCTGCCGTCGTGTGTGGCATAGGACGAGGCAGAGCAGCGGGGCGTCGTCATCTGATATCGCCTAAGCTCCTATACTTCAGACCGATTACTCTGAATCGCGGAATTTTTACTGCGCCATAAGGTGGGCTAATAACGTCGATCGTCGATTCCTGATTGCTTTGGAATGGGAAGAAAGTAACAGAAGCACACTCACACATCCATTCAGACGGTCGACCGATCCACCAGACCCCCTCAGCCACTCACCCCGTCAACCAACAAATCAGCCAGTCAGGCGCCAACCAGTCACCCGCCAAGCCAACAGTTTACACAACCAGCCACTAAGCCAGTCAATCGGTCATCCGCCAGGGAGCGAGTGAGTGGCTGAGCTAGTCAGCGATTCATTCATTCATTCAGTCGGTCAGTCAGTCAGTCAGTCAGCTGCCAGCCATTCAACCACTCAGGCAGCCAGCCAGGAAATGCACAGTTTACTTTATTCATTCATTTATTTTTATAATTTATATAGCGCCTCTTCAAGAAGCCTACTCAGAGGCGCTCACAGTCCAGCCACGGTTAAACAGAGAAGACTTAAGGAGGCGGTAAAAAGCAAGTGAACTGCCTCGTGGAAATAAGCACAAAGAAGGTGGGAGCTCATTCCACGTAGACGGGCCAGCCACTGAGAAGACACGACGCTGTTTAACTGAGGAGAGAGACCGAGGAACCAACAGCTCGCCCCCAGTTGCAGAACGCAGAACTCGACGGAACATTAGGCCAGACAGCGGACAGCAGAGATCAGATAGGTAAGACGGAGCTTTGCCAGAGAGAGACCGCCAGACTAGAGATGCATTGCAATCCTACAGCTATGGGTGAATCTTGATAATGACTTGTGTTCAGAAGAGAGAAACGAGGTTTCCTGTGGTGACGATGAAAGAGCCCACCACTTTTTCGAATGGTTAGAATCTAGCGAAGGGGGAAAGCCCTTCGAATGTTTACTAAACGATGCAACCACAGTAAGCAGTCCATAATCACACGTAAGTATCCAACACACGTAACCCTAGGGTTATGAACCCTAACCCTAACCCTAGAGTTGAAGCGCCACTATCTAATGATGTTGCTGAGCAATAAGGAGTGAAAGCCTTGCTTAAGTTTTCTACACAGTAACCGTCTCATCGGAGGCTCGAACCCGTACTCCTCACGTTACAAGGCGAGCGCTTTTACCAATCGGCAACCGTGTCTGTGTGGAAGTCTGTATGGGAGGAGAGGGGTTGGGATCAAGAATGTTGAAACAAGTCGATTTGTTCACTTCCTTAATAACCGTTGCATTGGGATTGATGATTGGGGTTCTTTACTCAAGAAACTGCCGCTCCAGCTTATGCGATGCTTCGAATACAGAGGACGATGAGGAGTGCTTATAGGTAGCGAAAAGTATTTTGGAAATGATAAAATTATGTTCTTTAGTAGTGATATGTACTTTGAAGTGATACGCATTTTGGAAGTGATACATACTTTGGAAGTGATACATACGTTGGAAGCGATATTATTTTGGTAGTGATAAGCACTTTGGAATTGATACGTACATTCTGTGGTAGTGATACGTAGGTCTACTTAGGAATTGATACATACTTTGGTAGTGATACGTACTTTGGAAGTGATGCGCATTTTGGAATTCATACACACTTTGGAAGTGATACGCACTTGGAATTGATACGTACATACTTTGGTAGTGATATGCATACATACTTTGGAAGTGATACGTACGTTTGAAATGATACGTACTTAGGTAGTGATACGTACTTTGGAAGTGATACATACTTTGGTAGCGATACGTAGTATCGAGGAGTGAAACAGCCCCATTTGGCCAGAGCTGCGTTGCAAATTGAACCGGTTGCATAGCAACGTCGCATTTATGATTTAAGGTCAGCCTCAGATCATTCAACATTAATTTCTCGTTAATATTGCAACATATATGGCAGACGCACAGACACAAAGACATAAGCAGACGGAAGCACACAGACACGCATCGATAATAGAGACTGAGAGACGCGCATCTGGCACACAACAACACAGACAGACCAAGACAGACACCTAAACACACAGAGAGACACAGAGAGACGCAGGTGCTGACAAACAGACATAGGGACGCAGACAACCACTAGGTGGCCTTCAGCTGAAGCTTTATTGCGGCAGTTCTGTGGTTGTAAAATCGCAGTATACGAATCCACTTCATCCCTTCTTTCCCCTCCGCTCCTTCATTCCCTCTCCCTTAGCTGCTTCGGTATATATGCCTGTCCATCCGTCTGCCTGTCTTTCTGTCTGTCTGCGTATGTTTGTCGTGCCTCCCACCCCGTACCCCCATGGCGCGAATGAATGGCGTCGACGTCGTTTCGATGCTGGGTCATCGACCCCCGTCAGATTAAGACATGATGGAAGACTCCGTCACGCAACCACACAGACTCACATACACGCCCCAGCCAACATGCTCAGATGGGCCTCAAGTGGGCCCTATAAGGGCAACTCTGTGGGCCTATATATAAACAGCCCCGGCCGAAATTTGTTTCGAGATTTCTGCTCCACCTGCGCTGTCGGTGAGAGGAACAGACGGGGAGGAAGAGGACTGTATTGGGTTTCTGACCTTCGACCTATTCTGACCTTCCACCCTGGTCCATATGCCACCTTGTCGCCAACAGAAAGTCGGTATCAGTTATAGAGGGCTGCTGACCTAATGGATTTTATATGGGGTAGCTTACCCATTAGCCCCCTAAATACATTCACTGAAGCCACGTAGGCATGCTGTAAGAGAACACATACAAACACATATACAAACACAAGCACACAAACAAACATGCAAACCGATACACACGCACCCACAGAGACATGCAGACAGCCAAGCACGCACACAAATACACAACCGGATCCACTTAAACCCCCCGCCATATCTTGTTCATGTTTCACTGTATGTCTCTGTATCCGTCCCTGTTTGCGTATGTCTCTATTGTCTCTATATCTGTCCCTGTGTGTATGTCTCTGTATCTGTGTGTATATGTCTCTATTGTCTCTATATCTGTCCCTGTGTGTATGTCTCTGTATCTGTGATAATAATATGTCTCTATTGTCTCTATATCTGTACCTCTGTGTATATGTCTGTGTCTTTGTGTGTTTATGTCTCTATACCTACCCTACATGTGTGTATATGTCTCTGTTTCTATGTGTATACGTCTTTATATCTGTCTTCATGTGTATGTGTCTCTGTCTCTGTGTATATGTCTCTGTCTCACTGTATGTCTCTTTATCTGTCCCTGTGTGTATATGTCGGTCTGTCTGGAGCCTCGGACGATGTTTCACGGCAACAGCGCCGACTATCGACGACACGTCGATAAATAATGCAGCGAACAATTTATGTTGCGCCTCTAGATGTAAGCGAAGGCCGGTCATCTTTTTTCGTTTCCCCTGTCGAACGGAGGGAGCGTCGGTCGACTGCGCGTATCGTGTCGTAATCGGCGCCCGGTAATCGAATGAGGCCAATCGGAAGATCAAAGGAAGGCACCGCGACCACCCACGGCGTCCAGACGACGTGGCGACAGTTTGATTCCAGTTAAAACATTAGGAGTCATCGGCCGCAGCATCAGCAGCAGGAACATCATCCGAGGCATTGTCTAAACATCATCCGTATACGATGGATGTGATGGCTGTTCGACCTTAGAGAATGAACGGGCAGCAAATGCAATGTGCATTTCAATCCACGTTCTCGTAGCACGACCCAAGTGATTCGGTTAGTTCGATTGTTTACGCCAGTGCATATATTATATATACCGGCCTTTACCAAAAGCCAGCCCGGCATCATGCATATTTGCATAGGCTATGCAAAGTATATTAAAACAATACACTACTTCAGTAAAATTTGTGAAAATCGGACGCAGTGGTGGTTTCCAGTGTTATGGCAGCTAATTTCGTTAATGTCGCCCTCCTCCTTTATACAGGCTTGGGACTGGCACCTCCAGAAAACGGAAGAGGCGAAGTTTTAAAATCAGAGGCTTCGGTCCGTTGAAAGGATTGGGAGCAAGGACCTTTTATACACGGGACTGGAAACTCCTTATACGTCTTGTTCGTAGATTTTGGGCGATAATCGGGGGTCAGGAAATGTCGCATTTTATTTACAAAACAAATGCATTCAGTTAATTATATTTATGAAAGCAAATCGACGACAAATTATGTTTGCGAAGTAAAAATTGTCTACGGAAATTCAAAACACCATAATATTTTGTTTTTGACAATTAATATTTGGCCTATTAATATTGTCAAAAACAAAATTTGAAGTGGAGCTACATCTGTGGACAAGAGTGAAACGGATATACACATTATTTTCAGTGATGGACAGAAGTTAACTAAAAAGTTGATAACTTTTAGTTAAGCTCAAATTTTTTAGTTAAGGATGAATGTTAACTGGAGAGAAATAGTTTAGTTAAAACCAAAATTGATCTAATATTGTTTAGTTATTAACTGAAAAGTTTAACTAACAAAATCAGCAACTACGCAACTATCTTCCGCAATGGACACTGTCATCAACTCAACGAGACGTTTACTTATTTATTAACACTGGTGTTGCTTCTGCATACAATATGTAGTAAGGTGCAGCGTAAATAACATCGATGGCAAATAACAACATTGGTGTTTATCATCGACGTATATTGGATGGACACAGCATAAGCCATTCATGCTGAAGTTTAACTGTTGCCATGGGTGACGTCAGGCAGTGCTGTTTAGCTCATTAACAGGCCGGTCCCGACATCAACAGCAACAACAACAGGACATCGACAACAACACCTAATATAGGTGGATGGTGTTTATTATTCTTTATGAGTTATGAGTACACATTACATAGTTTGAAAGTGAAATTGTCACTGACGCTCTGCATTATTACGCCTACAGTTCACTTAACCTGTTATTATGAAAGTGTTCGTCATAAAAATTCGTTAAAAAGTTAGACAAAGTTTAACTAACTATTTTAGTTAACTTATTTACAAAATCAGTAGCCAACTTTAGTTAAACTGTTTTATTTTAGTTGACAAACAGTTGAAGTTTAACTAAAAAATTAGTTTAGTGCCCATCACTGATTATTTTCACGAGTAACCAATACACTAATATAGAATCCTTGGATTGGGAGAAACTCGACAAAGCCGTCATGTAGGTCCGAGGCAAAGATATGAGCGAAGCCTCTGAAGCTGAAAAATATACAGTTATCCGTTGTTATCTTTTAAATGTTTTTTCTTCTAGAAATATTAAACAAAGCTTTTATTTTAAAAATTGTTCACTATTACAGTGAACAATTTTTAAAATAAAACACACCGTTTGCCTTCATAACTCATGTGACGTCAGTAGCACGGAATAGTAAAAAGCGTAGATAACCGACCAAAGAGAGGAACTCGCTTTTGTAAGTCCCCAGAGAAGAATAGCTTTCTTTACCGATTTTGTCGCTGAGATATTGCCGGGTCCGACCAATTGCCGGGCCCCTCTCAAAATATTGCTGAGGTCCCTGGGGTCACCCTCTGATTGACGCCCCTGGCGAAACTATTACCCATCCCATTGCATGTCTGTGCAGCGGTGGTGAATGATCTCACCCGATAAATTCAATGACGAATGAGCATAGTCCTGAAAATACGGTCGCTACAGAAAAGCCCATACATACGTACATAGAAAGAAGCACACGCACAAGCACACACACATATAAACACGCGTACAGACGGGTGTCCATGCAACGGCTTTGCGCCCGAATGGTAATGTCTCTGTCTGGTCCATTTGTCTTCATATCGTTCGTTCGAATCAAAAAGTTTTATTTTTATGTGTAGCTCACGAGAGAATCAATTCCCAAAGGAACTGCTGTCCACAGATGACTATCGTAAATGGCTAACTATAAACTGGATATTTATGGCACAGACATTTGGAATATTAATCAGTCCTGGACTGTCTCTGAACGTGGTAAGTATCTGGCAGAAAGCCACCGGCCCTTTCGCCTTCCTATATCACGCTAGTTAATCTAGTAAATTTTAGAATTGCAGAATCTGTAAATATAAGAATTCAAGAATCGTTTAGGAATCCGATTCGGAATAAGTAAATGCACATAAATTATGTTACCAGACGTTATCATTTTGCCCTGCTTTAACATACCTTTCTCTGACATCACCGTACCTTACCTACCATACCTAATCTCCCTGATCTTACCTTTTCTGACCTAACGTTCCTTGGCTTAACCTTACCTGACCTTTTTACCTTATTCTACCATATCGCATGACTTCAAAAATAATACAGTTCCCTAAACTTAAAAATAATGCGTGGCTGATAGAAATTACACCTTTCAGAGCAAAGAAATCGGTCACATTAATTATCCCAAGAGATTTTTTATGACGACTTCCCTCTGCAAAACGCGAGGATTAGAAGGATCACCGACGCTGTGATTAGAAGAGCAACGTAACTGCTGGGATTTGACCGCCGCACTTAATTATATTCCGCAGTATAAGTCGCGACTTATACGCGAAGGAAGCACGGGTGTAGCTGCGAACGCTAGGGCCGCAGCCGCTGAATGCCGACGACTAATTCCCGATCGGCTGCGAGCGGTTGAGACTGCACGGCAACGCTTAATGCGCAGACCTCGTGGCTAAGTCTCGTGAGAAATCAAGGTCTAATCTTGATTGGTCGCAGGAAGCCGCAAGCCGGAAGGATGGTCGAGGACTGGATGATGGAAAAGATGCGGGGAAGAGTAGGTGGAAGCGGAGGAGGTGTTAGGGATCGGAGGCAGGAACTAAAAGAGAGTACGAGAAAGGAATAAGAAAGGATGTTCGGCATAAGCACGAGAGGCTAAGAGAGGCACGTTTCACCTGTTAGTTTAGTAGAGGAGGATAAGAGAGACCGAAGGACGCTTTGGGTGAATAACGAATATGAAGCAAAACAGACAGACAGACAGACAGACAGACAGACAGACAGACAGACAGACAGACAGACAGACAGACAGACAGACAGACAGACAGACAGACAGACAGACAGACAGACAGACAGACAGACAGACAGACAGACACAGACAGACAGACAGACAGACAGACGACCTATGGCTCTCAATGGTTGCCTGGCTTCAATGTGCACTTCTGAACTCTGTAAGGAGGGCATTAGCAAATTACAGTTGTATTGAATTGTATTGTATTGCCTAGGACCTATTCTACACTTTACTTCCTGTGTTTCTAGACAATCAGAAGGCTTAATTGGTATTGATCGCCATCATCATCGGCATAATTGTTTCCATTATTATCATTGTCTTCGACCTCACCGCTCGGTTTCTGCTCATCTCCCTCTGCCATTGCTTCTGCTTATAATCTTCCACATGGTGCTCTCCATACTCCTGCTCCTCCTATCCCTTCGCTTGTTCCTTCTTTTCCTCATCCTTCTACTCCTCCTCTTCCCTTTTTCCTTTCCCTCCTCCCCTTCTTCCTCCTCTTCCGTCTATCGCTTTTCTTTCTTCTATCCTCCTAGTTACTCCTGTTCTTTCTACTCTTCATCCTCATCGTAGAGCTTCTTTATCTACTCGTTCTCCTTTTTCTTTCTACCTTCGCCTCCTCCTCCCTTGTTGCTACTCCTTCCTTTCTATTTTTCATCCATTATCTTCATCTTATCCTCTTAACCCTTCTTATCTTCCAATTCTTCGTTCTTCTTCTCCATTCTGCTACTTTTTCTCCTTCTTCTTCTCCTCCTCCTCCTCCTCCTCCTCCTCCTCCTTTATCTTCTTCTTCTTCTTCTTCTTCTTCTTCTTCTTCTTCTTCTTCTTCTTCTTCTTATTCTTCTTCTCATCCTCCTCCTTCTTCTTCTACTACTTCTTCTTCATCATCTTTTTCATCATCATCATCATCATCATCATCATCATCATCATCATCATCATCATCATCATCATCATCTTCTTCTTCTTCTTCTTCTTCTTCTTCTCATCCTCCTCCTTCTTCTTCTACTACTTCTTCTTCATCATCTTTTTCATCATCATCATCTTCATCTTCATCTTCTTCTTCTTCTTCTTCTTCTTCTTCTTCTTCTTCTTCTTCTCATCCTCCTCCTTCTTCTTCTACTACTTCTTCTTCATCATCTTTTTCATCATCATCTTCTTCTTCTTCTTCCTCCTCCTCCTCCTCTTTCTCTTCCTCTTCTTGTTCTTCTCTTCCTCCTCCTCCTCTTCTTCTGATTCCCTCGCTCTCTTCATCCTCCTCCTCCTCCTATTCCTCTTCCTCTTATCTTTCCTCATCTTCCTCCTTTCCTTCCTTCCACCTCTTCTTCCTCCTCTATTCGTCTCATCGATGCCCAATGGCCATTGTCGCGGTCGCTCTTTGGCCTAATCGTGGCGCTGACAATGAGGGCGAAGAGTGGTCGGTAGAGAGACGCAGTCGATGAAGATAGGAAGGCGCCAGGAGACGAAGTCTAATCAGGTGGATATGACCAATAGATGGCGTCTTTAATAACCGATCAGTTCTAAGCCACTCGACGCACGTCATACGAGACCCGCGGACGACGGCGTCACCATGGCAACCGCGGGAGCATGCTGTTGCCAGGGAGACGTCGGCTTTTGCGATACAAGCGACGACAACAGGCAGAAATGAGGGCTGATTATTAGTGATGATGACGACGATGACGATGATTATGGCGATGATGAAGATGACAACGACGATTGTGCAAATAGTGACGATAATTGTGATGATGATGATGATGATGATGATGATGATGATGATGATGATGATGATGATGATGATGATGATGATGATGATGATGATGATGATGATGAAGGCGACAATGGTGGTGATGGTAGCGAGGTTGAGTATTAATTAATGTTGTTGATGATGGATATAATCATAGCATTACTTATTCATTCATCTTCGTTAAGTAATCTCACAATTTGACAACGATGTAAGCTTAACATAAACAGTTCATTTTGTTATAAACGGTAAACCCGA
>OY744604.1:67664219-67736719 GCA_963556255.1 Allolobophora icterica | reverse complement strand
AAACATAGCTACATTTGTATTTGCAACAACATAGCAATAACAGCAACAATAGATGACTACAGTATCCGTTATCTAGCAATTAATAGCTAAAAGGACAACCCAGCAATAACTCGTGAATAACGCTCGTGAATAAGCTGGTGCCCTGCGCTTAGCTTTCGAGTGGCGCTTTAGAATTTGAAGTTTACGATTACGATACGATTAGGATTACGATAACTTACACTAAGAAAAAGAAGATATGCGAGTTATCTAGCGCTCGTTTTGTTGTTCTGCGTTTCCAGTCACTCAGTGTCGACCGAGCTACTGTCAGAAGACGGAGACAATTCGACTGTCATCGGTCGATGACGGATACCTTTCCGGTGGAGTTGGAATGGCATCTGGAGGAGGTCCATGTGGCTCACTCAACTGTCCGTGGAGACTGGAGGCTGAACCAGGACAGCGCATCAATCTCACCCTCTTGGATTTCTCCTCCTCCTCCTCCGATGCAGCTTCATCAGCTCCAAGCCCCTCATCCCCATCATCCCCCTCATCATCCGATGGAGGTGCGTCTGCCGTCTGCTACCGATACGCGTCGATCCGTGACGGTGCCGTGCTGAAGGACCTGACGGGGTGCAGTCGAGCGGAACCGCGGCGAACAATTGCGGCGAAGAAGCCGATGGGAGAGCTGCATAGCAACAGCGCAGGGTATCTGACGGAGGGCAACGTCGTCCAGATAACCCTCTACACAAGTCACTCGAGTGCAGTACACTTCCTCATCCGATACCAAGGTATGTATTTGTCCATGAGGTTCTTAGAAGGCCATAACTAATATGTTGAATGCAGTCAATGGACCATAATCGTCATACAAAGTACGGGGGGAGGCCGGTAGAGTAATGGATGACACACTGGCGTGAAGAGCTGAAGGTACCAAGATCGAACCCCGTAGACATCCGTTAATTTAAGGTCAATTCTGCCTTCCACTCGCTAGGCGGCGGCGGTGGTTAAATGAATAGTATGAATAAATGAATAAATGATTTGGCGCCGTATGTGGCTGCCGCATGAGCAGTTATATTCGACTCCTGTAAAACTGTTATCATGTGTGCTTCTACTTAATACATGTATGTAAGGCGCCCTGCGTGGCTGCCGTTTCTACTATATGTGTGTTCACTGTACAGCGCAGTGCGTTTACAGGCGCTTAATTAAAGAACAGATTATTATTATTATTATTATTATTATTATTATTATTATTATTATTATTATTATTATTATTATTATTATTATTATTATTATTATTATTATTATTATTATTATTATTATGTAATTTTTAAATTCCATAACGCCGGCTTCTATTGCATAAGGAATCAACGAATGGTGCACCAAAACCAATCCGTAATCAGGTCAACATCCAGAAGACCAGAGTAAATTTATATGTTGGGGAACTGCTGCGTATACATGCAATGCCCGGTTCCACTACTGCTGTATTCAGTGCCGGATTTGGACTTAGTGAGGCCTTGAGCTATATGAAACTTGGAGGCCCCTTGTTAAAGTATTACACCAGAAGGTCTCGCAAAACTTGAAAACATATATACCTTTTAATTATTTAACAGCAAGGCATTTCACAAATGAATGCATTTACTCAGATGACATGGAGTTTGCTACACAAGCCTTTTAACATTTTAAAAAGCCCTCCCAAAAATACTGACTTTAAGGCCCCTGCGGACTGTGAGACACTAAGCTGTAGCTTTTTAAACTTATGGCTAAATCCGCATTGGCTGTAGGCCCTAATTGCCTTATGTGATATCTTATCTTCTCTTCCAATGTCTTTCCCTATGTGTTACCTAACCTCTTCTGAGTCACAGTCAGTCAGTCTCTTCGAGCATCTGTTGTTGCTTCGAGGATATCATCCCTCATCGTTTCTCCTCTGACTCTTTCCTATTCTCGTTGCTTTCTGCTGCTGTAGCTTTCGGATGTCCCACAATTCAGCCTCCGACGAATTCGCGCGCCGATCGAGAGGCGGGAGACGAGGAGGGAGGAGAGGGTGAGCTGATCATTCGATGTCTTCATTCTGATCAGGTCTACCGGTTGCGCTGTACTGGATCCTCGTGGGTCGGTCAAGTCGGATCGTGCGACTCACCCCTTGTCAACAACAACCAAGGTTTGTGTCTATATATCTGAACAACATGTAGCCTATACGTACTCGTTCTTATATATAGCGACTGTATGACCTCGAGCCCGCTGATTTTAAAATGAATTGATCGGGTAAGATTCTTCACCAACGCTTCCCGTTTCAATGGGCGCCACGACCGTTGAAGTCCCCGTGGTGTACGGACCGTGCTACTCCAAAATTCAAATCTCTTAAATAGCCAGTGATGGGCAATAGTTAACTAAAAAGTTGCTAACTTTTAGTTTAACTAAAAAAATTTAATTAAGGATGAAGTTTAACTAAAAATAAATAGTTTAGTTAAAACCATAGTTTAACTAAACTATTTTAGTTGCTAACTAAAAAGTTTAACTAAAAAAATCAACTATTTTTCCACAATGAACATTGAACACTATCAACAAAAAAACATTTTAACACTGCATGGTTTTAGCATTAACAGCCTGTGTTTTCAAATTCATACACTACTTACAGTACGCCTGTAACTGTATGCCAGGAGAGTACACATTGCATAGTTTGAAGGTGAAATTGTCATTGACGCTCTGCGTTATTACAGTTCACTTAACCTTTGTTATTGTGAAAATGTTTGTCGGGAAAAGTTGGAAAAAGTTGGAAAAAGTTTAACTACTTTTTTTAGTTTAGTTAACTAATTTCGAAAATCAGCTGCCAACTTTAGTTAAACTAATTTTTTTAGTTGGAAAATAGTTTTAGTTTAACTAAAATAAGATAGTTTAGTGCCCGTCACTGTAAATAGCCACCATCCGCACGTACTCTCGCACAGAGGTGCATGGGACATACGCTCTAAACGATGTAGCTAACTGGGCCATAGCTACAATGACGTAATCCATGCAGCCACCTTTTATAGGTTTTTTATACAGGAATGTTAATCCAATTGTCACATTTACACGTACATGCATTGTCTGCATCTATATAAATATAGCCTTATAAGCTTACGTGTGAGGTCTGGTTCTGCGAATGTGATCATGAACGCTGGCGCAATATGGTGAATCACATGAAAACAGAAAAGGCTGAATGCTGGGGTAAAGTTATTATAGTGTTTTGCTGATCTTTAGTCAATATTGGCAGTGACGTGCAATCTACATTAAATTCTGGTACATATTCACCAAAACAACAATCTTTAGATAGAGCTTGAGATTCAATTAATCAATTCAAATATACATAACACACAGGTCTCCAACTTTGATGATGATGATATTCGTTTTATTGATTCACCAGATGACAAACCGCACCGTGGCTTACAGAAAAATGAGTTAATAAGATAAGATAAGAAAGAGATGTAACTAAAGTGTTTAGAATGTTAAGTTTACATTTGTTGTTGGCTTAGATGGTTTAAATGCTTATATAAAGCCCTTGGTATATAGTTTTTATCATCCTTACAGGGCAGTTCAAAACAGTGGACTCGCGGTCGGAGGGCATATTGGAATTGGGTTAGTGGCGGGAACAGCTAGGCGTCGCAAGACATGGTTAATTAGGCTCTGTACGGCATCAACTGAATTAGGTATAAATTTTTCCTGTCTTCTCTGATGGAGACTGCGTTTTGATTTCCTTTACAAGACTTTCCAAAACGGTAAGGTTTTTCGCATTGCGTGAGATAAGTTCCCGTGGTTCGACGATCTTCAAAGTCCTGGACAGCGGCGTAGCAATGTGTTGTGCAGGTTGTGCAATGCACAAGGGGCCCCCGGCGGTCAGAATGGCCCCTGGCAGCGAGTAGAGTCATTTTTAGCCTAAAAGTAAATCTACATGTACAGCAAGTTAGCCACAGCGTACACAGTATTACATACTCAAATGACTCGACTCAATAGCTTTATTGGCTGAATCTGAAGCTGGAATGTCCAAATGCGTGATTTAGTTAACTCCAATCTAAACGTCAGTCGTTAGATTGGACAGAAACGAATGTCACCATAACGATTTCCTCGTGACAATTCCAAATGCGCATGATCTGAAATCCCCAAATCCAAAGCTACACAGATATGACCGTTAGATCTGTAGCGACGAGGCTGGATGGTGATGGTCGCTGCCGAACGTAGATCGAGAGAGAGACAGAGACAGAGACAGAGACAGAGAGAGACGGACAGAGACAGAGATAGAGAACACTTTGTTGTTTCCTATGTTTGTTCAGACGATGATGATCATGATGTAATGTATATATTATACACGATATAGGACTCCATGTCCCGGTTGACAAACGGGATAGTATGTGCTGGTCTCTCTCTCTCTCTCTCTCTCTCTCTCTCTCTCTCTCTCTCTCTCTCTCTCTCTCTCTCTCTCTCTCTCTCTCTCTCTCTCTCTCTCTCTCTCTCTCTCTCTCTCTCTCTCTCTCTCTCTCACTCGCTCTCTCTCGCTCTCTCTCTCTGCGACCCCATCGGTCAAAAGGGCTACCATTCATAAAGCCCTATCTGAAACCATCCTGCACGGCATACCTTTGCATAGCGCCAGTCTGCCATTTCCCCTACGCTTCCCTCAGACTACATCCCTCTGAAACCTAGCCAACCACTGGCAAGGTGACTGCAGTGACCAGTCTAAACTGGATATGAATGCACCTTTACAGGCCTGCCCTAACCGATCGATTGAACGGTTTGTACTAGAAAAACAAGAATCCTGTCGACTCCTTCAAACATATATATATATATATATATAAAATATATATATATCCACTTCAACTATATTGCAGTACATCTATACACCGAACTAGATGAGTAGATGACCGTTGAGTTGGCTTCGATGAATCGCCTCCCGTTGCAGCGACCAATTCTTCAACTCCCCTAACATCTTTTAATCTTTGTCCCCTTCATGTATACCAATCTATAGATTCGTGCGTTCCCATATTGATCGTTTATATCGATCTCTCCTTTGTCATTGTCCTCCACTCCGTTATTGTCATTGTTCTCTAGTCCGTTATTGTCATTGTCCTCTCTCCGTTGTCATTGTCCTCTACTCCGTTATTGTCATTGTCCTCTCTCCGTTGTCATTGTCCTCTACTCCGTTATTGTCATTGTCCTCTGTCCGTTGTCATTGTTTTCTCTCCGATCTCATTGTCCTCTGTCCGTTGTCATTGTCTCCTCTCCGTTGTCATTGTCCTTAGTTCAAATAATTCTGCCTCTGTATACTTTGCTTTGCATTTTTTGACTGTGGTGCCGAATTATAAATCCTAAAGGTGTCGTTTTAACCAAATAATTATTTTTATAACAGAAAGAGAAATTTAAATAAATCGTCGTTATTTGACTGCCATGGAGTGAAATCGCTACAGTTATCAAAATCTGAACACCTTAAACCTTTCTTTCATGACCCGTAGCTCACGGGAAGACATGCACTCTGATTTTATCAATAGATAATTAGATATAGATAGTGCATCTATCATCTTCGAAGGGTGCATAGACCTACCTTTCAGGTGAAACTGTGTCGGGTGGAGGGTTTCTAAGGGTATATAGGCTTACATACACAACTTTAAACAAATTCAAATCGAAACCTTTATTGATACCAAGTTTCATTAGATCCACCAAGACACATCCGTGAACAGATCTTTATCAAAGGGTGATCCTACAGAAGGAGCAATAAATGTTCCTCTTGTAAGGCGCCCAGCTTCCACAGTGTGTTACAGGCAGTAACATCAATATTATGATGGCAATCATCACCAGGTACATCAAAACATCACATGGAGATAGAATCTAGTAGACTGGTGCTAATGCAGAAACGGTGCTAGATGCATTCTGAATCAAGCAAATACCATTTATAGTGTTAACAGTGTAATTTAAATTCGCTTAAAGTAAATTGACCGTATACACTGGCATCACATGAAAATGGCCTTTCTGCTTGACGACTGGGTGGTAAAGGTGCTGCCTGGCGGAAGCGACATAGGCCTATGAGTTGTGTCCGATAAATAAATGTCGGTGGATATTGTTTTTGTCCTCCAGAGAATGGCAACTCAGAAGACTCGCAGAATCGAACGAACAAGTCGCCCTCATTAGGTAACAATTTAACAATTGGAATCATTCACTATTGTTTACGATAGGCCTACAGCTATAGCTGCACTCAGTTTCGGTTTCAAGTAGTCATCAAAGTCAGCTTGTTCTGTTGGTGGCTATTAAGCAGATGATTAAAGGAAGAGTCAGGGATGATAGGTGCACACGCACACTGATTGCGTCAATTGCAGCAAGTGTATGGAGTGCAGCATGGCTGCGATATTCGTTCAGCGCGAGGTGAAAGAGAGACTTGGCGAGTACTCCGAACTGTACGATTTGTAGCGACCTGGCACCTGTCATCTGCATGTTTATAGGCAGAACTTTTGTGTCGTTGGTTATTCTGGATACGGAGTTCTAGCATGTAGTACAATTGTGACCAAGTAAACATCAGCTACGTCAAAGTGTTTTCTGTCTCTCTCTCTCTCTGATCTACAGTCGGACGGTTAACCATCCACATCCGCCGCTACACGTGCTATGGATACATGCAATAACATACAACATAACATAACAAGGGTTTTAAGTGGTTCAGAAGACGTGCAGTCTGTGTCAGAACCACTGCAAATTAAACTGGAACGCTTAATAGCCCAATTTTCCTCGCTTCCTCTTAATAACTGTGATAGCATCCACTGACACAGTACTATCATTCAACAGGTCTACAACTCTTGCAGTGGAGTATTTTGGTAAAATGTTCCTTTCGGCTTTATAATAATTAAACCTATGTCGCCGAGTTGCCTTGTTTGGTGATAATTCAAAAATCTCTCCTTCTGCATTTGCTGCTTTTCATTGATAATCTTATAAGCTTCAATTATATCTCCTCATTTCCTCTTTCGCGCCTTTTCAACATTTCTTCGAAGCCCCAAATCATTCTTGTAGCTCTTCTTTGCACTTTCTCCAGTTTTTCTATGTCCTGTTTCAGGTATGGATTCCATACCTGGATACAGTATTCCAACTCTGGCCTAATCAGCGATTTTTACAACCTCAATATTGTATCCTTGTCTCTGGTGACTATTGGTGGCTCAGTGGTAAGTTCGGCGCCTTGTGACCGGAGGGTTGCAGGTTCGAATCCCACTCTAGCCGCTGCGTACGGACCTTGGGCAAGTCCTTCACTCGCAATTGCTCGTGGCGCTTCGGGGTGAAAATTCCGACACAGTGTACCAATGCTGTAGTCGGGAGCGCCTCTGAGTTGTAGTAGACTTCGAGAGGCGCTACAGAAATATCCGGAATAAATAAATAAATAAATACCTTGAGTGAATTTTGTGTGTGCTTCAGTACATTGCCTTGAAGGTTTTGCACTGTTTTGCATAATCACTCCCAAGTTCCTTTCTTTCAATACCTTCCTAATTGCATAGGAAAACTCTTTGTTTCTCTTCCCCATATGCACCACTGAACACTTTTCCAAATTAATGAGCCCAATAGTTTTTCTAGTGGCGAATGTATACAGCAAATCGCACAGAAAAGCTTTTCAAAGCCATAGTCAACGGTGGGAAGACTTATCTACAGACTAGAATTATATTCAAACAGAGTTAGTCTGAACCAGTAGAAAGTAATTAACCCCTTTCCTTTCTTCCCCAACAAACCGCACCCACTCTACCTTACCTCTCAGACAGACTTCTATTTAACTTAATGGCAGCCTCATCCTATCTTCTACCCCATCTGCTATCAGCTGCTGAGGCTGACCTTTCAGTGGCACCTATCGTTAGCATCTCTGTTCTTCCGCATCACCGGACACAATGCACATAGTGCCCCATATTCCTTCTGGCATTCGTTGACCTATCCCCGATTATATAGCGCACTATCCGTTGACAAGATCGACTGAGCAGTGTAATTGCGTCGTCTTTCCAATCTCTTCGTCGACTCAACCTCAACTGTCTGCCACTGTTTGCTTAAGCGTCTAGTCTTCCCAGCTGCGGCTCAACGGGGAGGAGCAGAGGACAGGATCGAGGCACTGTTCCTCTGCTTAACTGTCGACTGAGCTCGGTAGATGGCGCGATCGGTTACCGATTCCGGTTTCAAATCCGACTATCGGTTTCGTCGAGATGCATCAGTACGACAAACGTCAGAGGATTAAACGATCATCGTGCGCTACATAAACCGGGTCATCTGGTGCTCTCTCTCTCTCTCTCTCTCTCTCTCTCTCTCTCTCTCTCTCTCTCTCTCTCTCTCTCTCTCTCTCTCTCTCTCTCTCTCTCTCTCTCTCTCTCTCTCTCTCTCTCTCTCTGGCTGTCGAGAATGAGGGGATGAGGCTTGAGATTTATTCTAGAAGTTGATTCACAGTTTGCCAACCACATGTCTTTACTCTTCGTTCCCAGTCCAAATAGATAGACAAAGGCCAACAAAATTGATGCAAGGGACAATGAGATAGAGGGAGAGGTATAGGAAGAGAGACAGGGACAGACATAAGAACAGACATAAGGATATGGACAGAGAGAGAGAGAGGGAGAGGTACACGAACAGAGACAGGAACAGATATAAGAACAGACAGAGGGAGAGGTATAGGAATAGAGACAGGTACAGAGATAGGGACAGACATAACAATCGGGACAGAAGAAGAGGGAGAGGTACAAGAAGAGAGATAGGAACAGAGATAGGGACAGACATAAGGATAGTGACAGAGAATGAGGTATAGAAAGAGAGACAGGAACAGAGATAGGGACAGACATAAGGATAGGGACAGAGGATGAGGCATAGGAAGAGAGACAGGAACAGAGATAGGGACTAACATAAGGATAGGGACAGAGGGAGAGGGAAAGAGACAGAGACAGCCACTTAAATACCTATATAACAATCGCCAATTGTCCGCATTCTTCCAATTAGAACGAATCTTCGAACTGTATGCCCTGCGGCGACAGACTCAGTGGCGCAATAGAAGTTCATAAGAAGCTGATACCTGATGCGATATTCATGTGCGGTGGTTTGCTCCTCGGTTCCTTTGTCAAGATCGAGTTCATATTTGTTGTGGTCCGACTGCAGTTGTCTAATTACGGGAAAATAGCCTCAAATTTCGTTCTCGGCGAAACTGGATTAGCTGGAAAGCGAACAATGCGGCTTCTTCGGGCTATCTCTGGATTCACTGTTCTCCAGTTCCGGTGCGAACTGTTATTACAATAATCACATTTCCGGTTTAATGTTCTGTTGGTAATCTTGTTAGAATCGCGTTTCTCGTCTTCAGGCGTTTTGCACGCTATCGTGAACAAGATAAGGACAAGAAGATAACGATGACGATAGATATGATGACGACGACGACGCTGATGATGACGATGAAGATGTGATGAAAATTGTGACGATGACCATGAGTCTCAAGTGTTCTTCTTTTCTTCTTCTTCGTTTCTTCACTTCTTCTTTTTCGTCCTTTTCTACTACTTCTTCTTCTTTTTTTCTTCGTCAACTTCTTTTACCTTTTTCTTCTGCTTCTGATGATAGTGATGAGAAGGAGTAGAAGAGAATGAGGAGAAGGACGAGTTAGATGATGAAGGTGACAACGACGACGATGATGATGACGATGTCTTATTCTTGGTAATAAGCAGGTGTACTTGTCATCGTTGGCCTTGGAATCGTCATCGGTGTCGCCATTGGATTCACTCTCTTGGTCGTCGTCACCTGCTGCATTCGAAGGTAACCATCCGTCCGTCTGTCCGTCCTTCTTCCTCTCCTTCATCCTCCTCCTCTCCGTCCATCATCTCCTCCTGCTCCTCCTCTCTTCTGCTCCTCTCCTCCCTTGCCTCCTGCTCCTCTTTATATCTGACCTCCTCTTCTATTCCTTCTTTCTCTTATTTCTTCCTCGTGCGCATCCTCCTTCTCCTCTTTCTTCTTTCTCCTCCTCCTATTAATACTATTATTATGCATTTATTAAGCGCCACTATCAAATGACTGAGCAACAATCGATGGCGTTGAGCAATTTTTTCTGAGTGAAGGAATTGTTCAAGGTTCCTACATAGAAACTGCCTCAGAAGAGACTCGAGTCCGTAGGCCTATACTCTCCGCGTAACAATTCCTCCTCCTCTTCCTTCCTGTTCTTCTGCCTCTTCTTCTTCCTCCTCCTCCTCCTCCTCCTCCTCCTCCTCCTCCTCTCTTTCTTCTTCTTCCTCATCGTCCTCCTTTCCTCGTCCTCTTCTCCCTCTCTTCTGTCTGCGTCTCCAAATCATTTTACTCGCCAGATAACATTTTCAACATGCTGCAAGTAATCTTCCTATAATTGTTAGTCCAACTCGATGCTAATCATCTCTTTTCCTCTATTTCCTCTGCTGTATCTTCTCCGTGAACATCGATTTCGCTTTCTTCCAGGAACAATCGAGCGAATTCTTCTGCCAATCAGTTGAGTTCACCCGTCTACTGGAAGACTCAGAGCGAACTCGTCTACCACGAGGATGTCTACAGCTGCGACCATTCATCCGTAACGCCAACGGACCGTGACTATGCCACGAAAACGGCACAGTACGCAGCCACGGGTCCACTTCCGTCGTCTGCAGCGCTCTCTTCCGGTTACTCATCGGACTACTTTTCGGCGGATTGTCCGCGGCGGAAGTCGACCGTGACGCACGTTGTGCTCAAAGGTCGGCCAATCGCTCAGCAGCCGAACCAGGACCTTCAGAAGAGCGCGGTCAGACTCAAGGAACACTTCTACGAGATGCCGGCCACTCCCCTTCCAGCGGAAGCAACGGAATTCACGGCAATTGACTGCGGCAGCCATTGTCCGGGAATTGCTGTAAACGATAAACCAAACACCTACTTCTGATATCCACACCTACACACATTGTACATACAACAGCGCTGAATGTGCAGAGGGCCAATAGGGTAACGACCCCGTGGGAAAGTAGGGGCTTTGGTCTCCCCACTCTTGACTCATTGGGGAAACATTTTGTGCCTAACTTTTCCTGGTGGGCCAAAAGCCTGGCAGATGCGCTGGGAAGAAAACCGGAAACTGGTTGCCAATAAAATTGTTAATATATGAAGATTTACAAAGCGCAATTTGTATAGCTAAATACGCGCTAATGTGCTATGTAAGTGTCAATAGGAATCGTAGGGGTGTGACTGAAGCAGCCTGCAATCGCGACAATCAGAATAGGTAAGACATCTCATAGACATGGAAACAATCGTCTATGTCTCAGTTACTACACAAAGGCCGTCAGAAGTTTTGGCGACATAAAATACAATGTTAATTAGTTAATTGACCCTGTTCTTCATGCATCAGTAGCCTCCTCAATCTTCAAACCGTGTCAACAGAAGTAGGCCTACGTCGTATTGGGGTAGGTGAATGGTAACACAATTGCTCGAAGAACATAAGATTTTGAAAGACGCGGTTCGATACCCGTAAACTTGCTATAGGTCCACTCGGCCTTCCACTCTCTAGTGTACAGCTGTAAAATGAGCGGGCGCCTAACAAGCTTCCAAGACGTGTGTTCTATAAGATCTTGATAATTGTACTGTCATGTGTTTCAATGTTACTTACTGCGGTTTGTCAGTGAGCTTGTCAATAAACACTAATATTATTATTATTATTATTATTATTATTATTATTATTATTATTATTATTATTATTATTATTATTATTATTATTATTATTATTATTATTATTATTATTATCATCATCATCATCATCATCATCATCATCATCATCATGATCATCATCATGATCATCATCATGATCATCATCATGATCATCATCATGATCATCATGATCATGATCATCATGATCATCATGATCATGATCATGATCATGATCATCATCATCATCATCATCATCATCATCATCATCATCATCATCATCATCATCATCATCATCATCATCATCATCATCATCATCATCATCATCATCATCATCATCATCATTATTATTATTAAAGTAAAACTTCTTCTAAACACCCGGGTGTTTATGTTTAGGCCTACAAATTGTCGTTCCCTCGACTTCTGGTAAAATACCACATTAGTAGGACCCTGTTTTTTTATTTTACCATGATTGTAGTTAACAGTAGCGCTAATTAAAACACGGCTGCACTTCGGCCAAAGCTCAGTCTGCCATATTCGCATGGCTTTATCGTAGTACAGACGTTGTATCCCACATGTTACATCATATCATCGTCAAAAGGAGACCACGCAGCGCTGATTAGAGACCGGAGTTTAACACAGGCTGACGTTCATCTGCATGTACATATCGCTTTTACCTCCGACGGCCATTGGAAACCAGCGTTTAATTGGGAACCGGTGTAAAGACTTCAGGCTACCCCCCATTTCAAGTTACCCCCCAGTAATCTGAAATCGATTTCACATTACCCCCGGGGGTAGCCTGAACGCGATTTCAAGTTACCCCTGCGCTGTTCACATTACCCCCTGTCTGATTTAGCTAAAATTATAAATTCTTAAGCTTACAAGTCATGATATGTTTATTGAATAAAACACGTGAAAGCTAGTCTCAGCATTTGAAAAAATAAAAATGTCACAGAAATGTTAATTGTATTAAAACCACTCATACACTATAGTTCAAAGTGCCTGACGTATTACGTACAAACATAAGATATACAAAGATTCAAATTAGTTGATGTCAGGTGATCTACAGAGAAAGATAGCTTGGTGTACATCATGTATACCAGAGGTGTAATGAGAGTTTAATGATAAATGCTAACAATTTTTATTATTATTATTATGAGAGAGTCAAAGAACGGACCCCGTTAATTTGAGGGGGTAATCTGAAATCGTAGGGGGTAATCTGAAATCGATTTCAAGTTACCCCGGGGGTAACTTGAAATCGATTTCAGATTAACCCCGGTAATCTGAACTCGATTTCAAGTTACCGGGAGGTAATTTGAAATGGGGGTAATCTGAAATCGCTACACCGGCCCTTAAAAGAATGTTTTCGATATGTTCTGGTATCTGTTAATTTATAAAGCGCCTCTCACAGTGCGAAATATTCAGAGGCGCTTTCAGCGTGTGAACCTCGCGGAAACAGAAAAGACTTTAAACTATGAACAACATGTATGCATGTACATAGGCTATAATAATTATGTATGCACAAGATATCGATCACCATCGGGACAGATGCATGATAATTATTGCTAATCATATTCTACTTCGGTGACGCTCTACATTTTGCGTAGCATGCCGTCCTCCACATATCTGGTGTCAGAGGGACGTCCGGGTGTCTTCTACCATCTGCGAGGGAGTGCTAGATGTTGGGGTTCGTGTGTCACGGGCCCCGTCGCCTGTCGTCGCTTCTCTTCTCCGAACGTGGTACTATTATCATCTCAAGATGGGAAACCGTTGTTTAGGCTCTACGTGTCTGCGGGAACTCACCAGTGGAGGCTGTTATAGATATCTGAGAATTTTCCCTTATCGATTGACTTTTTTGTTCTTAGTCGTGTCAAAATCATTAACGATGGCGCAGGCAGTAAATTGTAATTTTAACTTCTTTGCTTTCATAAGGTACCTAGCTAAAAGGCATTATAGCGAGTGTCCGGGTACATACATACACACATACATATATTTACATACATACACACATACATATATTTACATACATACACACATACATATATTTACATACATACACACATACATATATTTACATACATACACACATACATACATACAAACATACATACATACATGCATACATGTGCATACAAACATACATATTTACGTAATTATATGCACACATACATACCCACATACATGCATACATACATACCTACTAAACATACATGAATACATACATACATGTACATACATACATACATACATACATATATACATACATACATACATACATACATACATACATACATACATACATTTCATACATGCATACATACATGCATGCATGCATGCATACATACATGCATACATACATACATGCATACATGTATATTACATACACACACATAGTGGGAGCGTGTTTCAAAGTGTGCGCTAGTCGACTCTACATTTAATGTTTATATCGCAAGATTCACCGGACGAAGGCTAATCTTAATGTATAGTTTTAAATGCACATTTTTATAGCACCTTTTTTTAGAAAACTCATCAGAGGTGTCAAACAAGTGATAGAGGACGACGAGCGAATATAGTGGTCTTCAACCTGTAGCGAATAGACTCAATAGAGGCATAGAAATGAGAAAATGCTCCTGTCGTATAGTTGCAGAGAACCAGTTCCCGAATGACGATCCGATCTCGGCGAAGCTGCCATGTTGCATTGAGGAAGTAGGGTCCTACGGGATGGGAGAATAACCAGGTCATCCTGTGTTGTACAACGAAAGTAGGCCTATGCGGACAAGTAATGATGACACTTAAAAACACAGCGCTGTAAATTACGATGAAGCACAGCCAGCAAAGTAGTTTTGCATCAGCATTATGATCTAGAGCTCAAAGTGTCTTCACTTGGGCAACCAATGCAGCTCGCCCCGCAGAGAGTTAAATAGCCTATATGAAGAAACTTTGGAGTCTCACTAATTAGCCGTGGGAGCTGCAGCCTTCAGAGGTTGATTAATCTGAAAACGAGGGAGGCCCGCATGTCTTCAAGTCTTGCTATTACCAAAGTCAACCCTAGTGCGTGTGAATGCAAGGATCAAGCAGCTATAGTTATAATTATATTAGCCTTTGTCGGACACAAACGGTTTAATGTTTTCGAATGAGAACAATTTTGCAGTTTCTGCAGACACGTGAATAAGAGACACACAAACCAACGGAATGATTAAACCATCATTAAGAACAATTAAATTCAATCGCGGTAAAGCCCGGGTTAACGGATTTCGAAAACCCCGGGTAACCCAGCTGCCCGGATACGCATAAACCCGGTTTGCATTCCCTACTCGAGATCATGGCAAGTTCATTAAAAGGTTCTACCCATTTGACCTTAGTAAACAGGTTATTCTCTGTCCCATTGTATCTTGGGTCTCATCCAGTGATATATCAGTTAACTGAAATAGAAACTGAACGAAAATTATGAATTTCTGTTTATCGGAAACTTAAACTTAAACGAAAATTATTTGCAAAACGGAAACGAAATAGAAACGAAAATTAATTTGTGAAAACAAAATTGACATTGAAACGATAATTAATATTAGAGCTGAAATTGCTGAAACCACGTAAAATAAATTCTGCGTTCCTATTGGGCTTTAGTTGGACAGCGTTTATTCTTGTTATTATTAGATATCCGGTCATCCAAGTTTAGCCTATATGCGTGACGTCTCCACTGTCTTCCCTTCCAGCAGCGGATCATATATGGGATAGCTGTCTTAGTGTGGCGATCCCTGTTGCACCCGCCTACTTGGAGAGCTCTGTTGCCCTAGCCTGAGTGCTCGAGGCCGCTGCTCCCTCCGTTCAGCGGAGCGGGGTGTGCTTCTTGTTACCGTCTTGCACTAGGCAGAACCGTATACCTTCTCTGTCGTCGGCCCTTCGGTCTGGAATGGGCTCCCCTTGTCGCTCTGTCCGCTCCCTAGGATAAGTTTTGTTCTGATCTCAAAACTGCCTCCCTTTAGCCGCGCTGGGGTCGGGAGCACTTCTGAGCAGCAGCCTTAAATTGGTGCTATATAAATCTCTGTTTGAATGAATTAATGAATGAAAAATGATTGGTTACAAGATACACGTGATCATCATCGGTGCCGTGATTGGATACTTGTTGATGACGTCACCTTGCAAAATCAAAAACAAACTGATGACGTAAATTCCTTTGCCATGGCAACGTTTGTACTATTTGTTCTGTGGACATGCGCAGGTCTAAGTTTAGTCCATAGACGCTCGTTTATAACTGGCGTCCATGGATTAGTTCAAGATTTATTCTAAATGTTCGCTTGAAAAGTTCGACTTTTAGATTTCTCTTCTACCGTAGAACAGAAATCTAAAATTCGAACTTTTCAAACGAACATTTACGTAGAAGTTCTACGTATATTTTGCCGAAATGTAAGCTTCATGTTGAGACATAAGAAGATCGACAAGGATTAGGACCTATTATTAACATGGAGAGGAGTGGCGACTTTTTAATTGGTTTCTATCTTATGGTTCTTTAAAATTGAAGGTGGGGACGGGGTTTCAGCAAATCAAAATGCAAAAATTCTGATCAAATGTCAACTTTGGATATATTGCCAACATAAACGCAAAGTCAACTTCAAAGTCAAGATGTGAAGTGAAGATACAAGGTAGGCCTATTTTAAAATCAGATTCTTCTACTTTATACCTCAAACTTAACATTTTTATTAGTTTCGATCTTATGGTATTTAAAGTTGAATGGGGGTGTCAGGAAATCAAATAAAAAGTCCAGATCGAAGGTGAACTTTAGATATATTGCCAACATGAACGAAACGCCAACTTCAAAGTCTAGATGTAAAGTGAAGATAGCCTACGAGTTAGACCTTTCATTCATTCGCGTATTTATATATAGCACCTCTTCAAGGGGGCTACTCAGAGGTGCTCCCGACTCCAGCACGGCCAAACAAGATAGTTTTCAATCGAGTGTAGAATGTATCAGAGGGAGTTCTTGGAAGCAGGCGCAGCTCTGGAGGGAGCCCGTTATTTTAAATTAAGATTTCTTCTGCTTTATACCTTAATCTTAACAATATAATTGATTTCGAACTTATGGTATTTAAAGTTGAAGGGAAGGGGTTTCAGGAAATAAAATGTAAAAGTCCAGATCGAAGGTCAACTCTGGATATATGGTCAACATGAAGGAAACGCCAACTTCAAAGTCAAGATGTGAAGCGAAGATACAAGGTAGGCCTATTTTAAATTCAGAGTCTTCTACTTCTATCTTCAACTTAACTGTTTAATTGGTTTCTTTCTTATGGTAGTTTTAAGTTGAATGGGTGTTCTCACCAAAATTTAATTCTTAAACTGATTTGAAATAAAAGCTTCAGATCTGATGGACATATTTGTGGATTGATGATTGATCTTTCCAACACTGAAGTGATAACGGTTTGGTTTTGATGCGCTGTCGGTTAGTGCCTTGCGTCTTAGACACGGATAGAAGTTACCATGTAATTAATAACATTGAACCTTTATTTTTACCTACTGAACAACAGAAGTAGTTCTAAAGATCAAGCACATAAGTAACAAATCTATTTCCAGCGCTTGTTTTCACTTGGTTTCATCAGCTTAAATGTACATCGACAATCTGAATCTTGGTAGGAGAATGCTTGTGGTAGATCAACAAAGAACAAATGCATTCGTAGCATTCATGAAATCCAATAAAGGCCAGATATCTCACCTGAAGCAAGTGAATCATGGGCAATTGGATATTTTAAGCACCAGTCCTATTTACTGTTTTTGTCACATTTTAAACATACATGCAGACAGAAATATCTGCTTGTGGAGAAAATCACGTAGGGCCTATTTTCACAAGAAACTTCGTTTGTTGTCTCATTGAGTTACAGACTGATTTTTATCTTAACGTTTGAAGTTCAGAGGGTTCTCTCACACATCGATCCTTCGACATTACTGAAGGTATTATTCGTCACGGAATGGACCAAGTTTATTGTGCAGCGCTTCTATTTTCCAGAAGCGTTTGTGGACATTGTAGGTCTCATGGAAAACTGTACCACACCCTGGCTGAGAAGCAGAAAACTAGTCAATCTCTTCCATAAGGTAAGCCATACTGCATGGTTAAAAAGAAGAAAATAGCATACATATGACCATGGACCATGTCACGCCAATATTTTCCTAATTTTTGATTTGACTTCTCCGCTCGATTATGATTTTCTATTGTGATTTAACTCGAATGTCTTGGCCTCTACGATAAGAGCGCTATAGAAGTTATTAGATCATATTTGATCGGAAAATATCGTTCATTAGCAAACGCGTCTGTATACGCTGGGACTTTAATTGGCGTGGCACCCATGCAAACAAGTAGCGTGGTGAAGGATCTCACCCGATCAGTTCAGTGAGAATGAGCAAGGTCAAGGCCACAAGGTCGGTATATATAAAAACGTGTAGATTCACACTTTAATTTACCCAATTGTAGCCTGACTTATTTCTGGTTTCTCTGACCAATCGAATCTCACCAGGTTTCTTCAAGGGTTACAGTTGTCGAATGAGGCCATGGCCCATGGAGTAGGCCTATATAGGCCTAATTATACTCTGTCTGAAATTTTACCGTATTCGTGGAAAGTAGAAAATTACTCGCTGGAGAGGAATTTCAGTGGATATATCTGGATCTTTGGATTGTTGTTTTCTGTTTTGGAGCTAAATCAGAATTTTGGAAAATGTCTTCTAAAGGGATCTGGTATATTTTTGTGGAGCCTACAATTTCATTGGTTGGCGGGATTTGTCAAATTTTCAAGGAAGGAATTTATCAATTTCCTTAAAGAACCTGCAGGAAGCAGTTCGCCAATCCTACGGTAAGCATCACAATATATATGGCCCTATTATAATTATAATAGGCCTATAGGCCAACAGGCTCATAGCGCATAGCCTATTCTAACTCTTACTATTTTATATTTTAAAGCAATACACTTGTTTAACGCTAATTCGCGATATTTAGGCGTTAGGCCTAACAGCGTTAGGTGCGTGATCTATTTAAATTGGAAATTTTACCTGATCGTGGAAAGGAGGAACATTTTGTCATTGGAGAGGAATTTCAATGCATTTGCCTGGATGATTTGGATATTTGAGCTATATCAAAATGAGGGAAAATATCTTCAAAAGGATTGTCGAGCGTATAGGCCTACAATTTCATTGGTTGGCTGGATTTGTCAAATTTCATGTGAGGAATTTATGAATTTTTGTCAGGGAGTATGCCTAGATTCTTTGCTTATTTCCTTAAAGAACCTCCAGATTCTTATACATGCATGATCGTTAAATTATCCTAGTGAGCTACGGTAGGCCTACGTTAAGACTCCAGCGAAAAATTAATTAGTCGAATACGGTATAGGTCGACAGGGTAGAGAAGCGTTTAAGATTTTCGTGCGTCTTAATTAGAGCTCTAGAAATTGAAATGACTATGACTAAGTCGTTTCCAGAAGGTATACCTACCGATCCTGGTAAACTTAGCGAATTAGGCCTATTAGAAAATCTTATGGTCAGTAAAACTGAGCTCGAGCTTATATAAATGCCATCTTAATCAAGAAACCATCGATCTTGAATTCAATTGTAGAAAATCAAAGGAAATTGATTGATTTAGCTTTTCTTCTGAGATGTCAGCTCATTCTGGAACGTTGGAATTTAATTATATTTTCCAATATTGAGGAGAAACTGCAGGACTGCGATAAGCCTAAATAAAACTCATCAGCGATGGATGGAACGGAGCCGCATTTGAATCGCAGCTCGTTATAGCAGGTCGCCAATCGTACGGTAAGCATCACAAAATAGAGCTTATATTAGATTAGATACCGTATGACTAGACAACAGCATATTCCAACTCTTAGTATTTTATATTAAAAAGCACCACTTTTTTTAAACGGTAGGCCTATTTCGCGATATTTAGGCGTATACACAGCTTTGGATGCGTGATCTGTTTATCGGAAATAGCCTATTGGGCCTAGTACAAGATTAGATGTGATTAGACAACAGCATATTCGTGGAAAGGAGGAAAGTGTCACTGGAGAGGAATTTCAGTGGATTTATCTGGATCTTTGGATTGTTGTTTTCCCAATTGGAGCTCTATCAAAATTTGAGAAACTAATTCCAAAGGGATCGGATTTATTGAATCGCAGCTCGTCGTAGCAGTTCGTCAATCGTACGGTGAGTATATATTAAATATGAGTAGACAACAACTTACTAGTTTATATTAAAAACCACTATACATTGCTTTAGCGCTATTTACGATATCTATATATACGAACAGCTTCAGACGCGTAGTCTTAGTACATTAAGTTACAACGACTTAGCCATCTTTGGGCGCTGCCTAAATCTAAAGATTACGATTACTATAGTTAGATAATTTACAAGCTACTGAAATACCATAGTATTCTGTATAGCAATAGACACGTGCGTTGTCCGACTGACTATAATGTGATGGTGACCGCTGGCGCTCTCTTGCGAATGATATTTCAGCAGAAACAGGTGCGCCCGTGACGAAGACCTCTCAGCGCGGTAAGGTTAGTAATTATAATTGCAATTTTGTGACTATAGTATAATTGTTTTATGACTATAAGGGTTTCACGTAGGTCTACATGCATTATGTTCTGCAGCACCTGCTTATCTCTTGGTCAATTCGATTTCAAGTAACTCGATTATCGGATAGACCAAACACTCGGAATAACATGTGAGATTTCGAAAAAAGAAGTAAATGATGCGCCGCCACGGGATGGCGCTCCACAGTATTTCTTTCAACGTCATCTAGGTGAATAATCGTCAGTGATTTCCAGTTAAATGGCCGTTCGTTCGTGGTGTATTGTCACACAGAGGAGGTTAATTAGAAATAGATAAAAACCATATCAAATTTAGTTTCTATTAAAAATATTCGAGCCATTTCTATCCAAGGAACACCGTTTAACCGTTGAAGTAAGTTTTTAACTTGAACTGTTTTTCATGAAACGATGATGGTACAGAGTACCATTGCGAGACGTCTATAAACAGATTGGTCTAGTTGTACAAATGATGAATTAAAGGTCGGTTTCATCTAGTTTCAAGCTGGTTAATAGTCCTAAGTTTTGTATCGAGCTTCTTAAAACGGCAGGGCTAGTGCTTGTGTAGTTGTGTATTTTATAGTTGGCTGGCGATCATTTGCGTGTCTTTTGGAAGATAATTCAAATGTTTGTGACATATTTCGTTTGAGGTAAGGGTAGATCTGACGTGAAGTTATTTGCACATGTCTCACAATTATTTACCGATATTTACTGTCAAGTAAAGAATAAGCTGAAGCTCTGCACTTAGCTTTTAAGTAGCACTTTTGAAATTTTGAGAGTTACAGTTAGAGAAAGATAATGTTCATATGCATCGAGAAACTTAATCAGGGCATTTTACTACCTCACAAAGTACTCCACCTAAATTTACATCACCTTCAAAATGATGTATTGATGTCATTCAAAGTGAATATCAAAGGAACAAGTCCCTGTAACCGGGTAACCAAGTAAGTCCGTCTAAGTCCTGGGTCAAGAAGTAAGTATCTCTAACTGGGTCACCGAAGAAGTCCCTCTAACTCTGGTCAACAAATTCCCTACAACAGATTTGAAGGCATCATTCTAAACATTCTGAGCGCAAAGAACGGCACCCCACACAAGTGGAATTTAAAGTAAACAAATGAAGGTAGACTGGTGCCCATCCTAAGGACACAATGCCAGTTGTACCAATGCCAGTTGTACCAAAGTGAGAGTGTATCAAAGTACTTGCATCGGGTGTTTCAGTAGCCTTTGAACAGCTGCTAAGCTCTGAATTATATGCTGTACGTTCCTTTTGCATGATGTGACTTGTTTTGTTTACAGCAATGCCTGAAGATGACCAATCAGCTCCTGGGGCACATGGAACCGAGGGAAAGCCAAGGCAGAGAGTGAATAGTGAGAAAACGGCACACACTGAGAGCCAGCCAAATTATACAGATGAACAGATGAGCTCAGTTCAAGGGTTAGTGCTTTTGCACTGAAATCAGTATGAATGTACACAATGTCGTTTTGATGTTTCGGTACACTGAGTTGTGTTTAAAGCGGACTTTGACCTAATCCATAATGTATCTGCTTCAAAGGTGTAGGCCAGAACGGTATTAGAATTTTACTGTGGAGGGGCTTTGTAATGTTGAAGTTGCTGTATACACAGAAATTATCGATGATCTTTATTCCCCTGTTTTTAGATGACCCTTCAACCTTATTGTTCTTTTACTGAGCTTTGTTAACCACAAAATGTTGATGACCCTTTTTATCCCTTAGTTATTTGATGACTTTATTTTTACAGTCCTTGCGCTTTTATAATCTTTTCTACTTTCCCATGTTTTTCATCACCTTTTCAACATGTTTTCTCAGTGGGATGGTGTAATCAGAAATGTTTCAGGAGGATTTATTGAACCTCTGAACCTGTGGACTCATTAACACAAAGTCGAAAAAAGCCATGCCTCATGATACAGCTTGTTAACCAGGCCGTGTGCAAAAAGGACACATTTGCTTCATTACGTGTGTGGCATGTTAACATGTCACATTAATAGCTTTGAGGGACATTACACCACTTCACGTTAAGCAGAATGGTGTGTAAATCGAGAGTGGGTAAATGAGTCCAAACTGTACTACCGTGATTACCTGTATGGACACCTTAACCACCCAACCAAGTCACCCAACCCCACGTCTGCTACTACCTCAATAATCACCGATTCCATCACCAACAAATATTTTGTATGAATGTTTTTAGGATACGGAAATGCAAAGACTATTACGAAATCTTAGGCATTGGTCAGGACTGTTCAGAGGACGACTTGAAAAAAGCGTACAAGAAAATGGCTTTGAAATTTCATCCAGATAAGAACCATGCACCAGGTGCCACAGAGGCATTCAAAGGTAGGTCTCCACTGCCCCTTTCAATAGGACAGGGATGGCGAACCTATGGCACGCGTGCCCAAAGTGGCATGCGTTGACATTTTTTAGGCACGCGGAATTCAGAGCGTCCCCCAAAATTTCAAACTTAGAAATACAAAATCCCTGTAGGAATCTACATTTTTCTTGTTGATGGACTTTATTTTAATGCCATTCAAAACAGTCTTTGAAATAACGTCTTTAATTAATTTTTTGTTACTCTTTGTTAACTAAAACCTATGTTGGAAAAATAATTATATACTGTGCAAAATTCCGAGTGGCACGCGACGGTATTTTGAAAAACGATTTAGCTGCATTTTGGCACACACCTTGAAAAAGGTTTGCCACCTCTGCAATAGGAGATGCACTCTTCTCTATGGTTTCCTTTAATTTATAATCTGTGTCATGTTGCTCTATAAGATTTTGGGGAACTGTTTACTTTATGCAACATTAGGATCAGAGATTGGTAACTAATCGATTAGATTCTAATCGCTTAGCTAGCTAATCTATTTGACAAACAGCTAATTCTAATTCTAATCAGTTAGCTGTTGCCTGATCTTAATCTTAATTCTAATTGATTAGTAATTTTTAGCTAATTCTAATCGATTTTTTTAACTTATGTTCAGAACTTGTTCATTAAGAGTGAGTTTATTAATAATGAGTTTGAAGACTGCTTGAATTAATTATCTGTTTATGGTGATAAAACTGCATAATGTATTGACTGATGTGGTCAGTAAGCAACAATAGACTACAGTAACTTGCTGTGGTAACTTGCTGTGCTTTGTGCTTTGATCAAAATGTGACAACTTCAAGAAGCAAACATATGTATGAATTATCGAAATCTAATTCTATTTGCTAATTGATCATTCTGATTCTAATCAGTTAGCTACAAGATTTTTCTAATTCTAATAGATTAACAAATTTCAGTAGCTAATTCTAATTGATTAGCAATTTAATTAATCATGCTCTTATCTGAATAGGCTGTTGTTATAGCTCATTTTCTTTTGATAGTTTAAAGTTGTCTGATTTTTATATTAGATGCATGCCAGTTTGTTATCTTGAAAATATTGGAAACCAATTTTATCAGTTTCTAAAGTTTTCAAATAAATGTAGCGTGATACGTACTCTGTTTTATAGTCCTTGAAAAGCATAATGTGCTGTTTCATGGTAAGTCATATTGCTTATGCATTAAGGAAGAGAAACACGTTGAAATGTGAAATGCTTGATTTATTATTTGTGACCTCGGCCGAGAGAAGGGACCACTTGTCGCAAATGGACTTATTGGCAGTTTCCACAAGCTTACACCTTAGGTAAAATGAGGAAAAAATTTCAGAGCGTTTGGTCCATAATTTATGCACTTTTTCACAAAAATATAAAATATCATTTGGTGGGAAAACGCATTAAAAAATTTAATGTGTCTCTACCCAATGCATTAATGCCTAAATTTATCCTTAACGCATCAAGTAGCATAAGATTCGTTGTAGTACTGTGAGTCCGAGCTACAGATTGATAAATTACACGCAAAAATCAATATAATGGTTTAGCGTAAAAACACGTTTTCCGGCTAATCTAGAAAGCGACAAGTGGTCCCTTCTCTTGGCCGAGGTCACATTTAGTGCTACAATATGTATTATATTTAGTGCTACAATATGTATTTTATTGTGTTCTTTTGGAGTTAAATTTTTATTTTTATGTTACAGCTATTGGCAATGCATTTGCGGTACTCAACGACCCTGTAAAACGAAAACGATATGACCAGTTTGGCAGTGAAGCCGAACATGCTAATGTCTCTCATCACGGTCCTCGGCACGGCTCATACTACGAGTACGACTACACCCGAGGCTTTGAAGGTCAGTGACTGCTGCTCTAAGATAATCTACAGGGTGGGCCAGCATAAATGAACCGACTTTGCCACCAATTTTTGTAAGTTATTTATACTTAATGCGTCAAATTAAAGATATTTCACTCTAATATTAGCTTTGAAAAAGTCGAATTGATACTAGTGTAAATTCTAAGGAAATGTTTGCAACAGCCCTAGCTATCATATTTTGTTGTCATTAGTGACGCAATATGGCGTCGTTGACAGACGATGATCGAGTTTTGATCTGAATTTTGCGAACTGATTAGGAATTTAATGTGTTTCAATTGATTAAAGAGTTTCCTAACAGAGGATGGAATAAAAATACGTTGAATCGTCTGATACGGAAAATTGGATAAACAGGAACTTCGCGTCGTAAACCACGCGAATTGGTACGCACGGTGCTCACACTCGCTAACATGCTCGTGTGTCCGAGTTAATTTGCAGTCAAGACGATGACCTGGGTACAAGCAACAGACTATCTCCTAATTAATAAATAATTTTGCTGTGCAGTACAAATTTCTGGCTATGTGGTTTCATATTTTTTGTGCAGTTACTTTTAAAATTGTCATGAATTTTTTTATTAGCTAGTTACTGCAAAAACGATGATTTTTTTATGTCATAGTCTACATCATGTAGGCTAAAGCTACAATAAAAAATGTGTTTGAATCTTAATACTAGAGTGAAATATCTTTAATTTGACGCATTAAGTATAAATAACTTACAAAAATTGGCGGAGTTATATGCATGCAAAGTCGGTTCATTTATGCTGGCCCACCCTGTACATATCGTCCAGCTGATTTTGTCATTTCTTGTCGTGAAGGATACTTCAATCAATCAATCAATCAATAATTCACTTGTACTTGTTTATTATTAAGCTTTTACTTGAAAAGGTTGTAAATCTTACAGTTGTCAATGAAAGTTGAAAATGAAAATGTGATTTGTGCTGTTGATACTTTTTTTATATGTTTATCATCAGTCAGATGTGTTGCCTTATTAGTCGTATTATCTTTGTCTTTTTGATATTTAAGTGTTTTTATTGCTCTTGGTTATCTGTGACTATGATTGTTTCTATGAATATTTTTAATTTATGTCATTCTGAGTCTGTTTCTTACTATTTTGCTGTTAGTTCTGTTCTTGTTTGATGTTCATATGTTGTGTTTACTATTGTTGTAGGGGATATTTCTGCCGAGGATCTGTTCAACATGTTCTTCGGTGGTGGATTTACATCGGGTGAGTTTTTATACTCTCTTTGTTGTGTTGAAAAGCTTTTATGCGAGAAACTTATCTGTAATAGTTTATGTTAAGCTCTATCTATCGATAATCAATATATATGGCACCCCTTCAAGAAATCTACTCAGTGATGCTCCCGACCTTGGCCCAGTCAAAGAGAAAGGTCTTAAGAAGGCCATTAAAAGAACCTGAGAGCAGGGGCGTCTATCCCCCCTAAGTCATTGGAGCAACGTCCCTTTTCCCCCTCTTCTTCCCCCCTCCCCGTTCCTTCCCCCTAAAATGGTGGCACACACACTAACAGATCTTCCCCCCCCCATTTCTTGGATGGAGCATTTGCTCCAAGGTTTAGGCGCCCCTGCCTGAGAGATCCCTAGGGAGGGAGCAAAGCTCAGGAGGGGTCATTCCAGATGGCAGGACCAACCACCAAGAGAGCCCTGTACTGCACTATGTTAGTACGAGCATTTATAAGGAAAACAAGGTCTCCCCGAGAGGCTGAGTGCAAAGAACAGCACCCCACACAAGTGGAATTTAAAGTAAACAAACAAAGGTATACCGGTGCCCACCCTAAGGACACAATGCCAGGTCATTGAGGAGACCCTGTAAAGAATGCGCTGCTGGACAGGGAGCCTGTGAAGGACATCTAGTATAAACTCGGAAATGTGGCCGAGAGTTTCCTCTACTATGAAATACAGCTAGCTTTGATTGATTGTTGGATGGATTGGCCTGTTATGGTGATTGATATAATTTACATTCCTCATTGGTGAAGGTTGCCTTGAAAGTCTTTAGTTATTGTTACGTGAAGCAAGTCTTCTTTGGTCTTTGTGTTTAAGTAATAATAATATCTTCGTTTAATATTTTCAAACTGACAATAACGCAGTATGATTACAAATCAGTATGAACGGATGATCACAAGTTATTACAGGAGTCGAATTTAACTGTACACGGCAGCCATGCAAGGCGCCCATCACGTCCTACATCTCATTTTTAACAACGCGCCATCTCGCGAATGAAAATAGGCTGAGTGGACCTTTTTTGGGAGGTTGCGGGAAGCGATCCCGCTACCGCTTGCTCTTCACGCCAGTGATGTTACCACTACTCTATGGACCCCTATGTAATAAGCTTGCAAATGCTGTTGTATCATTCTCTTAATTCTTAGAATTGGATTCTCTATGTTCCATTGTAGGACGAACAACACGATATATGTTCAATCAGCCTCGTTTCCATCATCGTCAGCATCATGCAGCAGAAGCAAACGAAGAGGTTCTTGCTTCTTGATTAGCTTCTTTCACTATTACATTAACGTTATTCGTCTTATTTTAGAGTTGAAACTGATACGACATTAAAGCCGAATGTATCAGTAAATTCATAATGTTAGCTTGACGCTAATTTTGGACTTAAGTAATTAATTTATTAGTTCGTCACCAGTTGCTACATGTTTGACTGATGAGTGGCTGCATTTAACAGATTTTCATTACTTTTTTTATTCTTTTCAGAAATTTTGTATGGATTTTTAATTTTAGAATTTTTATTTTTTTTATAATTCATATGTTTATTGTCTTAGAGGTAAACAAATGAATTGATCAAATTTTTAGACAGAATACTGTTGTGGAATTAAACACAAACAAAATGATACATGATATGTCTATAGTTCTAAAGATTTTAAGAGTTTACTTCTGTATGAACTAATGCTGGTCAAATTCATCAAAAACCACGTAGCTGCAAAGAGTTAAAAATAAGTTGCATTATAATTTAATTCTGTTACGTTAAAGTTATTTTATCACATGCCAGGATTGAATGGTCACGATTCTTGGTCTTGAGACGTCTCGAGACAGGTTTTGGATGTCTTAGTCTCGTTCTTGTTGTTGATAACCTATTGTCTAGATCTCGAAGTCATTTCTTGACTTTTTAGAAACTGTTTTGTTATGAAAGTCTTGTTCAGTCTTGAACAAGCAGTCCCAACAAGACTCACACAAACTGTCCATAGTTCTTGCACTATAAGATTGGACTGTGCCAATATGAACAGAAAATTTTTGTAAAAGACGCTATCTTATTTCATATTTAAAAAAGCTTGGAAACTGATAAGCCTATGTTAATTGTTTTTATCATTTAGTCTCTTTTACCCTGTAGAATAAACTCTGAAATGCCTCAGTCTTTTACTGTCTTAGGCTTTGGTTTCATCTCAGTCTTGGAACTCCACTGTCTTGGTCTTGAAGTTTAAGTCTTGCATACAACACTGTCACATGCACAGTTCTATAAATGTTATCACTTGCAAAGTGTGAAGTTATCTTTGAACTTCTACAGTGACCAATGACCGTAATAATGCCGTGCTAGATGAAACCAACAGATGAGTTGGAATCTGGGATAAATTTTTTGAAAATCCAATTGCCAAGAGAAAAGCAAATCAGTCTGTATGGGAGACCATAAAGATGGCTTTAGTAGTGACCTGTAGGCCAATGTGGGCTCACCAGCTTGGACATGGAGAATTCTCCAAAGTCTACAACCATACAATAAAAACAATTATCCTTTTACGAATCGTTTTAGTGATGTAAAATTTGTAACTGTTTCAGAATTCATACACGGCTCTGCTGCGTCTTTCGCCGCTCCTCTTGGTCATCATCCTATCATTGCTGAACAGCTTTTTCACAGCCGATCCACTGTACACTCTTCAGAGAGAATCGTAAGTTATTGAGGGAGGACGGAGGACGGGAGGGAAAGTTATCGTGCCGTTAATTCTGACAGCTGCGTAACCTTTCGTAGTTGAAATCAAGCAATGAACTTTAGTTGATGTAGGACTATTTGTTTTTCTATTGGGAGTTGTCGCTTATATGCTTGCGTAGTTTATCAGTAAATTGTTGGTTTCTTTTTATGCATCAGTATCAAATTAGTACAGTTGCTAGCAGTATTATGCAGATGTTTATAACTGGGGTGTGCAATTGTTTAGTGGTTAGCATGCTGGACTGTTGGCTGAAAGGTCGGGGGTTGAAATCTCTACCTCGGCAGAAATTTTTCTTCAGAGTTCTGCTCCACCTGCACCCCTATAATGAGTACACTAGCTGCACACTATCAGTGGGATGATGAGACTGCAAAGGAGAGGACTGGCCACCTGCCCTCATATGCTGACGTTAAGAAAATGAAGTCGCTAACAGTTCATACCTATGGCTGCCTCTCAGGCTAGCTAAAGGGGCTGCTATTCTTCATCTTTTTATAAGAGGCACAGTGACAGAAAAGCATCAGAGGCATGTTTCTGCTGCTAATCAGTACTTCTGCACTTAAGTCTGCTAGCATTTTGTTTTAAATAACAGTTTATAAATTGCTGATGACATGACACTAAACATTCTGTTTTACAATTGACAGGAAATACACCGTGAAACGAGAGACTACGAACCTAAAAGTTGCTTACTTTGTAAAGTCAGACTTCAATAGCAATTTCAAAGGTGACTTTAGAAAACTGGAGACACAAGTGGAAGATGAATATATTACACACCTAAGACAAGCATGCTACCGAGAACGCTCTTACAGTAAGCAGTTTCAGACTATGTTGTTTTTTCTGGTAATGTTCCTTCTTTAGGTCAAGACCAGGTGAGGTAAAGCAGGGCAATAATGCGTATTGCTAGCAGATTGTGTGCTGAAGTTCTAACGGGTACTGGGAGTAGGATGTCCTTTTCTGATGTGCAGAGTTCAGCATTTGTATGTTCGGTGAATTGACCGTTTTCTTGTGCTATGTAGCCAGTGAAAAAACAGTCCCTGTTCTTACCACTTCAGCTGTTTGATCTGTGATCATCTGTCAACTTTGGGAGCAACCTGTGATAGTTTTGAATTTTAGAGTGTGTATTCCTGAAATACCGCTTATGTAAAACATTGTGCACGTGCCAACTGATTTTAATTAGTTTCACTAAAACCAGTCCAAGATTGTTTCTTATGTAGTTTTTGTGGTCTTTCAGGCAGAACTCTGTTTTCTTTTTTTAGGAGAAACGTTACTCTATCAGGCGAGAAGTTACGACAATGCAAAAATGTATGAAAGTGCAAGGGTCATGAAGATGCCATCTTGTGAAATGCTTCAAGAGATTTATGGCTGAATAGTTCCTCCTCTGTAACCCTATGTTAATCAACAATTTACAATGGAAAACAACACACTTTGGCTCCTGTTGCATCACAGCAAAGGACAAAATATCGTAATTTATCTTCTGTTGAAAGTCCTGTTGTTGTGTACCTTTTATTTGATTAGCATTCTTTTGACCTCTATTCATTGCGTTTGAGTGGAGTTATGATTCTGCAGTTTTCTGTAGCTGTTCTGATGTTCTTCTTTTGCAGTCATTGTGTTTTTGTGCTCCTTAAAACTGGTTTTTGTTTTGACCCTTTGGCCAGGTGCTGTGAATTTATTTCGACCTCATATTTACAAGATATTTGTGCCAGTTTTACCGTGTTAATTGTATTAATATAAATAGCTTTTGTTTCTTGTTTGCATAATAATTATTGAGGTCAATGCAGTTGAAAACTTTGAAAATTGCAAAGCATTTGTAGCACTTTTGATGAAAGACTGTGGGTGACTGGGATTTGGAGGTGATCATCTACAGCCAAAGGTTGGCTGCTGTAGAAAGCCGTCTGTTTGATATTGCAAGGAATTGATCAGAGGTTTTGCAAATCCCACGGTCGACAGTTGTGTTCAGAGACAAAGGTCAGAGGAGTATTTTTTTGCCTCTTGGTTCGCTTTTTAAAAGTGAAGTTACGAAATTGAATGGACGTGTTAATAGGAAACTGGAATGTCAACTCATCTAGACTTGTATATACTTTGGAGAAAAATAAATCCTGGCGATCTGGTTAAAGAAAAATCTGTGATTCATTAAATGGAGAAAACGGCGGTGTGACATCTGTGCTCTTGAACACGAGTGGCTCCTTCATAAGATCTACTTATGTCAGTCCGGATTATTTAGTAGCATGTTCAACGAGGTAACATTAGTGAAACATTCATATTTTTGAATACCGTTTTTGGCAATGAATATGTATTGAGTGCCTCAAATAACAAAATCTTGAGAAGTCCTTTTCAGAAGGATTCTCTGTGACGACAAAGTTAACAGAAGACCATTTCAGCAATGTCTTCGTGTAGTCAACGCTTAATAAACTGACGAGACCTGCTACAAAAAAACAAAACAGATACAAAATCAAATCGAAGGAGTCGAATTTTAATTACCTCCTTTAAATTTTAAGGAAATAATGAACTAGTCGATAAAGTCGCTTTCAAATACAAGTCACTTTCGCGTCTCTGAGAAGTAACGTTCGAAATTAGGTTGTTGCGCCTAAAATAACTACGAAATTTACATTTCTATCGCTTATGATCTCGCACTTGCTACAATGATGTGCCTGAGTGAATCTTCCGGGTCTCTGCTGCTTACGTCGGCACTCCTTCAGATGCTGGGCCTCTTGTTTGAGTGCTGTATCCATGATTGAATAGTATCCTTTAAAATGAAGTTGTTTTGTAAACAAATCTTATTTAGTAATCTTTTGCAAATTTACTAAAAAGTTACTACTGTAACAGCGTCGATTCTTGTGTAAACATGATTCTGCTAAACGCCAGATGGCGCAACTCCGGAATGCGTCATTGACGTGTTGAATCTAACAACATGTAGTAGACTATAGAGTCATGTTCAGACAAGATATTTGTTTTTTTTTGTAATTTTTAAAATAAACTTTATGTTATATTTTAGAAATATTTGCCTTTTCTCAGTTGCTACATACAGGATAGGTATTTTAACTTGATGCCACTTCTTACTCCGTTTTTCTTCGGTAACCAAAGACGCTTGGCGGCGTGGAGGAGTCAACTCGCACTTTGTTTACATCATGCATCATTTACCTTGCTCTGAAAAATGACTTATTCCACAGATTTGTTATATCCAGCAATAATCTTGAAGTAATTCCTCAAGGCTGAGGCTCACGACAGCGCTTGTTATTTAAGTTTTGATGATCAAAAATAATTGTAAGTGAAACAGTCATAGACGCTTCAATTTCTCACACCAATTTACTGTTGATATATATAGCACGTGCAATTAATATATATTTACAAGTGTTCCTGCATTCTATCAGGCATGCATAAATAAATAAATACATAGGTACATTAAATAACAGGCATGCATAAATAAATAAATACATAGGTACATTAGATAAAGCCAGCATAATGTACCCATGCATAATTATAGGCTACCTACCTGCATACATGTATGCATACATGGGTTATTCATTCAGTAAGCAATTTCTATAGCACCTCCAACGGTAGTAGGGCTCTAGGTATCTGTGCATTTTAGGAACTTCTAAAGCAGTTCAAAACCTGCCTAAATCAATCTAAATGCAAAAGGTTATTGCTGTTTATAGAGCATATTTAAATTCACTTCTTACAGAATAAGTGTACATGAAAAGCACTAGATTCATGCAAAACTTTTGCAAGAACAGTTATTTAGATGTTCATTCAGAAATGATACCCTTTTGCATATATTGATGTCAGATGCATTTATTCATAGACACATAAACTTATAATTTGTTTGTATGTTATTTTAGTTCAGAAATGACAGACGGACGCAAAATTACATCTGTCGATTTAGACGAATTTAAATTGTCTTACCAAAGAATGTGCAAAGAACATCATATCGATCCGCATGATTCTGTTCTCAAACAGATACAAATGTAATTGTTCTGCATTGTGTTTATGTTTGGGCTGTTGCTTGAAGGATTACAAGATTACCGAAAATAATTTTGTAGTTGTTTTAAACTTTTATTTAGATCAGTTATTGATGGAATTATTTCTTTGGGCAAATAGTATTACCACAATACATGACATATCAAACAATAATAATTACCAATGTACGTCCCGTAACTCGAGTCCTCTGATGCCGGCCAGTGAGGGAGGAAGGGAAGCCCTCCCTCCCTCCCTCCCTCAAACACTCGGGCCGGCCCAGTCGATAGGTGAGCTCCTGTCAGCTGGCGTGACGTGAGCTGACCTATCGACTGGGCTGGTCAGGCCGGTAGGCTGACCGGTACAGCTGACCTGTCTGTCTGTCTGTCTGTCTGTCTGTCTGTCTGTCTCTCTCTTTCTCTCTCTCTCTCTCTCTCTCTCTCTCTCTCTCTCTCTCTCTCTCTCTCTCTCTCTCTCTCTCTCTCACACACAGACATACACATACACACAAAGTGCAGCTGTACCCGGGCTTGTCAAACCTATCAAGGTTAGTTATCAAAGGCAGTATTCTCACATGCACATCATTGATTCAAGCATGGCAAACTATTTACGACTCCAGCACCCGTCCAATGAACATATTGACGCTGCAGCTGGACCAGTTGATTAGACAGATTAATGTATATGCTGCAGTTTATAAAACACTCCGTGAAGTAGAGATTGAAGAAGAAACTTTGGAAGCAGAGACAGGTTGCGCAGCTCCTATAGTCGGCCCAGTTTCTGAACTAAATTTAGATACCATGATTTTTCACGGGTTACAGCTAGTTTATATGTAATATCTAAGATGATTTTTTGGCTGCTTTCTCAATGGCCATCATTTGCTATGCAAATAACTTTGTAAGGTGACTGAATTGTTTGCCATGCTCATTCAGTATTGTAATTAAATTAGTTGTTGATTGAAAGTTAATAATTTGCGTTTTCACCATTTGAAATAGTGATATAAAATTTGATTGTTGACTGATTTTCAAACTACTTTTTGATGACTAGAGCTCACCAGAATCCACGCAAGTGTGGTGGATACTCGCTTGACCTGTCGACCTTAAGTCTTTCATCACAGACCTGTGCTGTCCTTGGCAAACTGTTTGCCTGCAGCACAGCCTTAACTGAAATTCGTTTCAACGACTGCGCCCTTCAGGATGACGGTCAGTTGTGTGTTGCTGCATTTGTGGGGAATTCTGCAAAGGTTACTTAGTTCAAATGGTTATCATCAGGCATAGGATTTTAATCGACCTTTGTGAGATTTTTAAAGGGTTTTTAAGTTATAATTGTAATTGGGAATCGATATAGCATACCTTGAAAAGAACTAATTGAGCGCTCTCTTTATGCTAGTCTTAACTGATGTTGAATGTCGTTGAGAACAGAAAGCTCATCGATGAGCACACAAGTCGCCTAAATTCTGGCATACTGTATTTATAATATTCATATCGGGAATTGGTTTTGCCTGTTGATACCTTTCGACATGTCAAAGGAAGAAGAATTGGTTTTGCCCATTGATACCTTTGATACACTGTCAAAGGAAGAAGAATTGGTTTTGCCCATTGATACCTTTCGATACACTGTCAAAGGAAGAAGAATTGGTTTTGCCCATCGATACCTTTCGATACGCTGTCAAAGGAAGAATTGGTTTGCCCATTGATACCTTTTGATACACTGTCAAAGGAAGAAGAATTGGTTTTGCCCATTGATACCTTTGATACACTGTCAAAGGAAGAAGAATTGGTTTTGCCCATTGATACCTTTGATACACTGTCAAAGGAAGAAGAATTGGTTTTGCCCATTGATACCTTTCGATACACTGTCAAAGGAAGAAGAATTGGTTTTGCCCATTGATACCTTTCGATACACTGTCAAAGGAAGAAGAATTGGTTTTGCCCATCGATACCTTTCGATACGCTGTCAAAGGAAGAATTGGTTTGCCCATTGATACCTTTTGATACACTGTCAAAGGAAGAAGAATTGGTTTTGCCCCTTGATACCTTCGATACACTGTCAAAGGAAGAAGAATTGGTTTTGCCCATTGATACCTTTCTATACACTGTCAAAGGAAGAAGAATTGGTTTTGCCCATTGATATGTGTAACTTGATCATTCTGTTTTTAAAAAAGGTTTGCTCAATTAATCTGGTTTTCAATCATTTCATCTTATTATTCACAAATACATTTTATGAAGTTCACAAAGCCATTGAAATTTTCACTGTTTAGTGATATGGTAATTTTAACAATACTTTATAGTAATTGTAATTTTAATTGCAAGTTAAATGTTAGAATTAATTGAAAGTGCGTCTAATGGAAATGTTGCCGTTATCTGCTTGTTTTTCAGGTGTACGAGCTGTGGCCTATGGTGTGACTGAAAATATTAGCTGCAGACGTCTTGAGCTGAAGGTATTTTTGGATAGGAAGATTTTCTGTGATGTAACAGTGGAACACGGGATGGTATTTTGTTTGGCAATTGTATGTATATGAAGATCACATATTAAGTTATTGAGATATTGCATGACCAGGTAATGATAAAATACCAACAACTTGTTATAGCTTTGTCTTTGGAAGCTGTGTCAGTAACCTTCTAATACTGAGGTCACGTTATAATGAGTTTATTTTGCATAGGGGTATTAATTTTTACTTTTGAGGTCCATGTCCATAGATGTGATATATCAGACTGCATTGTAATGAAGCATATTATATTGAGCGTCGGGTGTACACAGAATTAATGAAGTACAGTAATAATATTTACGGTTGCAAAAATTATTACAATTTCACGTGTGTGATCATGTATGAGAACACCATTAGCAGTCTGAAAAGGTCTAATTTGGATTTGATATTGCACTGGATTGGACTGCAATTGCTGAATTTTTAAATGAAACCTGCATGCTTCTATAACAAGCAACTAGAAAAAGTTAAAAACTTTACAATGTAGGTCTGTATGTATGTATGTATGTATGTATTCGGACACTTACAATACTGCCTTTTAAGTATCTCACAAAAGTATTGCCTGTGCCAAGCTATCTTACATTACATATTATTAAGACGGAAATGTCATTAGGAAGCATGTAAGACCGGCAGAGTCACCAGTGGCATGTTCACACACAAGTGGAGCCCAGCAGTGGATTCCCATCCATGGCTGACAGATGGCATCATGTTCAGAGTCTCAGGACCAAGTTATGTTGATGAGGGGGGACTACTTTTGAAAGTCACAAGTTGAAGTTTAAATGAATGTTTAGGAGTGTAGGAAATTGGAGCGTATTCAAACACCTTTGAGGCTGCCATAAATGAAATTGTTTGATTAAACTGGTTAAGGGGAACATATGAATTGGTCATTTTCGTAGTGATCAATAGGCATGATTTCTAATTCAGGCACCATATTTCAGTTAGGGAAATGTTAAATTAAGTTTTTTTTGCAGGGCATTATAATAAATTGAATATAGAATTACTTAGACAGTGAAAGATGTGTAAGATCTTGCAGTTTGGTAGCTAACACAACAAAGCATATAAATTTGCTAAGAACTCATTTTGGTCCATTTTGCCTACTTGCTTTCTGAGCACATTTCTCAGAATTAAATTTTCTGACTTTTTTGAGGTTTCCTCATTTATGGTTACATTTTATTGAATTTCTTACTTTGTTTTAATAAATGTTTAATACTGAATGCTTACTTTATTTTAGTACAATATATAATACTGAATGGTCTGTTTTATTGAGAGACACAGACAGACAGACAGACAGACAGACAGACAGAGATGCGGACAGACAGACTGGTACAGTAAATGAAAACATAAATAGTTGTATAGTGTGTTGTTGATAATTGATTCATCTTCAATGCTAATGTTGCCACATGCCTGGATAATTGATTTCACCTCAATATTTTCCAGGGAAATTCTATTCGTGGACCAGGTGCTGAGTCTTTGGGTCGAATGCTTCGACAGAATACGAAACTCCTTTGGTATGGCCACCTAAATCACCATCCTCATCATCATGATTGTATAGTCATTGTCGTCATCTTTTTCCCTATAAGTAACGACCTTCTCATCATTGTCTTCTTCCTTTAGTGTTCTTGGCCGTTACGTTGAGCTCAGCAGTCTTCAGCACGTGCCATCATCAACTTTCCCTCTAAGGCAAAAATGCAAGTGCACAAGCCTTGTCAACAGCTGCGCGGTGACAGTAAGAGACATGAGCAACAATTTTTCATCGTAATGGTGACCGCATCATGCAGATGAATGTGCCATTGTTTTAAAGCACTGTATTGTGTGTGCTGTGCAGTGTGACTACGACGCTGTGCAAATTACTTTGTATTTAAATTTGAACTTTAAAAATGAACAATGTTTGCCTGATTTTAAAGCATTAAAAAATTCCAACCTATGATGTCTGTGCACTGCGCAGGCGTCATAGGTGTTTGCATGGGCGTGGGATGACTGCTGTGCGGCCGCGCACCTGCACGTCTACTATATGTATGTTCACTGTACAGCGCAGTGCGTTTGTAGGCGCTTAATTAAGAAACAGATTATTATTATTATTCTAGTAGTAGTTGCAGTCTGATGTAACTTTGTACCATATGCTATGTGAAAATATACCATGTTTGTCTTGTCTTTGAAGCCTTTGCCTGGAGTGGAATTCGGCTGGTCTTATAGAGTCGGCGTTTTCTGTCTTCTGTGAAGGACTGAGTGGGAATTTAACTCTTCAGGTCTTAGACCTTCGAAGCAACCAGATCAGTCACCAGGGGGCAACTGAATTAGCCAGTGCACTGAAGCGGAACTCGACGCTCAAATGCCTCGGTTTGTTGTTCAGTGTCTTCAGTCATTTGAGATTATATGGAAAAGAGTCTGTGTGGCATAATTAAATGGAGTTCATTTATTTTAGCGTTCCTATTTTGTATACTTTGTAACATGTTTTTATGGTGGCTGATTGATTTTTGTGAATTTATAGAAGATTAATCAATTAGATATTTGCATGTTTATCAGGATATTTGCATAGCAGTTTTTAAGATCTGCCAAAGCATGCTGTAGTTATAGAGATCTATAAATAATCAGGTTTCTGTTTTATTTATTTATGTATGCCTGAATATATGTTTGTATTATGTATGTATGTATGTATGTATGTATGTATGTATGTATGTATGTATGTATGTATGTATAATTATTATTATTATTTTTATTAATATTATTATAATCAGATACTTATATTAATTTATGAACTAACCTCAAAGTGCAGGTAGCTGGGAAGTATTAGTCATTAGTGAAATAAAGTGAGAGAAACAGAATGTTGATGGTTGTGAATTCCATATATGAAGAACATCATGCAAGAAGATTATTCCAAGAGGAAGGTCCAATGCTTGAGAAAGCACGATGAGCTTGCACTGATGTGTGGAAACGAAGAACCTGTAGTCTCCTTGGCTCAGAGTGTAGTGATCGGTGACCAGGCTGAATCAGAAATAGAACACCGAGCCCTGTGATGTCAATCAATCAATCAATCAATCATAAAATTTATATAGCGCCTCTTCAAGAGTTCTACTCAGAGGCGCTCCTGAGCCAGGCCTGATCATAGAGAAAAGTCTTCAATAGGGTGTAGAAGGAAGACGAGTGTGTACGAGGAGATAGGCGAAGGAAAGATGGCAAGTCATTCCACACTGATGTGTGCCAAATGTTGTCAAAGTAGGAGGATCTTAAATCCGTTTCTCAATGGGAAGCCTGTGCATACATTTCAATACAGTTAGACACTTCAAAAAGCTCAAAAGAATCTCAAAAGAATCATACATGTGCAACATTGTACATACCTAGCACAGTTGGTTATATTTTCCAGCTTCGATGCACGCACTTTAAACTTGCTGTCCTTTTTAGGTTTTAATTGCTGCTAGTAAACAAGCTAAGTTGATTATGCTGATTGTAATTTTTTTTTTTTGTCATTTAGATTTGAGGTGGAATAATGTTGGACTTCTTGGTGGCAGGGAGCTACTCAAGGCTTTCGAGTACAATAAGACTCTCGTGCGTTTGTCACTTGCGGGCAATAACATTCCAGCCGATGTCCTAAAAGCAATTGGTAAGCTCCAACTTTTGTTCAGTTAAACAGTCAAACACATTTCAGAGCCATGTGAATGGGGACATTTGTATGTGTTGATCTGCTTGGATTATTCTCAAAGTCTGAACACTTGCTTTCTGCCATTTCTTAACAGGCTTTGTAGACTTTTTGCTCATATTGTTGCTACGCATTATGGACTCGGCAAGTTCAAACCCGAGATTACTAGGCCACTGACACATTTCCACTGCTCGTGGAAAATTGTTGCCCATTTTGACAGGATCTGGTGGTTCCAGAAGTTTAAAAAAGGAACGTGCATGTTTGGGACCTTTTAATACTCTTTGCGACATTGAATTTTCTGTTGTAGAATTTCTTATAACCTTTTTTAGTCATAAAACATGTGCTTTATTTAATAGTCATGTGGCAGTATTAAAGACAACTCTTCCTTTTAGAATGATTCAACCAAATATTTGCCAGTATTCTTGCCCACTGAAATTTCTGTAATGTATTTTGCTTCATTCCTCCATTGTTTGGATGCTCTGTTGTACCTGTGGATGTAAATTGACACTCCTCCGTTGTTTTGATGCCCTGTTATATCTGTGCATGTAAATTGACACTCCTCCATCATTTAGATGCCCTATTGTACCTCTGTGTGTAAAATGAAATTGTAGAACAACTTTTGTTTCAGTTACCTTATATCGTAGCTCCTCCTATCAACCAGTTGTTCATCATTTTAATCTTCATCATTTGCATTTTGTTTTTGATTAAGTGGCTGTTGAACTAGCCAGTGTTTTAGCATATTATTAAGTTAATAAATTAAGAAAAAATAATTACATGTAATTGGACGTTCATTAATTTATAGGATTTGGTACAAGTACGCCTGTGTGCGTCATCATCTTCTTCCTCATTGGAACCTTCCTTCTTTTCGTTTTAATTGATTTATTCATCATCATCATCATTGTTTTGTTTATCTTCATCTCTTTATTGATGTTTTGCTGTTATTCTCTTTTCCTTTCGTCAATTACTTAATCTTTGTTGTTATTATCATCTTGTAGAAACTTCAGTGGGGCATAACATGGACCGAGCCACCTTGACCTCGGACCATCTCAGAAGGCAACACATCCTCAGCTCTGAGATTCAAGAGCTAAACAAAGGCCAACGAAATGAGGTCAGGTCTTGAACTATGTACAGTTAAGATCAGATTTGTTCTGTAACAGTTGTATGTTTGAGTCTATCGAGTGGCCATCATGGGCAGTTTGTTTGCATTGCACTTTACATGCCTGTCACCAACCAGTGTAATTTGGTGCTGGCCAAAGCTGGGAAGTAAGGGTAAGCCATGCGATGTGCTAGCCGCATTTCCAGGATGTTGCAATTTGTCCATTGCCGGCTCAAGGGCCACAGAGTAGGAAATGAGAACTCCTCTGTGTTCCGCTATGGAGCATAGAAGCTTTGCCTGTTTACTCAATAGCACACGTGCACATTTGCTTTCATCTGCATCACTTTATTGTCTATGCTTTTGTTTTACAAAGGATTGTCACAATCCGTCTATGACTCTGTATCATCCAAGACTTAATGAGAAGAGAATTGATATGAATTCTGTTGTTTTTCTTGTAGATGATTCAGCTTCTGGATAAGATCGATCGCCAGGAAGGTGCAATTCTCAAGACACAAAAGTTAGCTGACTCTGATTTCAACATCAGCCTCTTAATATTTCTTTTCTATGTACGTTCTTTTATGTAGATTCTTCTCCTTTTCTTTCAGCAGTACCGGGTACTTAAGTCTCTCCAGTTATGTCTATTTCAACAGGATCCATCTTTGTATCAAATGATGAACACGCTTTGAAGATTAACAGTTTTAAAGGAAAATATCAATTGATATTCTGTATTTTATTATTATCTACTAATTTTGGTTATGTTTAAACTGAGAAGCTAAGAAATAAATATTTGCTTGACTAACAGAAGCTCAGCTGAAAAAGTCTATCGCCTGCAAGATGCTCTGGAGCAGAGAAAAGAACAGTTCAACGATGTGATTACCAAGTAGGAACTTGTGTATTTCTATGTTATGCACACTTCTGCTTCCACACATTTCTTCTACTTGCAGTCTTGCATCCTTGATAAAATGACTAGTACAATAAACACCGTTAACACATGGCTAATGAGACACACGCCATCAGAACCGCACGTTACGCATGTGCGGCTTAATGAGTCTACCAGCTAGGTATAGCAGTAATGGACATGTATTGCCTACCTTTGCATGAATGTGTAGTCGGCGAATCTCAAACATCATTATTAGCTAAAAATTACCTTTGCTCTGCTAAGTACAAATACACATACATTTCTGCGTATGCAGAAGAAAATAGAAAAACCATAATTATTTGACAAAAGGTGGTGTATCAGCATCCGTGGGCCTCGAATCGTGAATGATGGTTACCATGGATGACGAGAGAGAAAAGGAAGTGGACACATCTACTGAGGCAGTGTATCAAAGGTTTCCATTGACCTCGAAAACGAGTAGAGCTGCAGTGTTTACTTGAGTCACAAATAATGGTTGCCATGGACGACAAGAGAGGTAGAAAAGGAAGCAGACGCGTCTTTGGGGTGGTGCATCAAGACTTCAATGGAAGGGAGGTGGGCATGGATGGATAATCTCTATGTACTTGGCACCATAGTGCGACCGTACGTTACCTCCGGAATAACGTACGCGTACTGTACGTACGTTATCGAAAAAAATAACGTACGCGTACGGTAAAAACGCCACAAATTTATCTGGTCATTCACAAAGAACCTCAATATTACTATAGTCTTATACGGTACGCGTACGTCAAAAATGATCAGTTTAGCTCTACAGTATTAGTCTCTCCGTACGCATGCCTAGTTATTTACGAACGGTACAGAAATTTAGTAGGCCTATTGCCAATAAAATGACCATCCTATAAAGTGTGCCGTAAAATCTTAATATTCTTCACACTAGGGGTCTATACATTAGACAGAATATTAGCAATTTGGAATTTAAAAGTTTGAAAGTAGCCACAGACGACTGATGTAATGGTTAAAATTGGTTACGACCGTCAATCACCAACTATTATTGACTTTTGTTGTGCATACTGTTATGTATTTATTTTCGTCATGAACTGATGTGAACGTACGGTAACGTACGGCAAAATAACGTACGCGTACCGTACGTACGTTATAGAAAAAAATAACGTACGTACCGTACGTACGGTCGCACCTTGCTTGGCACCTTGTTCCTCGAGATACCGAAACAGCATCTGTGCTGCATTGTGAGCATCTGTATGTGAAATTTGACTGATTTTCAACAGCATTCTCAACATCATCATCAGTCGCTATAGTAGTACTGTTATTGTCATTAAACTATCACATGTTAACATTTTGTGTGGTTGTGTGATTTTGGTAGATTATCCCTAGCTGATTCTGAGCTGGCAATCTCTGAGAGTCGAGTCAATGAACTGAGTCGGTTGCTGCAGCTGACGAAAGACGAGCAGAGTGAGGCATTCAAACAGCATCAGATGAATGCCAAGCGTGACAAAGAGGAACGTTTACTTCTGGAGACGAGGCTGAACAAGGAACTGATGGAACTGAGCGAGACCAAATTTCAACTGGAGAAAAAGGTAAAGGATACTGAATTGAAATGTCGTATGCACGTTTCCATTATGTTTATTTATGTATTGCATTATTTATATAGCTCCTGTTTAGGAATCTCTCAGAGGTGCTAAAACATGGCTTACTGTTGATTGTGCAGGAAGTACATGTATGAGTTAAAGTGGGCTGAAAATATTTAATGATGATGATCGTAATCGTAAATTTGTATAGCACCACTTCAAGTGAAACTCCTCAGAGCCACTCCCGAACTGACAACACCAAACCACGATCGAAAAGAGCGGTTTCAAATGCTTGCAGAAAAAGGGAAGATACTGTCTGCAAAACCGATGTAAACTGTCAATGTAGCACAGGACTGTGTACACACCGAGCTTAAAGTGAAAACCAGAAATCATCTTCATGATGATGAAGATTATAATGGTGAAAATGGCTGCAGTGGTGGTAGTGCTGGTGGTGGTAATGACGATGACAATGATGGTAGTGCAGCATACTCACTACAGCTCCCATGCCCGATTGTGGAACTTATGAGAAATGCTGATTTCCTTTTCTAAGGCCTTTGAGCCAGCAGCAGACAAATCCCAAGGCTCTAGATCTATGTGAGCAAAGTGCCTCACAAGGACTTACCAGTGTTGTTTGATGGAGTCTTCTCAGCACACTGGGACCTGCCATCTTTGGAGTGCAGATCAAGCTTGCTAACTGAATAGACCGCAATGTTAAGTAAAGCTTAACTGGTAAAAAGTTTAAAAGGTTTGATGTTTTGAATTATGAGCTTAGTTATCCATTTGAGTTCAGCATCACCATGTGTTTGGATGATTTCATTCATTCTTTCATCATTCATTCATTCATTTCTGCTGTAGGTTGATGATACAGATCGAAAGTGTCGCATACAGCAGGAGCAAATCTTTGAGCTGAAAGAGAGCCTTGCTCACTACCAGGCCGAACTTAAACTTAAGCAGGCACAGTTTGATGGTAGGACCCCATCATCTTGTGAACATCTGGTTTCTCAACCCTGTCATCTTGGCTTCTTGCTGTTTGCTTCTCTCTGCTGCTGTTTGTGTAACTCACTCGCTCACTCACTCTGTCTGTCTGTCTGTGTCAGACTGCGTGGATGTGTCTGTCTGTGTGGGTGTGTCTGTCTGTCTGTCTGTCTGCTTTCTTTGTGCTTTTTTCTGTTTTCTTCATGACAGTGAATATTTCTGCATATGCCTTTTTGAGAGGTCGTTGAAAATGCAGTGCCCTTATGCATGCATACATACATAGATTACCATACATAAGTTTTCAGAAGTCGTCAAATAATCAGGATTTTATCTACCTATCTATGTATCTATCTATCTATCCATCTATCGATTTATCTATCTATTTATCTATACTGATAGATAAATAGTGCTGTTATTGTAATGTACAAGACATCTGTGGAACCAAGCTTCAAGGATCTTTTGATCTTTAATATTCACATAAAAATATTATATAGAAATATATGGTTTTTTTATTGAATATTATTTTTAGTTTTGCTATTGTTATATATGTGGTATTATTGTAATTTTCCTGCAGAAATGATACAGTTTGAAAAGCAGAAGACGAAAGAAGCATACCGCGATGCCGACAACCTCAAAGCCAAAGAGGTAAACAACACGTCAAATTTTCAGGTGGCTTGGAACACAATTTAGATATAATGAAGAGTTGGTGTTATCTGCACAGTCTTAAACTTCTGTAAGACTCTGTCTAAACTGAATTCAATGTAGAAACTTTGCTGTTATTGTGTAATGCATGAAACGATCAATGGTCACTTCTAACAGAATCACATTCCAAGTCCATTGAACAGAACCATGATTAATCGATCGGTTAAAGCCAGCTGGAGGGAGGAAGAGGTCGTAGGTATTAATTATTATGGTGAGTGCACGTGCACCGACCAAGCGTCTACTGTGTCCCACAATTCAATTGGCTCCCGTGTCTGACAAAGGTAGCAACTTGCGTTCTTTGCCACAGGTTGCAAGAGTCATTAGGTCTTTCACACTCCTTATTTCCAAACTGAATATTAAAACCTTATATACTTGTATATTGTCAAGTTCTTGATCAAATGTAGAAACAAAGCAAAAGGAAAAATGAGCTAAGGTGTTATGAAATCGAATAGCTGCAATGGTATCGATGCATTTATTATCAGCACCTTATCAAGGCAGATCTTCTAATATTTGTATTTATAACACGTATGTAACAAGACTTCAACTAACACTGGACTTATCAAATGACCGAGTAAAATGGAGATAACTTATTTGCACCCATTGCCACCAAATGGTTGACATCAGGAACTGATAAGGATGATGATAATGATAAGTATGAAAATTGATAGTTTTGTGCAGTTGCATGTGTATACAAACTATACATTGGAGATATGTTATAACATATTTCATTATGACATGACAGTCGGAGACATGGGTCCAAAAATTCACCTGTAGAAGATAAACTTCTTATAACATGAACGTTTATAAGGTCATTCTTGATATGTCTCCAAAAGTCAGTGCTCAATATACCAAGTTTCTGGTGTGTTTATGTATCAGTACACTTAATATGGCACTTTTTCACTTATCTCCCAAAGTGCTGTTTTAGTCCAGATAACCTGCGACTGTTTCAGACGAGGGTTTAATTTGCGTGAGTGCTGCGTTACAATGTGAACACTAACGGGAGATTTTGTTGTTGGATAGATTGAGCGAATTAAAAAGGAGCATGAGGAATCTGAGAAGATGTTGAAGGATCGCCTGCAAAGAGTTGAATCTCAGCGACTGGAGCTGGAGGAAGAAGTGTCACGGCAGAAGACGAGCATGGCGTCCGATCGCATTCAGGTGGAAGAGCAGGTTGCCAGTGCAAAACAACGAGTACGAAACGATGAGGTATGTTGAACAGAGGGAGCATTTGATCTGTACATTCTGTTTAGTAATCCAAACGTTTCTGTATTTGCCAATACTCATTATTTGCATTTTACTAATTAAATTTAAATGTTATTGCAAGTCTATTGTTTGCCAATCCAGGCATTTGCAGTTTACATGTGTGCTGCTTTTTAGTTGATTCATTGTGGTCTGATAACTTAAAGTAGTGCACTGATTATTGAAGGAGACAATAATCGTAATCAGAATCTCCAAACTTCTTAGGCGCCACTCGAGGGCCAAGTGCAGGGCACCAGCCTATTCACAAGCGCTGGACAATTGTAGGTGAGCAACTTTGTCCAAAGTCACTACACAATGGCTTTGAGGTAGATTCGAACCTGCGACCCTATGGTTACAAATCACAGATCATACCACTACACCACTTTGTCCCATAAACAGAAGTAGATGGAACAAAACTGTCCATGGTGCAGCCAATCCCTGGATTGAGCACGGTTCAAATCGAGCTTGTTATTTCTCAATTTTAAATAATTCCATTTTTTAATCTTATTAGATGAATGTTGATCAAATATGTATCGCTGTTTGTAATTTTGCTGAACCTGCTTATGCTTAGCAGTTGCCAAAACAGTTGTAATTAGTTTCTTGGCTTAATTTTTGTTCTGTGCTGTGTTTTACTGAATCTTGTCTGTTGCTTGATTTAACATCCATTATGATCTCAACCATGTTGTTCAGTTTGCATCGGGAATAAATTTACAGATGTTTAAAATAAAATGTCATATTTAATGTTTTATTATTTATTGGCTGTTCAAATTCCGTGGATTTTAGCAGTGTGATAGGAAACAACAGAAAGTTATACATAAAATAGTATTGGTGGTTGTGGTGTTGTTGGGGATTTTGATCTTTTTAGCGGTGGTGATAGGTAATAATGCATGTAGTGATAAGAACTAGAATAATAATAATTGTCGTCATCATTGTAACGATAAACATATTTAATTATCCCTGATCTAATTGGTTAAGAACAGACATAGGCGTAATTTGTGGGGGTATGAGGGGTACCCGTACCCCCCACTTTTTGGACTGGGGGTACAGTACCCCCCACTTTTTGAACAATGCCAATGAAAATTTTATTATTGTGCCTTCCCAGAGATCGCAGTCTCCGCCTTGCTTCATGCATGTAAGAAATTGGTACCCCCAATTTTTAGACCAAAGTTACGCCCCTGAGAACAGAAATTACCAGTTTGTCTTAACCAGTTAACGATGAGAGGGATTAGTTTCCCATACATTTTAGTGGATACTCCTCATTGAAATGTAATTGCTGTTTTGAAGAAAGGAACCGAGTTCCAGTCTTTTATGATTTTCAAACAGTAAAAAGTGAACTGGAACTACTAATGCCTTCGTGAGGTTCTTGTAGGTGCTATATAAATGGCCATATACATACATACATACATACATACATACATACATACTGATATTTTTTAACAGAGACAAATACATGGTAAATCGATGTGACTTGCTGTGGCTTTGTAAAAACGCAAACTGGAGTTTTTGGTGCTTGTGTCAACAGGAACAGCGAAGGGTGGCTCTGGAGGAGAAGATTCGAGTGTTGCAGGCGGGTCGTGATGAACTGCAAACTCAGTCGTTGCAACAGACGATGACCATCTCTGACCTTCAGAGCAGAAACTCACAGATTGCCATAGAGAATGAGTCTCTGAAGAGACGCATCGTAGATCTACAGCAGGTGGTTGCCACACCTCTTTGTCTGATCTCTGCCTCCTGCAGCTTTTTTTGTCATCTTCTCATATCATCTGTTCTTATGCCATCTAATCATTATTGTGTCTAATGTGTTGTGTGAATCCATGGGCGTCTGCAGGTGGGAGCAAGGGGAGCATTTACTTCCCCCTGGATTTTGCACATTAGGGTGGTCCACAAAAATAAAGTTTGAGCTAGAGACCAGGCCACCCTCTCAGTTTTTTACACCTGTCAATAGTATTATTGAGACAAAATTTCAGCTTCTTATTCCAACTGGAAGATTGTGCTCAATGACAAATAAATATTACCATATAGTAATATTTGCTGTAAATCTCGATGCCTTATAACTTGGTCAACATTTATCATGGAGATGAGCTTGAAATAGTTTCTGTTGTGTTATCAGACTTACTTACTTACTGGTACTTGAAACAAAAAAGTGTACAGTTCTTGTTGAAGGTCATAGTGCCCACTTCCTCTGTTTTGGGCTGACATGTTTTCAGAAGTGAATTTTTACATTACAATTGCTGCAGCGCTTGGCTGTGGTCCTTATGCTCTGCCACTTTCACGTAACAGAGTGCGTAAGAAAGCCAGGATAGAGCATGCTGAAGCTGTAAGATCTGAATTTGTACCGGATTAGCCACTGGTACTACACTGGGTTGAGTAAACCCTGCCTAAGATCTTTGGAGCAGGAAATGTCGACCGCCTCCCAGTGCTGCTTTCAGGTGATGGTTTGAATAAGCTCCTCTTTGTGCCCAAATTAGCCTTTGGGACAGGATACACTGAATTCATGGTCGTTCATATTCTTCTGAAGTTGTGAAAACTCACAGTTGACAAGGTTCAAGCTTTGAGCTTTGATACAATGTATGTCAACACTGGGCATTTCAACGGATTGTGTGTAATGCTGGAAGACAAATAAGCTGAGAGCTCTTGTGGTTGGCCTGCCGTCATCATGTAATGGAATTGATTTTAGCCAAAGTATTCACCTTGTGCTGCAGTCCACTTGTTCTCCATAAATCCCAATCTTCAAGAGATTTAAAGCTGCTGGGAAGGTGTGACACGTGTCACCTTCCGAGGACTGGAAGTCATATCCGGCACTGCAGCCCCCCATGAAACAGCGTCAGTTTTCTCAAGGGTTTGCTGAAAGAAATTCAGAGATCAGAGACAACTACCAAGAGCTCATTGAGCTGACAGTGGTTGTCCTTGGAAGTCAGTCTTCAATCATTCACTGGAGAGCCCCTGGGCCAATTCACCATGCACATTGGATGGCCAAGTTACTGTATGCAATCAAAATCTAACTTTTTCGCGATCAGATTCATTGATTTTTTAAGTTTGGGGCCCTGTTTTACGCAAAGGCATGGACAAAGGCCCCACTTGCTGCTGAAGCTCAAGACCAGGATCTATCACTTTTGATTGGTCTAGGACAATATGAGTCTATTGACTGTGACGTTAGCGTTGCTGCCAGGACGGTCCTAAAAAACCACTTGTGGTACCTTTCAGACGAGGCTGTAGGTCTGGCACTGTTCTCAGACCAACTTCCTGTAACAGACAAAGTGAAGATTGTCGACCAGCTTCCTGTAACAGATAAAGTGAAGATTGTTGACAGAATGACTGCAAGACCAACTTCCTGTAAGAGATAAGTGAAGATTGTCTACAGAATGACTGCAAAGCCTGGTGAAAGAAGAAGAAAAGTGATGCTAAGGTACTGAAAGAGGGGTTTTGGGTGATTTTACAACCAACTGAGCACTGACAGTACTGTCACACCTGAAGATGAGTGGTTTTTGTGTTACATTTCAACCACAGAAATGGATCGAGAATGAGGATTATAAGCAAGGCAGAGTGTGGTGAGAGTGGTGAACGACACGGCTGAGAGAGTGTGAAGTTGTTCGTGGAATTCTACTGACTCATCACCAATGATGAAGAAGAAAAGCTGTTTCTTCTTCAAGTGGTTGAGGCAAATATGAAAGCTGTTCTCACTCACACAAGAAAGAAGACTGCTGTTGACGAAGTGCTTGCAAAGCCTTGCAGTTTCTAGAGTCAAATACTGTAACGGGTGTTGAAATTATAAAACAAGAACAATCGACATTCGATATTCATGGACTGGACGATGGTTTTTGACATTTTTGGATATTTCCAATTCATTAAACCTGATGAAATTTTACAGTTCCATCTGTCTAACTGTTCTTGTATTACATATGCTGTCAAATTACAGTAATATTTGATCTGTCTTGAAATAAAATGCATTTGTATGCTTAACAAACTCATCTACAATTAATGTCTATATATCGGAATATGACTAAGTAACATAGTCCGTGAGCATCGTCTTCCAGTTGGAATAGGAAGCTGAAAATTTGTCTCAATAATACTATTGATAGGTGTACAAAACTGAGAGGGTGGCCTGGTTTCTAGCTTGAACTTTATTTTTTACCATGTGTCTGTGGACCACCCTATTGCACATATTTTACAAAAATAAAACCTTTTGATTATTATAGTTATTACAACAGTCCCAACACGATTTTCAGTGTTAAAAACACTTAATTATTTAGATAAGTCCTTTACCTTTATTTATTTTTTATTTTTAAAGTTGAAAACAGGAGCCCACTCCCAGAAAGCTAACAACAGGCCCCATATCATGTCAAATGCTTCCAAAAGCGCTGGCGGCTGTTGGGATCTGCATTACACACCCCTTAATCGCGGAAGCAAGCACCAAGGGTGACACGATCAGTTTCGTTCGGCACCCTCGTTAGCCCCGTGCCAACAATTTAAAACTTTGTTCCCCTCTACAAAGTTCCTGTGGATGCCCATGTGTGAATGTGATGACAATATTAGTGTTAGTACTGACGATGTGCTAGAAAGTGAAACTACATATTTCCAATCACTGCATAATACTAGCTACGAAAAACATAACAGTATATAAGAGATAAAGTAATTTTCATGACTCATGCTACAAACGAAATCATGATAGTTGAGGCACTTACTGTTGCAAATAGCAATCACATTCTGGAATTTCAGGAGTTGTCTGGAAAGAATGCAGAAATGATGGAAGAAGTTGGAAAGGTGAGAATGGATCTCAACACTCGAATTACATCGCTAGAAAATGATCGTAGAAGCAAAGAGGATCTCTACAACAGAATATCTGCTCTCGAAAAGGAACTTGCGGGTATGATATTTGCAGTCTGTATATAAAAAAGATGAAGGAGGATTTGTCAGCCAGTCACAATCAATAAACAAATTGTCACAATTAACAAATGCCACAAATCAGAACATTAAGCTTAGGGGAGTGTATTTTGATAACAAACCCTAGATCTGCCGCTGTATTCATATATCGTGATGAATATTTGATCGTATTTCTGATCCTCATATAAAACAAGGTCACTGTTTAATATATAATATAAGAAATATAAACATATGTGTATGAAATATGCATATGTATATATGTAGAGAGAGTGTCATTAATATAGATCTATTTTTAGATTGATAACAAAGGTCAGGATAATACGCATAATAATTATTTAAGTTGCAGTTGTTTTCATAGGGTGATCTGTTCTTTTTTGTTCTGTTTATTTAACAAGTTCATTCCTCTCATTGTCCTGCTAGTCTTCCCTGCCTTTCTCCTCCTACTGTCCTCTGCACCACTGCCTCTCTTAAGATTTCGTACACATGTCTGTCTTGTCCCTCTGGTGTTAACAATCGGACTCGAAACATTCTTCTGTGTCATATTTTTTGTCAGAACTGTCAACCAAATATCGCAGCACTGTCGACAGCAAAGACCAGGAAATCCAGAATCTTCAGGATAAGCTGAAAATGCGAGACATGGAGATTCGACAGATGCGAGACGCTGACACACAGAGAGCGACTATGCTTCAGACTGCAGTGCAGAGCTACATCACTCGCTCGCCATACATTGCTTGATATTGACCTGTTCATATGCGTTAGCAATGTAGATGGTGCTAGCATGATATTTAATTGTAATTGTAATTGTAACCGAACATTTATATAGCACCCGCTCAAGCTCAGCTGTGCTCTCAACCTGCATCAGCGAAAGGGAAGGTTTTCAGGATCTCAGGGAGGCCCTCACAGCCGAGGAAGAAACCGGGGTGCAAAAGTATAATATTTAGGATGGGGCAGACCCAGCAAGTCAATTGCGCATGAGGGTGAGGGTTTTAGAATTCGCTGCTAAACGGGGAGCTAGTGGAGAGAGTCACAAGTAAAGGCTGAAATGTGGGCTAACTTAGGGATACCAGCAATAAGCTAAGCAGCAGCATTAAGAATGGGTTGGACTTTGCGAGTGTTGGAGGAGGAGAGGCCAATATACAAGGCATTGCCAAAGTTATTAAGTCCACCCGTATTGTGTTACAGTGCTGTAAAAATTGTCATATTATTATTATTATTATTATTATTATTATTATTATTATTAATACTACTACTATTATTACTACTATTGTTATTACTATTACTACTACCACCACCACTACTACTACTACTACTACTACTACGATTTTTATTACTATACTTATTACTGTTTTTTTTTGGATATAATTGTAGGTTCATGGAGCTCTACACAGTGATGACGGTAACATTGCAAATGTTTTGCATCATAAACAGTTCGTGCTTTAGGTTTTTATCTGAGTAAACATTAGCCCCAGGATTTAAAAAAATTATGTTGGAGCAGGAGAAAATAGCAGTATTTATTACTGTTATGTGCTTGCTATTATTATGTATGTCTATTTTCATATTTGTTTTAAATACCCTAGGATGTTGTACAAACAAGATTGTTACAGAATGATCATGGAAGGAGAAAGGAACATGTATTCGGATGAGAAGAATGTGTTGATTGTGGTGGAGAAGCTTATTGTCGAAAGAAGCAACATTAAAATCGATTGCAATTATAAAGGCTTGCTGCTCTTTCTGTGTGAATTGTATGATTGTTATATTTATATTTTTGATATTGTCATTATTGTTGCTCTCATCGTGATCATTTTCTTAATCATTGTCGTCAGTACTGTGATCAAGAGTTTTGAGTGGCCAAGTTTTTAAACAGTGAGTAGGTAGCATTGTTTTCTGTCGTTTAGTCAGTATGCACCGGGCTTTCATGGACCAGGTTGCGCCAATGAAATTGTGAAATGATTGTGGGCTATTTCTGGGCCGAGTATGTCATGAAAGTGGACTGGGCTCTCGTAATCGTAATTGTAAACTCCAAATTTCTAAAGCGCCGTGTGAAAGCTAAGCGCAGGGCACCAGCTTATTCACAAGGTCGGGTAAGAGGGGTTGTCCAGAGGGTAGTACAAGGAGGTCCAAGTCAGGTTGCCAGAGAGAGGGGGTCTGCATGACTTGGACAAGGTTATCCATATACAGTGCCGCCCATGTCATGGGCATTAGAGTTTGAGGTGATCTCAGCTATGCATGACTTGGCCACGGATGTCCATGTGTAGTGAACTGTACTGTCCGTGTCATGTGGGTGGAACATGCCCAATTCATCGCTTAGGCAGGAGTTCTGCCTTCGAGTAGTTGTGATGTTTTGATTGGTCGGTAGTTGTTAACTTATTAATGCTTGTAGTGAGTAGTTGTTAAATTAAGATTGTACTTATTTCTATTGTTACCTTGTATGCTTACACGTGTAAATAGTCGTGGCTGGAATGTGTTTCGAGTCTTCTAAGATTGTATGTAGTTGTTTTTGCTAATTGTAGTGTTTTTGTTTGCCTTGGATTCCACTTTAATTTATTAATATTTATATTTATTGAGAAAGAAGTAATTTAATTTGTATTTGATGAAAATAAATCATTGTCAACTTCTTTATGTCACATCAAGGTGACATATGCACTGACTGACTGACTGACTTACTTACTGGGGTGTGGTGGCTCAGTGGTAAGCTCTGCGCCTTGTGACCGGAGGGTTGCAGGTTCGAATCCCGCTCTAGCCGCTGCGTACGGACCTTGGGCAAGTCCTTCACTCGCAATTATTGCTCGTGGTGCTTCGGCGTGAAAACTCCGACACAGTATCAAATGCTGTAGTCGGGAGCGCCTCTGAGTAGTAGTAGTAGACTTGCGGAGACGCTTTAGAAATATCCGAAATAAATAAAATAAATAAAAAATACTGACCGACCGACTGTAGGAGAGAGCCTTGACCAGAGGTGCCGGCAGGCTTAAAAAATTGGATGCACACCCCTCCCGTCTCCTCACACCCCACTCGTTTCCTGTCTGCCACTCGTAGTCGTACACTGAAAATGACTCAGAGTGACTCATAAAACTGCAGCATAACACATGCTTATGATATATGATATTTATTTATACATATTGTATGGTAAACCAAAATTACACAGTGAAATTGTCAAAAATATCGATGCGATGCCTAATCCTTGTAGGCTATGGATTTGATTTGGTAGGTGGACGCACGTGCGTCCAGTGCGTCACGCTCCCGGCGCCTCTGGCCTTGACACACAGGCAGACACACACAAACAGAGTCAGACAGGCAGACACACGGACAGAGCGTGTTTTTCTAGTAGTTTGCGTGAGCCTGCAAATGGCTTTGTAAACGGTTAAACTGTGTATGTTGCATTGTCTTGCCGTTGTACTTTGCAGTAGGCCTATAATACCACCGTATGTACCCGTGTACGTCTTTTTGCAGCTTCCAGAATGATTTGGTGGGCTAATCTGAGCAGCTCGTGTTTACATCGAGGTGTTGCAGGATCGACTAGTCTAGTAGCTTACAGCTGCAAGGCCGCTGACAATGACCTCGTGTACTTTTTGCTGTGTGGTGGGATTTCGCTGGAGGCGAGGCAATTACCGAGGTAATTAGCGCCGATGACTAAGCTGGCAGATTTACATTACATTCATTGTCGTGATCATCATCATGATCATCAGTTCCTGACGCCAGCTAATTGGCGGCGATGGGTACGAATAATTGTTCTCCAATGTCCTCAGTCATTTGTTATGTCCTCTGCTCCTCCCAGTGTTAGTCCAAGTGATGTTATGTCCTCATTTATATTGCCTATCCAGCGTAGACTTTGACTGTCTTTGTTTCTTTTTCCTTCGAAGCTTGCATTATATTACATCGTTGAAACTGAAGCCGCGTTTAGTCAATGGAGAGGTTATGGTTAACCATAAACGCCCCTTTAGGACCTCATAACCACTTTGGACCTTGCTATCTCTTCAACGGACACGTGCCCTCGGAAATCATACGGAATTAGATGCCCCGCCCACCATCGTCTAGCAGCCAATAAGAAGCAAGAGACATGGCGCGTCGGCTTTGTCCTTGTCTCTGATCGAGGCCAAGGTTAAGGTCCTTCCATGCACCCGACATACGCCTCGTCTCCCCGCCTTATCTCGATGCGCATACGCCAAGTGCAAAGCCATGACGCGGCAACAACAAATAAGCAGCACCAGGCCGCTCCCTCCACTTTAGTCTCCAAGGATCATTGAAGCCATGCATTCACCAGCTTACAGTAAATTATGCAGGGTTTCAGTCAGCGTGAAGCTTATCGCAATGAAATAATCGTATATGTAGTCATAGGCGTATACTCTGTCGGGGGGGGGGGGGAGCCGGGGCACGTGCCCCAAATACTTTAGATAGACTACACGCAATACAACAAGTGTAGAATCATAGGCGTAATTTGTGGGGGGTACGAGGGGTACCCGTACCCCCCACTTTTTGAACTGGGGGTACTGTACCCCCCACTTTTTAAAGAATGCCAATCAATATTTTACTATTGTGCCTTCCCAGAGAACGCAATCATCGCCAAAGGTACGAAAGTACTTAGATACACAGGTAAACCGAGAGCCAAAATTAATGAGAATACTGGCAGGGAGCATGTTCAAAATGGTCACCATGCGAAAAGCGAAAGTGGAGAAGAAATTGGTACCCCCTACTCTTTAGACCAAAATTTTGGTACCCCCCACTTTTTTGACTAAAGTTACGCCCATGTGTAGAATGAATAACCAAATCCCCTCCCCCGCAATATTTTGGACAAGTTTACGCCAGTATGTAGTGATAAACGCCTTCAGCTACAGATTTCTACAGCACCCAAAATAACGAGTCGCCTGAACCAGCTTATTCGCAGGCGCTCAGTCAAAACAGACCGATACGCAGAAAGGTCAGAATCGAATCGAGATGGGTGAGGAAGGCAGACAAACGGTCGCGGTGGATGGTGTTTATAATTTGGAGCGGCGAGGGAAGAGCAGGAATCAGCATGGGGTTTGTGGGAAAGGGGCGTTTTCAGTTTTGAGGAGGCCCAACCTCGCGCGCCGACGCTAAAACAAAATTGCCTACAAACGGCTGATTCTCGAAGAAGACTGATCGTCCCTGAACTTGACGTTATCTGGTCTAGGGCCTGTTCATCCTTTACCGGACTCCGAAAGGGCCCTTTCTTTTTCAGACATGGACCCGTCACTCATCCCTTGCTTGCCCATAGTTAGAATAGGCCTACTGCATGTAGCTAGATAACAACGGGATAAATGTTTCATTACAAATAGGTCATCCTAATTTATATTTGTACCATAGTATATCAGTGCTGCATAATTTTTACTGTCTCTCCGTATCGTGGACTGATTGATTATCTGATGTTGACCTGATTACTGCTTTGCTTCGATGCACCATCGGTTGATGCCTTGGCATTAGACACTGGCGCTACAGAAGTTACTAACTAATAATATTTAATCACGACATAGTCTGGATTTGATTGTTATCAGTTTACTGAGCCAAAGACATCAATCACTGTATCAGCAACAATTATACGTACATGAAGCACAACAAAACCCTGAACAGTTGTGAGAAGCGTAACATGTAAATTACACCAGAATGTAAATTACAAATGTAACTGTTGTTGCAAATGGTCTAATGCATACATCACATAAACGTTACTTCTAAGTAACAAGCAGATCATGCAAATGCTAAAAATTATTCTGTAAGCATATGTAGCAATGTAAATTTCACACAGATCTGTGACTGACAACATCAATATCCGCCAAACAAAATGCTTCTTTACGAAGCTCTGCTGAAACTCGTCAGTTACCTCCTCCCTTGGCTTACTTCCTCACCAAACTGCAACATTTATTAAACGTATCTCCTGCTGATAAGAATATTCCTAATAATCAGCCCTTCAAATGGCTCTTGAAAATGCCTAAACACATACAGATGTTCAAGAGGAGGCATTCACATCCTGGGGTGACTGTTTAAGCCTAGCACTACAACACAGAAGACCGAAAGTGGAAACTACACAGGCATTGTCCAGTTGCATGGAATAAACCTCTGCAAGGTGGTGATATTTACGAAAAGCGATTTTTTACGGCATACTTAGAAAAATGTGTAATAATAATAATTAGACAATTTGTATAGAGCCGTAGCAAAGCCAAGGCCAAATAAAAGGGCACTGTACATGTACACAAAGTTAATGGCAGTCATAATTATGATTGTTTAAAAAGATAAGCCTTGAGCTGTGATTTTAGTGTCTCCAGAGATGGCACATTCTTCACGTGACCAGGAAGACTGTTCCATACAGTGGGTCCAGCGACAGTGAAGGAACAGTAGCCAAACCTCATATAAAAGAAGTAAACAGTTAACACAAAGCCAAAAACACAAGCATTCTGCATATGCATGATTACAATAATTGATATTGTAGAAATAAACAGTAACACATTGTATTATGCATGTTATAGAACCTTTCAAGCATGCCTTTAAACTGGCTTTAAACTGGTTCCATATGCTACTTGTACCATTAAATACAAATGCTTGCAATGGGAACAAACTAAACATAGTCAACACAGTTGCTCAAGATGAACTAACAACTGATCATGATCAATTATTATTACCCAGTGTTTAATCTAGTCCCCCCTCTTCTGGGAGGGGAAACAAGGTTTCTGGGGGACCAACCAATTTGTTGTCATTTCGTCCATCTTGAAAGAGTTCCAGACTTGTTCTCAACTTTCACCCAGACTCCTGGGGGGGGGGGGAATTTCCTTCCCCAAAAGGTCTCTACATTATAATATTGCTGGCTTCTGGGGGGAAACACAAATCCTGGGGGGGGAATTTCCCCCCAAAATACGTCTAGATTAAACACTGATTATTACCAATAGGGCTGTACCGAATAGCTGATTATCACTATTCGGCCAAATACGAATAATTGGACCAACTATTCGGCCGAATACGAATACGAATAGTGTACAAAATAGGTCTACCGACAACATTCAAAATTTCAAATGTAAGCAAAAGTTTCAGTTCTGTAAATTTAATGCATAAACTAAAAGTAAACAGTTAACTACATGTAATTTTTGAATATTTCTGCCAGTCTGTGAAAACTAGAAATAGACCACTTTGCAATTGTCACTTGCTAAACGTTCACTCCACTCACTATAGCAGCCGCATATGCAGAAACAAATGTCATGTGACCACTATTCGTATTCGGTCCGACCGCTACTATTCAGCTGAATACTGAATAGCTATTTGGCCCACTATTCGGCCCCGAAGCGAATACGAAGCGAATATTCGGTACAGCCCTAATTAAAAATAACAACTGCCTATGAAAATGCCTCTTTCAATTAATGCACTTATGTCTCTGGATTGTATTGTTCTGTATATTCTACACATGACATGATGCCTTTAACCGATCATATAGGTCAGAGGTGGCAAACCTTTTCAAGGGTGTGTGCCAAAAGTGCCGCTAAATCATTTTAAACAATGCCCTCATGTGTCCCTAAAACATTTCCACAGTATATATATATATATATATATTAAATTTTATTTTTCTCATATATATTTTTATTAACAAAGCATAAAAAAGTGAAATAAATTATATATATTATTTCAAAGATGCTTTTAGAAAGGCGATAAAATAAAATCCTTCATAAAAGAAAATGTGGATTCCTAGAGTGATTGTGCATTTAGAAATTAATGGCATCAAATATTTACATTCTTATGTCTCATCTCTGCAAATAGGTTCCATCTGCACATGATCACAAACGAGAACTGTGTTACAATACCAAACGCATGGTAAACCATACTCAATCGCAGTTTCATCCATTTAAAACATGAATGCCTAACAAAGTTACATACACACAAAACCAAGAATGCATATCAAACAAATATAAATGTAAACGTTTTTATATAGCGACTCAACCCTGCTCATTTTTCAATGAATTGATCGAGTGAGATCCTTCACCTTCAGAGATTTTAAATGTCGGGGCTAGCACGGTCCGTACACGGGGACCTTGAATTGCGTGGCACCCATGCAAAGGGGCAGTGGGGACCGTGCTAGCCCCGACATTTAAAATCTATGAAACAAGTCACCTTGGGGAGGCGAACCACGATCAGCATGCTCTATTACACATAGGAGTATGGGATGCAGCCTCTGCTGTAACCAATGTAGCTAACTGGGCCAACTAACAAAAAAGTTCTGCCTTAATGGTTTTCAGTTTAGCATAACTTGGTCATTGGGACATTCTAGCATCTTTAGAAAATTACGGACAGTTTAAGACAGCACAAAAACAACATGGGACAGTTTAAATTCGAGTCAACACATTAACAACGGTTGACCTCACTTCAGCTGTAAATTGTAACCTATTTAAACAGAGAAATATTAAAGCTGCACAACTTCTTAACCGTTGCCACTAATTCACACATTATAATGCAATACTGTTTACATAATAAATGTTCATAAATCATAACTTTCAGACAAGTTGACGCAGCTGCTGCCTCCTACCGGATAATCAGCCAAGATCTTGAGGTTATTTTGATCCAGTGTCATAATACATTTGTGTCCAACAGATTCTTAAAGGTGCAAAATAATTGCTCAGATATATACATACATTTCTTCCGGGGACTAACTAACATGGCTGTTGTTTGAACTGAATTCCTAATTCACATTTTCACGCACAAAGCCGTAACAAATCTTGGAAATTTCTTCACAAATATGTCTTCTGCTTTATGCATTGTAACATTTCAATAACAACTAAAACAGAAAATTGTGTAAGCAATGCCTGATGATCAAAATGCTGTTACATGTTGTTGAAATGGACCATCACATCAGATGTTAAGCAGCTTACACAGATCCATTTATTCAGCTTTTCCATTCGCAGTTTTCATGTTTGCTGGAGACTGTTTTGGCTTTGACTTGACGTAGGATGAGTAGAAGAAGTAGGCAAACAGACAGAAGTAACTCATATACATAGTCAGGCTGTAGCGCATGTTCTCATAGGACTGTTGGCAGAATTTTCCCTTCGACTTGGCGACATATGTGGACAGATTGACGACTATGCCCATGATCATCTGGAGAATCTGGATGCTTGTGATGAAGATGCTCACCCAGCGTGGGGTCCGGAAACGAAGCGCCCGGACCGTGTAGTAAGTGTACATGAAGGAGTGGACCGTGTAGTTCATGACCATGAACCATCGGCCAGGGGCCGTGTGGTCTGTGTAGCTGTACCAGACATAGATCATAACACTGATGTGGTGGTACCAGTGCAGAAAGATCAACGGCTGCTTCCTTAACACAATGAAAAGCGTGTCACCCAGTTCGTACGCCTTCGAAATGACAAATGTGTACGCCCAGAAGGCTGTCGGTCCGTAGAAGTAGGACGGATTGCAGACAGAATAGTCCCACCCGAACACCCTCAGGTCGTACACCAACTCAGGCACCGTTCGAACGGCGCCCCCGATGCTGAAGACTGCCAGAAACCCGCTCCACAGGATCAGAGGCAGTCGCAATTCGAACCTACGACGCTCCGACATGTAGTAGCGACCGACGAATATTGCGCAAACGTAGACAGCCGCGTAGACGAAGGACAGCGTCCAATACCGAACGCTCCAAGTCAGGAACGCATCCGGATCGAAACTTTTCTCGAACGGGAGCATTTCTGCCGCATAGACGGCTGTAGTGTTGCTCAAAGCTGCTGCGGCCATTGTTGCGGTCACCGGTTTTAATTTTCGAAAGAACTTATATGCTTCCGACGGTTCACCTCAATAACTGACACTTCTGCACATGTCAAGCCGGCCGTCTGAAGGCGATCGAACCACCGCAGACTATTAATTTGGAGAATCTTATACTGAATGACGTAATTGAACTAGCAGCGAATTTTTACGCTTAAGTAGCTCACGATATAAAATGACACGAACAAGCTCTGCTATAGAGTATTTTACGATTTAAAATAATTTGTTAATATTTAAAGGAATTCTATGCACATTTCTAGCAAAACTTCGTTACTTTGATAAGTTTTTAGTAAATTTTGAAAAAGTCCATTGCCAGATAGCGTACATGTAATATGCCGTAAATGGCATGCATACGCAATCTTGTGTCCTTGCTTGTGTATTGTTCTCAGTGATTATATCGCGCGACAAACCAGTCTATCTCACTGGACGCAACCAATAAGTTTAAAGACCTAGAGAAAGCGCTGTTGTTGGAAGTTACGCATCACGCGTTCTATTGGTAGTGTCTACCAAATGCGAACAGCGCTTTTATTTACAACGGAAATTGAGCTGTAAAAGTGGACTGATTTTTAAATATTAGGCTACAGCATTAAAATTTGCCTTAGAGTATTGAGTCCTACCCTGATCCATCTGATCCTCTGCCTTCCAAGCCTTCTCTTCCTCAACGAAACCCGCCGTAACAGCTGCTCTGCCTCTCCCTGGTCGCTCTGGCAATCGGACTCGGACCACCAATGGACATCGATCTCTGGACAACCCCTCGGATACTTCGCAGCGCTCGTGAATAAGCTGGTGCTTTGCGCTCAGCTTTACAGTGGCGCTTTAGAAATTGGAGATTACGATTGCGATAACGAGAGATCATGGTCTTTCCCCCTCATGCTTTACATTATGTAGGCCTAGCCTAGCAATGGCAATTGCCACTATTTCTCACCTTATGTACGCCTTTCCAGCCTGGTGGGCAGGGGCGTCTACACCATAGAAACCTTGGAGCAAATGCTCCATCCAAAAAATAGGGGGGAGATCTGTCAGTGTGTGTGCCACCATTTTAGGGGGGAAGGAACGGGGAGGGGGGAAGAAGAGGGGGGAAAGGGACGTTGCTCCAATGACTTAGGGGGGATAGACGCCCCTGCTGGTGGGGTTCTACCAGCAAACATGATAGGGACGGGTTAGAACGTATGTTACACCGAACCATTTGCAGAGGCTTTCCTCTGCCCTGCATCAAATAATAGGCCTACAATACATAATACAACAGTTTAAAAAAACAGCATCACAATCAATAAGAATACAGCACTCTTCCAATGAAATTTTTCCTCATGTTATTGCCCAGTGGAGTAGCCTAAGCACTCTATCATGAGTTTCTTGGGTGGGAGCAATTTATAAAGTACATGACCAGGGTTGTTTAAGACCCCCGTGAATAGGCCAACATCCGCCTTCCTACAGAGTTGGTCAAACGTTGGCCCGCTCTCTGGCAGGTACCTCTGTCTAGTCATCTTGTTTATAATTACCGGTACTTGAAGTTTATTTTTATCATGCTGGGATGCAAATCCCCACCATGCGGGGCTCGCATACAGCATGCATGCCACTGTGGTCGCCCTTGTGACATCAAAGGCGTTTGGGCCTTTAAGACCGTGGGCTTTCAGTACACTTTGCATTGGCGTAGAAGCCTGATGTTTATGTATCAAGAGGCAATGGACCTGATCAAGTCAACCTGGTGATCGTTCATTGGTGTAGTTTTTCCAGTGCTGAACGAGAGACAATATATTAGTCAATGAAGAATTAAGTTGAGTGACTTAATAAGTTGAGTTAAGCCGATTCTCAATTTAGCTCTTCAGATTGTAAAACTCACTGGGTGAAAGATTAAATACACAGTAAAAGTGAGATGTAGTGAAAATCATCAGGTAATTGTCGGAACGAGGGTAGGAAACGGTTGACCTTGCAGGCATCAATTGGCCGTGGAAATTAACCTTTCAAATCCTTTTCATTTCCATTGTAATCGAGGTGAGTAGAACTCTCAACACCAACATCAATCAAACGGTTGACAACAGCATAAAACTTTTCAGTTTGCACTGTCGGTATTGCGACAGTAGAATTCCTTGCACATGGTCCATGATTACTGACATACTGACTTGGGTTTGAAGACAATCGTAACCATAGCTACCTATATTCCATTTTCTTGAAGGCAATCGTGATCACATAACTATAAGGCATACGCATTCTTTTTGTTTGAAAACAATCGTGACCACGGCTACGTATTCTTCTTTTTGAAGAAAATCGTAACCATGGCTACGTGTTCTGCTGTTTTATGACAATCGTAGTAAGTAAGTAAGTATATTTTTTTTATTAAACGAGCTGCCAAACATTGATCGATTGATGCTTGGTAATTAATAGTAGCGCTTAATAAATACGTAATAATAAAATGACGCGATAGTCTGGGCTTTCAGTCTACAGATCAACTGTTCATGCCCTTTGCTGGACAGGAAGGCATTCTGATATTTCTTTTCGTGTAGCGTTCTCTACCGACTGCAAGCTAGACCAGACAGCGAGACTGAGGACCGGCCGGCAACGCACCCACTCTTACAAGATCAGGCCTGGATTAATTAACTATGGTTCCACTGGGTCCCGGGACCGAGGCCTACCAAACGTGTCATTAATAAGGGGTCTACCATTGGCATTAGTATGCTGCCTTAAAATTGTTAACTATTATTTCAGTTTTTTAAACACGCTAGTTATACTGCCAACGATAATCAGTTGCATATGAACAGCCAAGAGATTTGTGACCGTCCACGAAAATTTACTCTGCTGAGGCTGCTTATAAATTTCACAGTATATAGGCCTACAACTCTCCGCAGTACTTCTTTAAGATCTACGATGGGACAGGATAGACTGACAAATTTAACACTTATGAACATTGAGTGTGAAGTTGTGCAACGGCTAGATTTTCAGGATATTAGGCCTACTGACAGTTTTTCTATTATGAAAGCACGTCGTAAATAGTTTTAAATTCATAAATATCTCTGGTGTAATTGAAATTGTGTCCCCACTTATTGATTGAACACATGGGCGGCGATCCCGGAGGGTAAAGGGGACAATACCCCACCCTTAAGAGTGGGGACACAGCCACACAGTATAGAATTGTCCCTCAAATTTTGAAGAAACAACAAAAAAAAGTCAACAAATTTTTGTTACCAGATTGGTTCAAAAGTGTCCCGTGTCCCCCCACCTGCCAAACAAGATCGCCGCCAGTGATTGAACACATATTATAGGGGCCTACTAAACAATTTTGGAACCAGGCCTACAAAATATTAATCCGGCCCTGTACAAGATGAGGCTAGGACAAAATACTATAGTAGTAGATATTAGCCAGGTGACGGCTCAGTCCCGAAAAACCATAGCCAGGTGACGGCTCAGTCCCGAAAAACCATAGCCAGGTGACGGCTCAGTCCCGAAAAACCATAGCCAGGTGACGGCTCAGTCCCAAAAAACCATAGCCAGGTGACGGCTCAGTCCCGAAAAACCATAGCCAGGTGACGGCTCAGTCCGCCAAACCTATAGCCAGGTTACTGCCCAGTCTTATTAATTATAATTATGAATTATGAATTATGAACATATGTAATGCAAGACTTCAACCCTCCACTTTAATATCATTTAAGCACACATCAAACTAAACGCACACACACACACACACACACACACACACACACACACACACACACACACACACACACACACACACACACACACACACACACACACACACACACACATCACTGCAAATACACACACACACACATCATTGCAAATACACACACACACACACACATCATTGCAAATACACACACACACACACACACACACACACACACACACGCACACATACAAACATCATTGCAAATACACACACACATTAAACCAAATTAGCATATTTCAAGTTTGCATATTCAGCTGTATTGAGAGTTTACATATGAAACTTAGGACTTCCAAGTTGCATGAGGGATTTCTACAGTAAAATGTCCACTTTTAGCGTGTAATGATGCACCATGTGTGAGCTTACAAGCTAAAATGACAATGGATATGTTACAAAGACGTGCAAGACATTGCAAACAGGAATCTCTTGACACCTAAGGACTGCTGCGAAGAGAGAGTTTATGTAGCAAAATTACAAGTTTCGAGAATGCACAGGAGAGAAACGTATGTCTTTTAGGGTGCGAGGAGAGCTAGCATGGAGGCTTGCACAGTAAAATGTGAGCTTTTGAATTGTAAGAATGCCTGCTATGCCCATTTCTATACTAAAATTACAACTTTCTTCGGTTAAACGAAATATGTGTGCGCTGATTTGGGTGTTTTAGCTGATGGACTTATACAAAAACTTGAAATAATAGCATGGAAAGGTTTAGATAAAGCTGTATATAGCAGGAACCTGTGTATTGGTAATGCATGGAGAAGACTTTGTTTGGTAAGGTGTTTGAAATACTGAATTATACATCAGAATTACAAATCTTATGGTGAAACATTGCATAGTTTGAAGCCTTGTACACTAAATTCTCAAGTTTCGATTCCTAAGTTGCATGAAATACTGACTTGCGCTGTAGAATTTCAACACATAGGCCTAAGTTGAAAAAAGACACAAGCGAGGAACATTTGTACGCTAATTTGAAGACTTGTAAGTTTTCAAAGACATGTGGAGTTGGAAACTTATGAATTTTAGATTGTATGGGACGATGAACTGTATGGTTCAGTTTGAATCTGATACACTAAATTCTGAATTCTCGACTCTGAACATGTATGAAATACCAACATGTGCAGTAAAAATTTGAAAAACTTAGTTTACTGAGACGTGCGCAATGAAGATTTGGGCGTTAAACTTAAGACTTTTAAGGTTTCAAAGACATGTGGAATGAGAGTTTTAGTAGGACTTGTAAGTTTTCAAAGACATGTGGAGTTGGAAACTTATGAATTTTAGATTGTATGGGACGATGAACTGTATGGTTCAGTTACAACTCTTAGTACCAAACGTCGCACAGTTTGAATCTGATACGCTAAATTCTGAATTCTCGACTCTGAACATGTATGAAATACCAACCTGTGCAGTAAAAATTTGAAAAACTTAGTTTACTGAGACGTGCGCAATGAAGATTTGGGTGTTAAACTTAAGACTTTTAAGGGTTCAAAGACTCGTGGAATGAGAGTTTTAGTAGGACGCTTACGAATGTTTATTTGGGAAGACGGTTAAAGCGCATGCTTTCAGAGTAAAAGTCCAACTTTCTATGGTGGAAAGACATGCGAATGTTTGCTTCTACACGAAAATGGTAACGTTTACATGCACGCGATGACCACTTGCACACTAGAGTTACAACATTCTACTTTGTAAAGACGGCTGCAGCGAGGGTTTTTACAACAGTTGGCAAATTTTAAGTTCATAAGATGGTTGAGACGAGGGTTTTTAGATTGAAAAGCTGGTTTACATTATAAAATTTTGTCTTTCTTTAGATGCAAAGAAGTATGAGACCAAGGTTTTCATTATAAAATTGTTACTCATAGGGTAGAAAGACAGCTTGAGTGGACATTCCTACAGTAAAATTATACATTTAGGTGTATGTAGTGCTGCTAAGATTAAGTCTTTCCACATTGTGCAGACAAATGGAATGCTGATTTCCACAGTAAAATGACAACTTTTAGCATGCGAAGACGCAGAACATGAGAGCTTACATGCTAAATGACAAGTTTGTGACACAAAGATGCATGCGTTGAAGGCTTGTGTAGGAGGCTGAAGTCTTTCGCGTTTGCATATGCAGTTGGATTGAGAGTTTACTTATAAAACTTAGGACTTGCAAGTTGCATGAAGGATTTCTACAGTAAAATGTCGACTTTTAGCGTGCGAAGATGTAGTATGTGAGAGCTTACAAGCTAAAATGAGATCATTTATGCTACAAAGATGTGCAGGACAGTGCAAACAGGCATCTCTTGTGGTGTAAAGCCTGCTGTGAAAAGAGTTTATGTAGCCAAATTACAATTTTTGGAATGCAGAAACGCATATGAGGAGAGAAACTTATGTCTTTTATGGTGCGAGGAGAGCTAACATGAAGGTTTGCATAGTAAAATGTGAGCTTTTGGATGCGCAGGACAGTGCAAACAGGTATCTCTTGCGCTGTAAAGCTTGCTGAGAAGAGAGTTTATGTAGCAAAATTACAATTTTTGGAATGCAGAGACGCATACTAGGAGAGAAACTTATGTCTTTTAGGGTGCGAGGAGAGCTAACATGAAAGTTTGCATAGTAAAATGTGAGCTTTTGAGTTGCATGAGTGCTTGTGATGGTGATTTCTGTACTAAAATTACAACTTTCTTCGTTTCAATGAAATATTTGCACCCTGATTTTAGTGTTTTAGCTGATCGACTTATACAGAAACGTGAAATATTAGCATGGAAAGGTTTAGATAAAGCTGATGAGCGCTGGGAGCGCTAGCAGCTGCAGGGGTGGAGACAGCGGCGGCGGCGGAGTTTGCAGAGGCAACGGCGGCAGTGGCAGCAGCAAATGCAGCTGTGGCAGTGGCGACGGATTTGTGTGAAAGGTAGGTTTCCGATTGAAGCGTATATGCAAAGTCTGTAAAATGATACATTTTGCGTCGTTTGGATGGTGAAACTAATACATGTGATATTTCTACATGATGTTGTGTGAAGTCAGAACATGGAATTTGTTGAAACTTAAAGGTTTTGACTTAAATGTTTTTGAAATGAAAGTGAAAATGTGCAGCTTCTACAGATTTTGGGTAATGGAACAGATGTGTATGAAAGTTCTATTTGGAGTAATGTGAAACACTTTGTAGTTATTTGAGCGAAAAGAGCCTTTTCAAGTGGAAAACATGGTGCATTTTAGAGAAATCGGGAGTTGGAAATGCTAGGTATAGTATTTCTAGTTGAAGTTTATTCATAGAGGTGAATTGTACACATGCAATTTGTAGGAAAAGGCATTTTTTCGATTGAAGCACATTTGCAAAGTGCTTAAAATGATATATTTTGAAAAGTTCGAGTGATGGAATTGGTGTGTAACATAGTTCTAACAAGAGTTTGTGCTACATGAAGTGTAGCACATTGAGGAATTTTTGTTGGAAAAGACATGTTTCAGATTAAAGCGTATGTAAAAAGCACCTAAATTGAACATTTTTAGAGACTGAATGGTGAAACTGTTATGTATGGCAATTCTAGCTGGAGGGAACAAAGCACGCTGGTGTAATTTGTACTGAAAACGAGTGCTTTTGATTAAAAGACATTTGCAAAGTCTGTTAAATGATGCAATTTTAAGAAATTTCAGAAGATGGAACTGCTAGATGTGATAGTTCTAGGAGAGTGTTGTCGCTACGATTTGTTGGAAAATGAGTGGTTTTACCTGAAGTACATGTACAAAGCATGTAAAATGTTGCATTTTGGAGAGTTAAGGTGGTGAAATTGATGTGACAGAAGCAACTTCAATATGTGTGAGACTTTGTGTATTTTCGTTCTCAAGGGTTTTTTCAAATACATGCTAAAAGACATGAGCTGTGTATTACAAGTTGCGTTATTTGACTACTACAGTTTCACAATTTCTATGTCGAGTCACCAAAGTTTCTTTGGCAGGCTCTTGCAGCATATGAAAATCTATGCTCTATGCGCAGACTTGTCAGATTTGTAGAATATAATACTAGGAAAAATTTGTCTCATCATTATAGTTCCACAAACGCCCAATTTACTTCATTGTTTAAAAATTTCAGTTTGAAAATTTTCAGTTTGAAAATTTTCAATTTGAAAATTTTCAGTTTGAAAATTTTCAATTTGAAAATTTTCAGTTTGAAAAATTTCAGTTTGAGAAATTTCAGTTTGAGAATTTTCAGTTTGAAAATTTTCAGTTTTAAAAATTTTAGCTTAAGAATTTTCAGTTTGAAAAATTTCAGTTTGAGAAATTTCAGTTTGAAAAATTGCAGTTTGAGAAATTTCAGTTTGAAAAATTTCAGTTTGAGAAATTTCAGTTTGAAAAATTTCAGTTTCAAAAATTTCTTTTTGAAAAATTTCTGTTTGAAAAATTTCAAGTTGAAAATTTTCAGTTTGAAAAATTTCAGTTGCAAAATTTTCATTAAGAAAATTTTCTTTTTGAAAATTTTCAGTTTGAACATTTACGACTTGAAATATTTATAAAATTTCTGAATCTTAATTTGTAATTTTATAAATTTTTCAAGTCGAAAATGTTCAAACTGAAAATTTTCAAAAAGAGAATTTTCTTAATGAAAATTTTGCAACTGAAATTTTTCAAACTGAAAATTTTGCAACTGAAATTTTTCAAACTGAAATTTTTCAAAAAGAAATTTTTGAAACTGAAATTTTTCAAACTGAAATTTCTCAAACTGAAATTTTTCAAACTGAAATTTCTCAAACTGCAATTTTTCAAACTGAAAATTCTTAAGCTAAAATTTTTAAAACTGAAAATTTTCAAACTGAAAATTCTCAAACTGAAATTTCTCAAACTGAAATTTTTCAAACTGAAAATTTTCAAACTGAAATTTTTAAACAATGAAGTAAATTGGGCGTTTGTGGAACTATAATGATGAGACAAATTTTTCCTAGTATTATATTCTACAAATCTGACAAGTCTGCGCATAGAGCATAGATTTTCATATGCTGCAAGAGCCTGCCAAAGAAACTTTGGTGACTCGACATAGAAATTGTGAAACTGTAGTAGTCAAATAACGCAACTTGTAATACACAGCTCATGTCTTTTAGCATGTATTTGAAAAAACCCTTGAGAACGAAAATACACAAAGTCTCACACATATTGAAGTTGCTTCTGTCACATCAATTTCACCACCTTAACTCTCCAAAATGCAACATTTTACATGCTTTGTACATGTACTTCAGGTAAAACCACTCATTTTCCAACAAATCGTAGCGTCAACACTCTCCTAGAACTATCACATCTAGCAGTTCCATCTTCTGAAATTTCTTAAAATTGCATCATTTAACAGACTTTGCAAATGTCTTTTAATCAAAAGCACTCGTTTTCAGTACAAATTACACCAGCGTGCTTTGTTCCCTCCAGCTAGAATTGCCATACATAACAGTTTCACCATTCAGTCTCTAAAAATGTTCAATTTAGGTGCTTTTTACATACGCTTTAATCTGAAACATGTCTTTTCCAACAAAAATTCCTCAATGTGCTACACTTCATGTAGCACAAACTCTTGTTAGAACTATGTTACACACCAATTCCATCACTCGAACTTTTCAAAATATATCATTTTAAGCACTTTGCAAATGTGCTTCAATCGAAAAAATGCCTTTTCCTACAAATTGCATGTGTACAATTCACCTCTATGAATAAACTTCAACTAGAAATACTATACCTAGCATTTCCAACTCCCGATTTCTCTAAAATGCACCATGTTTTCCACTTGAAAAGGCTCTTTTCGCTCAAATAACTACAAAGTGTTTCACATTACTCCAAATAGAACTTTCATACACATCTGTTCCATTACCCAAAATCTGTAGAAGCTGCACATTTTCACTTTCATTTCAAAAACATTTAAGTCAAAACCTTTAAGTTTCAACAAATTCCATGTTCTGACTTCACACAACATCATGTAGAAATATCACATGTATTAGTTTCACCATCCAAACGACGCAAAATGTATCATTTTACAGACTTTGCATATACGCTTCAATCGGAAACCTACCTTTCACACAAATCCGTCGCCACTGCCACAGCTGCATTTGCTGCTGCCACTGCCGCCGTTGCCTCTGCAAACTCCGCCGCCGCCGCTGTCTCCACCCCTGCAGCTGCTAGCGCTCCCAGCGCTCATCAGCTTTATCTAAACCTTTCCATGCTAATATTTCACGTTTCTGTATAAGTCGATCAGCTAAAACACTAAAATCAGGGTGCAAATATTTCATTGAAACGAAGAAAGTTGTAATTTTAGTACAGAAATCACCATCACAAGCACTCATGCAACTCAAAAGCTCACATTTTACTATGCAAACTTTCATGTTAGCTCTCCTCGCACCCTAAAAGACATAAGTTTCTCTCCTAGTATGCGTCTCTGCATTCCAAAAATTGTAATTTTGCTACATAAACTCTCTTCTCAGCAAGCTTTACAGCGCAAGAGATACCTGTTTGCACTGTCCTGCGCATCCAAAAGCTCACATTTTACTATGCAAACCTTCATGTTAGCTCTCCTCGCACCATAAAAGACATAAGTTTCTCTCCTCATATGCGTTTCTGCATTCCAAAAATTGTAATTTGGCTACATAAACTCTTTTCACAGCAGGCTTTACACCACAAGAGATGCCTGTTTGCACTGTCCTGCACATCTTTGTAGCATAAATGATCTCATTTTAGCTTGTAAGCTCTCACATACTACATCTTCGCACGCTAAAAGTCGACATTTTACTGTAGAAATCCTTCATGCAACTTGCAAGTCCTAAGTTTTATAAGTAAACTCTCAATCCAACTGCATATGCAAACGCGAAAGACTTCAGCCTCCTACACAAGCCTTCAACGCATGCATCTTTGTGTCACAAACTTGTCATTTAGCATGTAAGCTCTCATGTTCTGCGTCTTCGCATGCTAAAAGTTGTCATTTTACTGTGGAAATCAGCATTCCATTTGTCTGCACAATGTGGAAAGACTTAATCTTAGCAGCACTACATACACCTAAATGTATAATTTTACTGTAGGAATGTCCACTCAAGCTGTCTTTCTACCCTATGAGTAACAATTTTATAATGAAAACCTTGGTCTCATACTTCTTTGCATCTAAAGAAAGACAAAATTTTATAATGTAAACCAGCTTTTCAATCTAAAAACCCTCGTCTCAACCATCTTATGAACTTAAAATTTGCCAACTGTTGTAAAAACCCTCGCTGCAGCCGTCTTTACAAAGTAGAATGTTGTAACTCTAGTGTGCAAGTGGTCATCGCGTGCATGTAAACGTTACCATTTTCGTGTAGAAGCAAACATTCGCATGTCTTTCCACCATAGAAAGTTGGACTTTTACTCTGAAAGCATGCGCTTTAACCGTCTTCCCAAATAAACATTCGTAAGCGTCCTACTAAAACTCTCATTCCACGAGTCTTTGAACCCTTAAAAGTCTTAAGTTTAACACCCAAATCTTCATTGCGCACGTCTCAGTAAACTAAGTTTTTCAAATTTTTACTGCACAGGTTGGTATTTCATACATGTTCAGAGTCGAGAATTCAGAATTTAGCGTATCAGATTCAAACTGTGCGACGTTTGGTACTAAGAGTTGTAACTGAACCATACAGTTCATCGTCCCATACAATCTAAAATTCATAAGTTTCCAACTCCACATGTCTTTGAAAACTTACAAGTCCTACTAAAACTCTCATTCCACATGTCTTTGAAACCTTAAAAGTCTTAAGTTTAACGCCCAAATCTTCATTGCGCACGTCTCAGTAAACTAAGTTTTTCAAATTTTTACTGCACATGTTGGTATTTCATACATGTTCAGAGTCGAGAATTCAGAATTTAGTGTATCAGATTCAAACTGAACCATACAGTTCATCGTCCCATACAATCTAAAATTCATAAGTTTCCAACTCCACATGTCTTTGAAAACTTACAAGTCTTCAAATTAGCGTACAAATGTTCCTCGCTTGTGTCTTTTTTCAACTTAGGCCTATGTGTTGAAATTCTACAGCGCAAGTCAGTATTTCATGCAACTTAGGAATCGAAACTTGAGAATTTAGTGTACAAGGCTTCAAACTATGCAATGTTTCACCATAAGATTTGTAATTCTGATGTATAATTCAGTATTTCAAACACCTTACCAAACAAAGTCTTCTCCATGCATTACCAATACACAGGTTCCTGCTATATACAGCTTTATCTAAACCTTTCCATGCTATTATTTCAAGTTTTTGTATAAGTCCATCAGCTAAAACACCCAAATCAGCGCACACATATTTCGTTTAACCGAAGAAAGTTGTAATTTTAGTATAGAAATGGGCATAGCAGGCATTCTTACAATTCAAAAGCTCACATTTTACTGTGCAAGCCTCCATGCTAGCTCTCCTCGCACCCTAAAAGACATACGTTTCTCTCCTGTGCATTCTCGAAACTTGTAATTTTGCTACATAAACTCTCTCTTCGCAGCAGTCCTTAGGTGTCAAGAGATTCCTGTTTGCAATGTCTTGCACGTCTTTGTAACATATCCATTGTCATTTTAGCTTGTAAGCTCACACATGGTGCATCATTACACGCTAAAAGTGGACATTTTACTGTAGAAATCCCTCATGCAACTTGGAAGTCCTAAGTTTCATATGTAAACTCTCAATACAGCTGAATATGCAAACTTGAAATATGCTAATTTGGTTTAATGTGTGTGTGTATTTGCAATGATGTTTGTATGTGTGCGTGTGTGTGTGTGTGTGTGTGTGTGTGTGTGTGTGTATTTGCAATGATGTGTGTGTGTGTGTGTGTATTTGCAATGATGTGTGTGTGTGTGTATTTGCAGTGATGTGTGTGTGTGTGTGTGTGTGTGTGTGTGTGTGTGTGTGTGTGTGTGTGTGTGTGTGTGTGTGTGTGTGTGTGTGTGTGTGTGTGTGTGTGTGTGTGTGTGTGTGTGTGTGCGTTTAGTTTGATGTGTGCTTAAATGATATTAAAGTGGAGGGTTGAAGTCTTGCATTACATATGTTCATAATTCATAATTCATAATTATAATTAATAAGACTGGGCAGTAACCTGGCTATAGGTTTGGCGGACTGAGCCGTCACCTGGCTATGGTTTTTCGGGACTGAGCCGTCACCTGGCTATGGTTTTTTGGGACTGAGCCGTCACCTGGCTATGGTTTTTCGGGACTGAGCCGTCACCTGGCTATGGTTTTTCGGGACTGAGCCGTCACCTGGCTATGGTTTTTCGGGACTGAGCCGTCACCTGGCTAATATCTACTACTTACTATACACATAGCCTACACCCCACCTGCTCTCGAGTTAAGTAGGGAGACGTTGACCATGCACTCTGCACTCCGTGGGCTCACCTCAT
>OY744604.1:67644219-67659219 GCA_963556255.1 Allolobophora icterica | reverse complement strand
AAATAAGTTCTTAGGTATGATTTTGGGCCGAAATATATCCAATTATATCCTCATATATTACTTACAAATAAGTTCTTAGGTATGATTTTGGCGCCCCATTGAGCACTAAGGGGAAACATGCATGTACTGCCTGTATTTTTCATATTTTATTTCATTAAAAAACTTAAAATTTCCATTCGATTATGTGGAAAATGTGAAATAGTAAAACGGGGGGGGAGGGGGCGCCAAATTCATAGTTCGTCCCCGGGCGCAAAATATCCTAGCTACGCCACTGCTGGTCTGGACATATTTTTGCAATCTCTGCGAAGGTCTGTCTCCATCAACCCACCCTCTTCCCCTCCTCCATCTCATCCTCCTCTTTCTCCTCCTATTCCTCCTCCTCCTCCTCCTTCAACAACACTTCACCCTCTTTTTGAGTAGTCAGACAGCATACGGAAGGTTATGAAAAGTGAGACGACGCTGTGAACCCGAGAGGCTGTCACTCGGCCATGGTGAACTATATAAAGGCTGTATAAAATATCCACGAGCAGACGCCAATCATCTCTGACATGGCGGCGTCGTTAAAAAATAAACGTTACCAAACCATCCATAGTTGGAATCGCATTTTACGAGCGGTGATGACTCGTTGTCGTAAGACAGGCTTTGTCTAAGCCCCCACGGAGCACAAAGTGGGCAACTTCACCTAACTTAATTCGAGAGCACGTGGGGTGTAGGCTAAGTGCATATAGTGTGTTTTGTCGTAGCCTCACCTCGTAAGAGTGGGTGCGTTGCCGGTCCCCTGTCTCGCTTTCTGGTCTTGCCACCGACTGTGTGCAGTCAGTAGAGAAGAAGGATGCTTATTATGTGTATAGCTTTGTTTGTTAATTTATTTAATTGAACAAATCATTATGCGTGCAAAGCGAGTAGGCCCTATACAGGGAATCTGAGAGCGAAGTTCGCCAGGACCCAAGAGATGGCATGTTATAGACACCAGAGTAGGAGAATGCACTTGAAAAAGCATTGAACACAAACAGAAAGTCTTCATCAACTCCACAGACTATAAACAAGCATTCGACTGCGTATGGTGTGAATGTGAAGGGCGATGCTCAATGCAGAAATACCAGAAAAAACTTATCAAGTTAGTACAAAAGAAAACTTAAAGTCTTCGAGTGTGATGAAGATTGACAAAAACACCACGGAATCCTTCCGGACGAAAATAGAGGTACGGATGGATCACCATCAACTTATCACCATATCAATATAACCTAGTATTAGAGACAGTAATGGCACTTAGACCAAGCAACACTGAGGCAGGAATCAAAATAAACGGAAATGTAGTGAGCAATCGTCAATTTGCTGACGAGATTGACCTCCTAACCACAAAGAGAACAGTAGAGGATTCGGATTGCTGATAGAAGCAGCGAAAATTAAAACAGTGGTTATTGCAAAATCCAAAGAGACGATGATAGATTTCAGCATCCAAGGAGAAGCTATTGAACATGCAGATCAGATCGTGTATTTCCGATCTAATGACCGCAGATGGAATTAGCGAAAAGAGAGAAGGAAGCACCTCGCGAGTATGTGGAAGAATGGCTAAGACACGGAGAAGCAGGGATATATCGAAGAAGAAAAGACCTGAATGCAGAACACGATAACACAAACCATTTCACTTGAGGTATCACGATGCTGAGCAATGAAAAAGCAAGATGAAAATATCCTCTCGGCAGAAATTAGTTGGCTACAGAAAATTGCATGAATCTCAAAACATAGCAATCCTTGGATATGGAGACAACTCTGTCATAAATGTAAATCTAAATGTAAATCTCCGAAATTTCTCAGCCCCCCACAAAAGACCAGCTTATTCACCAGCGCTCAATCAAATCAAGTCCGCAATTGCCAGGCTGCCTTGTCTGTTCCTATGCCAGGTCAGAGTCCTGGGAGGTCAATCCGAGGAAATTAATATACAGTCGTTCAGCAGAGACTTCGATGGTCTGGTCGAAATGCTGCGGAAAGATTGAAGTGACCGAACGCCTCACAATGTATTAGATGCAACACGCAAAGGGCATGCAGAGAAACAAAGGTAGACAATGGATGGACAATATAAACGAGGACATAAAAGGACTTGGACTGAACATGAGGACAGCACCGAATTTGAAAAATGGCCAAAACGAGTGGAGATAGGTTCTTAATTGGTTCGCACCAATCAACGACAAACGGCTGGCTTCAAGAACTGATAATCCTGGTGATAAATAGAATGCACGAGCCTTAGCAAGCGACAAGAATCTGTCAGTGATAAAGTGAGGAGACTCATAGTTCCGTGCAAGTGGGTATACTTCGTTTGCGTAGTACCGTTTAGGGTGAGACAGGGCTCCCAATGTATAGTATAGGTTCCAGTCGTAATCCTAATCTCCAAACTTCTAAAGCGCCACTCGAAGGCCAAGCGCAGGGTACCAGCATATTCACGAACGCTGCGTAAAATCAGAGGGGATTTTCCAAAGAGTAGTCCAGAGGAAGTGCAAATCCGGTTTGGGAAGTCCAAAGTCCAGTTCCAAACCTATGGTCAATATTATTGTTCTATGAGCTGCGGCAGAGTTTCGATATTGAAAACAAGGACTATGGTCTCTTTCCAGCGAAAATAAATTTTTGTTTTCTGCTGTTTTCGATCATACCTATGTCTGTGTTTTGTTAGTAATTATTTTTTAATTAATATTTCCTTCGTTACGTTTACTGTATCTTATTTTTTTTATTGACAAGCGCAGGGTACCAAGCTCATTGATAAACCGCAGTAAGTGACATTGAAACATATGACAGTATAGTTATCATGATCTTATGCAACACACGTCTTGGCAGCCTGCTAGGCGCCCGCTCATTTTACAGCTACCCCTTAGAGAGTGGAAGACTGAGTCGACCTATATGGAGATTACGGGTATCGAACCACGTCTTTCAAGAATTTATGTTCCTCAAGCAAGAGTGCTACCATTCATGCATACTCTCCCACATGTATGTATGTATGTATGTATGTATGTATGTATGTATGTATGTATGTATGTATGTATGTATGTATGTATGTATGTATGCATGTATGTATGTATGTATGTATGTATGTATGTACGCATGTATGTATGTATGTAGGTATGTATGTGTGTATGTATGTATGTATGTATGTATGTATGTATGTATGTACTGTACTGTACTGTACCGTTATACTCGCTTGATTTTTCGTTAAGGAGCCTACACACTATACTACGTAACTATAGTCAGCAAAATGGTGTAAAAAGATAAGCGTTCCGTAAGTATGCTTATAACGACAGAGAAAAGTTTCAGAGTCTCTGATGTAGGCCAATAAACATTCACGAAGTTGATCGGCAGTTCTTAAAACAAACGGAGGCAATTAGGTCACGGCAGTTTATGATAAAATCTGGACTTCATTCGTTCGTATGTAGGCCTACTGCTTCTGCGAAACCTCTGCAAAAATCGAATAAGTGCAAACTCCAAGGAAAACAGCCCTATGTCCTGCCTTCTAACTCTACACAGTTCTTACGTGTTAGAATTTAAATCTACAAGCACAGGAGTCATGGCCACTACATAAAAAACAGTAATGGAGTACAATGGTATACGCCACACACAGTCTTCCACTGCAGTTGCGCATTGCCGCATGCATTTGACTCACTAGAGCAAACATTTTCAAACTGCCAAACCTAAAAGGTGCTATATGAAGTGTCTTAAATACATACATAAATTCATACACACATAAATACATACATACTACGTGCAGACATACATACACCCGTGGATAATTTGCAGTGATAAATCTCGAAACTCCAAAGCAGTGTTTCTCAGAGAGTACCGGGGTATTCCCCAAGAGTGAGCTACTTGGTCCGCGGTGGCGAGTCACGTCCTTCCCTGCATACAACATAGCGATGTCTTGTCGCAGTTCAATAATTGCAAATGCTTATTTATACAACACCTCTTCAAGAAGAAAACTAATTAACTTCACCCGATGAAGATAACTAAGTAAACCACCCCATGAAGAAAACTAATTAAACTTCATCCCATGAAGAAAACTAATTAAACTTCACCCCATGAAGAAAACGAATTAAACTTCACCCTATGAAGAAAACTAATTAAACTTCATCCCGTGAAGAAAACTAATTTAACTTCACCCCATGACGAAAACGAATTAAACTTAAAATTCCACCCCATAATAACTGATCAGTAACCGTATTCTAAGCTGTTGTTTCTAATGCTATGCCAAGTCTGTGGCTCGTGATATCGCTGTTTATGTCATTCGGAGTTTTTGCCTTGAAGGTCTAGGCCTACATTGCGGTAAAAATTGTTGGGCCTTGGGGCGTAAGTGTTCCGTCGTAACTTTGACTCCAATATGCAGAGCCATGGTCTCTGGGGTTAAAGGATTTGAACAGCGCTGTCTTATATCATTATTGCATCGTTAGATGTCTCGCTTAACTCTCGCTATACGCTTTATTTGATTCTGTTCTAAGCGCTGCGTGTGCGTGATGGTGTAGTGGTTAGTGTACCCGACTGTCAACCAAGAGGTCGGGGTTCAGAAAAAAGTTGTTTCCACATTTCTGCTTCGTCTGAGCCCCTAGCCAACTCAGCTATAACGAGTACACTGATCATACACTGTCGGTGTTAAGATCAGACGGCTTGGGAGAAGACTGACCAGTGACCACCCGTCCTCACATGCCGAGGCTAAGAAAATGAAGTCGCTAACACTTCATATCCATGGCTGTCTCTCTGGCTAACTCAAGGGACTGTTGTTCTTCTCCTGTACGCTGTTGCTTGTATATACAATTGAGGTCCTTTGCTTTGTGTTTTAACAACCAATACTTAATTACGACACTATAATTGTTCTTTATTCTTACAATCTCACAGCTACAATGATTCTGTGTGTTTGTGAACGGAAGGTTTTAAGACGATCCTGAAGTGCATCGACGGGTGCTTCCGGTCCTCTCAGCTGACCGCCATCATGGGTCCCAGCGGCGCCGGAAAGTCCTCGCTCACCAACATCCTCGCAGGTTACAGGTATGATGATGATGATACACAGGCCCGGTTCGTCCATATGGGCAACTGGGCAGCCGCCCAGGGCCGCCGATTTTTAGGGGCCGCCAATTTTCCATTTTTCACAAATTTATTAATTATAATTATTCGTAACAAGAGGTGAATTACTAAAAAACAAAAAAAGGTCATCAACTTTTTTTGTGCTTAGGGCTGCCGGTTTGTCTAGGGCCGCCGATTTGCCCAGGGCCGCCAAATGTCTTGAGCCGGGCCTGATGATACAGACAATTTCTCGAGAGCCGTAACACAGTGCATGCCGTTACAAGGGCGTTATGTATACACAAGTCGTTGCAACATTTATCCTCAGTTCAACGAACACTGGACATATCAGCCACCATCACTGTTAAAATAACGATATGATTATAATAGTATAATTTATATAGCGCCCTTTATAGGCCTACAATGTGGAATCGGAGTGTAGAACGACTTTCCAGAGCCTCGTTTTCCATCGACTGACTCCATTTTCCCACAATAATTCGGTTTAGTTTTCCAATTGGATCGTTTCCTGCTACAGTTTTTATCTCACCAATTTTCATTTTGGAAGCCAGACACGTCTGATAATAAATTGGGTCATTAGCCTGAATAACATGATTGATCTATTCACACACGGACCATATAAATTTACGCTTATCACACCCATGTTCACATAACACGTACACATAATTTATATACATACCCTAGATACCAATATACTATTTGATATCTAGTTAAATATATACACACATACATATTACATAAATATTAGTATGATAACTTGATAATGTATACATATGTATACTGTACTGTATGTACACTGTTAGGCACACACAAACTCACACACATATAATATATATATATATATATATATATATGTATGTATATATATTCTACATATATATATATTCTACATAATTATATATATATATATATATATATATATGTAGAATGCGTGCAGGATAGACCGATATGCATCACTGAGACAGCCGGGGCAAAGGTGCTGTGGCCAAGAATGTCGATGTAGAAATCTGACCCCTATCAGTATCTCTGCATCGGGGGCCGTTGGCTTAATAATAAATTCGGCACAGATAATTTTCACATTGTTTTTACTGCTAGATGAGGTGCGTTTGGTGTGTTGCGCTAAAGATAGTTCATTGGTTAGGTTGTTCGTATATGGTATGATATAGCTGAACATTCTAGAAATGATGCCTTTGAGGGAGGAGTTTAAGGGTAGCAAGGTCCAAGGTGTCGAGTCTGGATCTAATTTTAATGCCAAACATTTAAGAGAACTTCGAATTATTTTTGCATACTTGCTGCGAATAGTGATATGACTGTTTAGTATTGCGTTGAGTTTAACGAATGCTGCTGCGTATTTTAATTACTTTAATGTATGGTAGTAAAGAACTAGACAGTCTTATTTACAACTGTCAAGAGTGAGGTTATTGGACAACGCATGCGAAAAGAGTCATCCATCATTTGGGGGAAGGAAGAATAGTCGATGTATAGTAATGCCTTTTAAGAGACTATACTTTCAGTTGTGTTGACTGTTTGACTGACTGACTGACTGACTAAATGATTGAATGATTGAATGACTGACTGATTGACCGACTGACTGCTTGACTAACTGACTTACTGACTGATTGACTGGCTTACGCTCACTCGCTCTCACTCACCCCACTCACTCACTCGCTCGCCAGCCCCCGCCGGTCGGCCGACAGGCCGTCTGGCATGCTAGCTGGCTGGCTGGCTCCTTGACTGATTGACCGACTTCTTGACTAAATCTAAGCCGTATTTTTAAAATTCTTTTTCTTTCATTTTTAGTTTCTTTTATCCGGAAATTAACATCGTCTGAGACAATAATTATAATGCATCCTGTAAGATCGACTGGGTAGAGAGGGAGCCGTCTCTTGCCTCCCTCACAAGCTCTGTCCATCCCACTCTTCCTCTTTCTGTTCCTCCATAGATTTTCAATCTCTGTCTGTCTGTCTGTCTGTCTCCCTCCCTCCCTCCCTCTCTCCCTCTCTCCCTCTCTCCCTGTCTCCCCTCCCTCTCCCTATCTCCCTCTTTCTCTCTCTCCCTCTCTTCCTCTCTCTCTTTCTCACTCTCTTTCTCTCTCTCGTCTCTGTCTCTGTATGTCTCCCTTTTTCTCTGTCTCTGTATCTGTCTGTCTGTCTGTCTCTCTCTCTCATTTGTCAGACCCCCTTTAGTTTTCCACACTCACAGCACACAGAGCACTTATTCATATTCTTTGCCCCTGATCTGACTTTAGCGCCCATGTAAAAAGACCGTTCCCTAATTCGTTCTCAGCCTCATTTGTCTGTCTGTCTTTACCTGTCTCAACTTCTCTACTGTATATATCTCAATTTTGCTGTCTCTGTTTTGCTGTCTCTATGTTACATGCCTTTTCCATCCTCTTCCTGCCTCTACCTGTTGCATATGTTTCCCTATTCATGTCTTAACTTCTCCTTCTGTCCGCACGTCCCTCTGACGGTTTTCCTTTCCTGCTATGTATGGTCGCATGTCTGCGTGTACGCATGCGTCTGTCTGCAAGTTTCCAAAGCTTATATTGTTGGGCTTCCGTTGACTAGTCTGGTTTTCTCAGTCGGGCAGCATCTGCACTTGATGCTTCAGCTAAACCACAACAAATGTCGACATTTGTTTTCGGTTATGTCGACCTTATCATGCAGGTGTTGGGTCTGGGTTATCAGCGGCTGGGCAGCAGCTGGTCTGATGCCAGACTGATGGCACGGCGAGACAGCCGCTGGAACAATAGATCCGTGTGCCGATCACTATCCGCGTGAACACGTCTGACTAAAATGGCCGCTTCCGGCGTCTTATCTCTGAATTAATCCGATAATCTAATTAAGTAATTCCCAGTGATTATGCTGGCTGGTTTAAGTACACGCTTTGGGAGTGAATTTTTACGATAAGGATGAAACTGGAGTCTTTGCCAGCAGACCAAACTATGCAGCTCCAGTTTTTGAACAACTTAAGACAACTTATCTAATGTTACGTTATGTACTGTTTGCATAAAATGTCTTTACACTCATTGCTTGATAATATTATCTTTAAATTCCAACCTCCAGATCTCATGTAGGAATAGCCTGAGTGCAATAATTAATAATTAAAACGCTTCTGAGAAGCACTTACATGTAAAGTACGCTATGCTAGGTACCTGAATACATACACACGTATATAAATACACACAGATGCACACACATACATGCACATACATAGATACGCATGCATACATACATACAGATTTAGACAAGCACACATGTATATACATACATACATACATACATACATACATACATACATACATACATACATACATACATACATACATACATACATACATACATACATACATACATACATACATACATACATACATACATACTCTCATCATTCTGTAGATTGTCAGCTGTCAAGTTGGGGACATTCTGTTGGCCGGGTTCTATATGTGTGAGGGAGCCTGCAAGTGGAGGCAATGTCCGACTGTTTGCGCATCATTCATCTGCAGATCACCGTGTATACCTAAACTAAGTCTGACATAGTACATGATGGCCAGGAGAGATATTTAGAACATTCATATATTGTTAGGGTCCCACGACTGATTCGTGACTAGTCCTAGGCTGGCCAATAGTCTTGCTTGACTAGTTTCTTTGGCTGAGGAGAGACATCTATCTGGGAAAGATCTCCAATATAAGGACAGAGAATAGGGTGCGGGGCGAAATCTCTGATAATACTGCCGACTGGCTGTGGTCTTGTCCGAGTACTTCCTGTGCACGGTAGTCATCATCATCATCATCATCATCATCATCATCATCATCATCATCATCATCATCATCATCATCATCATCATCGTCATCGTCATCGTCATCGTCATCGTCATCGTCATCGTCATCGTCATCATCATCATCATCATCATCATCATCATCATCATCATCATCATCATCATCATCGTCATCGTCATCGTCATCATCAACCATCAACCATCATCAACCATCATCATCATCATCATCATCATCATCATCATCATCATCATCATCATCATCATCATCATCATCATCATCATCATCATCATCATCATCATCATCATCATCATCATCATCATCATCATCATCATCATCATCATCATCATCATCATCATCATCATCATCATCATCATCATCATCACCATCGTTTCCTGACACCAGCCATTTGGCGGCGATGGGCACGAATAAATGATCATCGTCCTCTGTCATTTGTCAAATCACGTTCGCATATTCCATTTTATTCTGAATCTGTTTTTTGCAAAGGACGAAGTCGGTGACTGGAGAGATTCTGGTAAATGGCGTTCTGCGCGATTTGCGAAAGTTCCGCAAGACGTCATGTTACATCATGCAAGACGACCACCTGCTGCCGAATCTGAGCATCCTCGAGGCAATGATGTGCTCGGCTAATCTCAAACTTCCGGGCAGCCTCAGTCGCCAGGAAAAAGCGGCCATCGTAAGAAGTCTTTCTTTATGCCTGTCCAATGTGTCCATATGCCTTTATATCTCTGTCTATGCCTCTTTTTCTGTTTCTGTGTATGTTTCTGTGTTTCTCCTTCTCTGTTTTGATGTCAGTTCTTAGCAACATGAAACTTAAAGGGTTGGAAATTGGGAATTAATGTTACTTTTGTACACGTTTTGAAATTGCTCCAGCTTGAGGTTCATTGGGGGATATTTAACAAGTGATGTACAGCTACTATATGTAGGCCTTAGGCTACATCTACTAGGGTCGCCAATGAATTCCTTCATGAATTCGTGCTAAGTAATTTGTTGATACTTCCGAATAATTCGACAACTTCATTCTTAAAATCGATCCATTGATTGACTATACGTTTTGATTTGTTCTTTCTTTCACCTGCCTATTCGTTCATTCATTCTTTTGTCCATGCATGCATTGTTATTTTTGCTTAATTTTTCTTCAACCTAGTCATTCAAATGAAAATCCATTATAGTTGAGTGCGTCTTGTTCTTTAGGTGGATAAGATTCTCTCCACTCTGGGCTTGCAGGACTCCAAGTCCACGTGGACAAGCAAACTATCTGGTGGCCAACGAAAACGACTTTCCATTGCCCTGGAACTTGTCAACAATCCTCCTGTCATGTTCTTCGATGAACCCACCAGGTACTAAGCCTGGCCATGGGCAACCTAACTAATGTAGCGTGATGTAGACATATCCTGTTTGATGACGGTGTAAGTTACAGCAGTAAGGACTTGCACCGATGACAATACTCTGACTTGGCTCTGGCGGCGTCCCACAGGACAGTGAAAACAGAATGATTCTGTGTACAGTAAGCGGACGGCGATGACGGTGTTGTGGTTGCTCTTGTTGTTGTTGTTGTTGACTATGATGATGATGATGATGATGATGATTATTATTATTATTATTATTATTATTATTATTATTTTTTTTTTTTTTTTTTACCCGAGGTATCATGGATCCCTCAGGATTTATTTAAGAGCAGATTTATTGTCTGGAGGGTCAGGCCTCGTCTTCAGGGTTTGAAGGAAATGTACCTTTAAAAGAGACAAGGTTATTATTATTATTATTATTATTATTATTATTATTATTATTATTATTATTATTATTATTATTATTATTATTATTATTATTATTATAATGTTTATTATTATTATTATTAGTTTTTTTATATTATTATTGTTATTATTATTATTATTATTATTATTATTATTATTGTTATTATTATTATTATTATTATTATTATTATTATTATTATTATTATTATTATTATTATTATTATTATTATTATTATTATTATTATTATTATTATTATTATTATTGTTATAATCGTTTCGTCATTGAACATGATTACTGTTATCAAATGCAATCAGCAACTTCGTTGTTAATCGAGCCAAATGCTCAGGGCCGCCAGAGAAGTATCGTGCAGATAAGAAGCAGCCAAGGTATTGCTCATGGTCGCATTCCAGATAAGGCTGCGATCAGCGTGCCACGGAATCCGGTCATTGCCGTCGGCCCTCAAAAGCCCCGCGAGTTCCTTAGTGGAAGGAAAGCCAGCGCCGGTCCACAGACTGTGAGAAATTATTATTATTATTGTTATTTCATGCCCCGAGGTACACAGGATCCCTCAGGGACTTAAACATTTATTAAGAGAGTGAAAAACGTCTGGAACGGCACCTGTTTGTCGAGTTCCAGTCCAGCAAAAGTACCGCGGAACGCCACCGCATTGAACCGTTGGATCGTCAGAGCCAGGCATTGAAATCAAATTATTATTGTTGTTTGAAGAGTTTTGAAGCGCAAGTTGTATAAGCTTGTGTCTAAATACACCGCGAATGCTCTAACCACTTGTCTGTCTGGTTTGTATGCAGTGGTCTGGACAGCGCCTCTTGCTACCAGTGCCTTGTTCTACTCAAGTCCTTGGCTCAGGGAGGACGCACCATCATCTGCACCATACATCAACCAAGTGCCAAACTCTTCGAAATGTTTGATCACGTGAGTCTTCCCGGTCTTTGCACTTCTCTTCAACTTCTTTAAGGAGATTTCAGTTAAGTAAAGCTCAGGCTGTCTGCCCGCAGCTAGGCAGTGTTTAATCTAGACGTCTTTTGGGGGGGAAATTTCCCCCCCCCCCAGGATTGAAGTTTCCCCCCAGAACTCAGCAATATTGTAAGGCAGACACCTTTTTGGGGGGAAATTCCCCCCCCGAGAAACCTTGTTTCCCCCCAGAACAGGGGGACTAGATTACACACTGGCAGCTAGGGCTAGCTGTCTCTCTGTCGATGCGGACTGTCTGCCTGCTTGTCTGTCCTTTATTGTGTGTATAGCTAGAATCCCGTCTTTGTATGTGCCACTGCAGTTCTCACTGTATATAGTATTCTTGGATGTCCTATTGTTTCCCTATGTGTGGTTGGTTTGTCTGCCAGCCTGCCTGTCTCTGCGTGCATTGTTTTCTTTCTTTCTTTCCTGTGTCTCTTATAAGTTCGGTATTCTGATGTTGCAGTTGTATATGTTGGCGGAAGGCCAGTGCATCTACCATGGCACCATACCTGGACTGGTTCCCTACCTCCAGTCTTTGAATCTCATCTGCCCTCCCTACCACAACCCGGCAGATTACGGTGAGCCACAACAATTTCTCTGTAAATCCTTAATCGCCACAGAAACTGACTGACTGTCTGTCTGACAGACAAACAAGAAGACCAATTCCTTGACTGGCTGGCTGACTCTCTGACTGACTGACTGACTGACTGGCTGATTGGTTGACTAGTTGACTGATTGAGGATATGCTCAACATTTTGCCTATACATCTCGTCATTATCAAAACGACACAATTCTTTTCATATTGGCATCTATTTCGAGGACAGAAAACTCACAAAATTAATGAGCAATAGTTCCTGGATTTAGTGGACTTAAGTTGAGCGTTGATCAGTTTTCGTTTAAGATTGTTCTTCTGGTCTGTAGTGATGGAAGTGGCTTCCGGTGAGTATGGCGACATGGTTCCGAACCTGGTGGTCGCAGTTCGAAACGGAGTCTGTGACCGACCTCCGCAGCCCAAGAAGGCCACGACTATCGAAAACGGCGTACCCAGAGGATGCAAATCGGAGGACGGAGAAGGCAGAAGGGTCGGGAGAAGAAGAGGATATAGAGGAAGTGAAAAAGGTGATACAAACTGTGCCAATCATATGTCGTCACCTGCGACCAAAAGAAATGCTTCATCTCACGCCTCGCTGGAGTCCAGGTTAGTCGTTTAAGCTAGATAGCCTTTCATCATCATCATCATCGTCGTCGTCGTCATCATCATCTCAATCATCATTATCATCATCATCATCGTCGTCGTCATCATCATTATCATCATCATCATCGCCATCGCCATCATCATCATCATCGTTATCGTCATCGTCACCGCTATCATGATTGTCATTGTGGTCGTTACCATCCTCCTCATCATTACCATTATCTTCGTCGTCATCATCGTGTCATCTTCGTCGTTATTGTCATGGAGTCAGTTATCGTCGTCATCGTTGTCATCGTGATAATAATCATAAAATTATCGTCAACATCAAGACTAGTTGCAGCTGTCTGCAAAAATTACGAAGTAGGCTACACATGCACTACACATCAGTGAGTGAGGTACAATTTCATGACATTTTATACTCGCCTTCATTAGGCTGAAAAACAAGAAGCTTCCAATCAAAGAGACTTTAACGAGCATTTAAAAATGTGAAACTTAGCCAACAGAGCTCTTTGAGGCACGGATATAATTTAGTGCATAGCGCAGATTACAGATAGGCCCTATGCAGTACTGTACTGAAACTTCTGAAAGCTGGAAAATGGGCCTTGAATTGCCTATGTAAATATTAATAATTTTTGTTGAGGTTGTGGTGTAATTGTATTTCCGAGTGTTGTTTTAACATTTGTCTGAAAAGTCACTGCGTAGCGTGTTATTGTTTAATTGACAGAATTGCGTCGTATGAGACTATTATGTTCAAATGAACGACACAGAGACAGACAGAGACAGACAGAGACAAACAGACAGACAGACAGACAGAGTGATAGATAAATAGATAGATAGATAGATAGACAGACAGACAGACGGATGGATGGATGGATGGATGGATGGATGGATGGATGGATGGATGGATGGATGGATGGATGGATGGATGGATGGATGGATGGATGGATGGATGGATGGATGGATGGATGGATGGATGGATGGATGGATGGATGGATGGATAGATAGACAGACAGACAGAGACCGAGACAGAGACCGAGACAGAGAGACAGAGTGATTAGAACGAATGGACGATTGGCAGAGAGAAAGATTATCTTCTTTATAATTATATGTCAACTTTAAAATGATATTCACTGGACGAAACAGATGCCAGTAAAGAAAATTGGCTGACTGCATGATTGACTGATTGACTGGTTTTCTGACTGGCTGATTGACTGACTGAATGAAATAATGACTGACTGGCTCACTCGTTCACTCAGTCGCTTGCTCACTTACTGACTCACTTTTCTGTTTTAATTCTAAGAATCGACTGGGATGTCGCTGCATGTAGAGATATGAACCTTCAGGAAACTGACATTCTGAGCGACGAGGAAGATGTGGAGGGAAAGGAAGACGGATATTTGGAGGAAGGGAACAGCCAATCGGATGCGTCGACAGAAAAGGTATTGCTTGATACATTCTTGTGGTTTTAATTGCATGTGTCGTTGTCTCTCAACTGATCCAACAAAAGATCTTATGTAGCGCAACTGTATGATGCTCCAAGCATCAGTCGATGGTAAATACTAAGAAAAAAAGGTTGTGCAAGTCAAATTCCAGGGTGAGTCCAGTCGACAGACAAGTAGGGAATCCGAGAAGATACGGAAACAGCCTATACGGAGAAAATGGGTCCAGGAAAAGATGAGTTTTTTAATTGAGATCTGTTCGATGGCCATAACAGACTGTAGAGGGAACATTTCCCGAAAGCTTAATTCCAGTCTAGGGCCACATGCAGACAAGACTGGCTGTATATATTCAAGAGCCGTCGTTGTACACGAAATTTAGTCTTCGGAGTCAGTAAGGACTGAAGATAACAAGATTAAGTGAAATGTAGTCTTCTAGAATCTATTAAAGTCTAGAAAGTTATTGGTTTTTCTATTGGTGGCCAATGCAATAATTTTAGGATCGATAGGATGTTTATAGTTTGGAATTTAAGTGATAGCTCTCTCTCTCTCTCTCTCTCTCTGTCTCTCTGTCTCTCTGTCTCTCTCTCTCTCTCTCTGTCTCTCTGTCTGTCTCTCTCTCTCTCTATCTCTGTCTGTCTCTCTCTCTGTCTCTCTCTGTGTGTCTCTGTCTCTCTCTATCTCTGTCTCTGTCTTTCTCTCTCTCTCTCTCTCTCTCTCTCTCTGTCTGTCTCTCTCTACGTGGTCTGTCTGTATTCTGCTAAAATTAAAAGCTCATGAATAGTGCTAT
>OY744604.1:67616719-67631719 GCA_963556255.1 Allolobophora icterica | reverse complement strand
AATATATTAGTCAAGCTAAACACGAGTTAAAATCTGTAACATGGTTATATCTGTGTTTCAATTCCTTTCCTGCATAATTATGTCTTTCAGTGTGCTGGATTGCTTTCATCGTGTGTGTATTTGGGTCAAGTATCGAAAGCCAAAAGAAGAAGACGTGCGGTGGTTTTTAATTATGTATATTTGAATTTAGAATGCAATAACATAATACTGTGAAATTTCTTCTGTCGATTTCACTTGACTAATGCAGACTTCGTTTGAATCATGTCGCAGAGAGAAATAAGTTCTTTCTTATCTAATTATATAATAATCTGTTATCAGTAGTAGACCTCTGTTAAAAGAAGGTTCCAACACATTTTCATTAAGAGAATTTGAAAAAATTTCATTAAAAAAATATATATATATACATATATTTTATAATGTTTTAATCTCTTACCAATCACCAAACCGACAGCCAATAGAACAACTAAGAGTTTCATCGCTGCTGAATCAGCAAATCAGGGTTAGGGTTCTTCTTCAAACGCGAATGTTGTGTAGAATTCAGTCAACGCTGAATAGCTCTTGCTTCTATGATCCTTAGTGTACGCTTTATATAGATGTACTTTCTATTCCAGGCCTAAATGAGTCTAAACAGCTTTAGGTTGATGCGATATGGAAAAGGTGCATTGTCATCATAGCGTGCCTACACTCTAAGGCTAGTGAACACGCCAATGTAAGCTGGTGTGTCTGAAAGTAAAACACAGTTGTTGTGACCTACACATTCTGCTTATAGTAGCTTATAAGAAGCCACGTTAACTGTCTGGCAGCAGGCTAATGTTCTCATCCTTTATAGTTTAGTGTCGTAATCGTAATATCCAATTTTCTGAAACGCCGCTTAAAGCTAAGCGCAGAGCACCAGCTTATTCACGAGCGCTGCTTCATATCAGAGAGGTTGTCCAGAGATCGACGTCCATTGGTGGTCCGAGTCCGGTTGCCAGAGAGACCAGAGAGAGGAAGAGCAGCTGTTGCGGAGGGTTTCGTTGAGGACGAGAGAGCTTGGAGGGTAGAGGATCGGATGGATTTGGGTAGGAATTCTTGAAGAGGTGAGTTTTCAATTTCGAGTTGAGTTTTTTTAGTTTAATAGGCCTATAGTGTGTACCACGATCTGTCGATAAGCAATGAAACCTCATAAATGTCTAATTTTAATAAACATTACCTGTAAAACTTCAGCTGGGCTAACTGGTTAGCACTTAAATTCTTCTCAAATGATGTAGGCCTAAAAATAAGTTCATCAAATCGCTTCTCGAAACACATATTTTGTTTTAATGAGCTACTTAAAATTCCACAGGTGGCGGTTGTTTATAAATAACAATGACAGTTTTCCAGTACAATTCGCGATGAGAGTCAAAGAATTTTTATAAAACGCGAGATAACGAACTCGACTCAAATCGCATCTAATCAATTTAATTGAATCCTCGTCAATATTAAGCATGAACGCTCCTGCCTTGCTAGATGCTCTGTACTTTTCTCATTTAGTCTGCGCACATAGCAGAAAAACAGACAGCCAACAATGTACAGTTGAATTTCTTAATGATGGATCACCAGGGCATAGGCGTAGCTACATGGAGGCAAGAGGAGGCATTTGCCTCCTCTTGGTTTTGCAGATTTTAAAATTTCCCTTGGATTATAGCCGTGAATCCTCAAGTAGAGCCCATTAGAGGTGGGTGTTGTCTCCTCTTGAACGGAAGAACAAATTTCACCCCCCCCCCAAAGGTCGATGACTAAAAATAAGGTCGTCAACTTTTCGTAGCAAATTTGTAGAAAAGATGCCGAAATTCAGAAATGTTCAGAGCGAAATTCTTAAAAATGTGCCCGTGACCTCTCAAACAAGATCGCCGCCACTGGATAAAAGTTTTGACAAGCACTAGTTGCCTCCTCTTGAATTTAAGTCTGGCTACGCCCCTGCACCAGGGGCGTAACTTCGGTCCAAAAAGTGTGAGGGTATAACCGTTATATCAATAGGAATATCAATAGGAATATTGTATAAATTTCATTTCCATGATTATATCTCTTCAACTGTTTATGAAACAAATGCTTTATTGTAACATTACTAATGGCACCACTATAGGATGCTGAGCGCACTAAGTATATATGCCATTATGGAACGCGGCGAAGAGTTTACATTGTTGCATTGTTAAGAAAATGGCCTTGCCCAGACTATGTAGAATTAGGGGTCCATACATTGTACTCGTAAACGAATTGCATGTATATCTCTCGAATATTTATTCACAGCCAATGTATATTAATTATGTTAACTTGGTGTTAGATTGCAATGATTCCTGAATGATTCTAATGATGAGTTATCAGGTTTTTCAGTCATTCATCAGTAAGCCTACTGACTTCCCAATACCAGCTGGAACTCGCTTCTTCTGATTTTAGCTGCAGATAGCCTGCCATTCAAGTGGCATCAAGGTAGATTCGATTACTTGTTACAGTAGTGATAGTGTTAGTAGTGGTATTAGTTAGTAGTAATAGTAGTAGTAATAGTAGCCGCAGCAGCAGCAGCAGTAGTAGTAGCTGTAGTAGTAGTAGTAGTGTGGCGTTCGGCTCGCCCTCTAGCGACCACGCGCCCTGTTGCAAGGCATCGACTGACTGGACAAAACGTGCGGGATTTGAACCCGGGACCATGTGGGGCTTAATTCTTACCTCTACACCACTTGTGTCGAGCACTATATGTTTTTCTAGTACCAAGGATGTTTCCTGGCATATGGCTGCGTGTGTGAAAGGTCCTTCTGCCCTTACAACAGTATTTTCGGCGGGAAAGTTCCCGCGCAAACTGCCAACTTCCCGTGCTAGCTGTGACATGCTAGTTCCTAGCTGTGACACGCAATTTTCTAATTTCTTCTGGCGCAAGATAAATCCTCTCATTATTTCACACAATTCAACAACTTCGCCTGTAGAAATGGCAGCTGAATTTGCTGTCATCATTTTATTTATGCTTCAAACTGATTTATATTTATTAGAATTTAAATGAATTAAAGTCTGCTAATAGCCTACTAATGATTGTCAATGTTCTCAAATCCGCTAATACAGAATTAAAACTACACATTCGTGTAATAAATGTCAAACAGATACATTTGCGAATATACGAAATCTATTTCCGATTCTCTTTATCGGAAGAATCCTTAATTAACTTATTTATCCTTTATACACAATTCGATTTATAATAGCGCTTTACAAATCCTCACATTCAACGACACCATCGAGCGATCCACCGATCGATACCAAAATACCAATAAAGCAATTGGAATCGATACGTAACCTCTACCCCGTCAGAAATCACTGATTCACAAATGTTTTCCAGTCAATCAACCGACTTAGATCCGTCGAAAGATCTTTTCAGACACAGATCACCGCGTCGAAAAATTAAACTTCACCAACATGACATGTCCAACGGCGACGAAAACAACACAGAAAAGGCGCGTAGCATGCCAGGCCTCGCTGTTTTATAAACTTTTCCTTCGCGCTAAATATTCCCGGGTATTTTCTAACCATTCAGAAACCTCCATTCTGTCAGGTGCATACAGAAATCTGCCGCGCTAGTCTAGAATTGGTAGTCTACTACTAGACTTAATGAGATGCGATAATATGTTAATTACTCTGTGTGCGTGGCAGCATTTATGTTGCGCTAACCATTCGTTTAAACACACATTATATAAATTGACGTTCGTCACAGTAGTAATAGTAGTAGTAGTAGTAGTAGTAGTAGTAGTAGTAGTAGTAGTAGTAGTAGTAGTAGTAGTAGTAGTAGAAGTAGTAGTAGTAGTAGTAGTAGTAGTAGTAGTAGTGGTGGTGGTGGTGGTGGTGGTGGTGGTGGTGGTGGTGGTGGTAGTAGTAGTAGTAGTAGTAGTAGTAGTGGTAGTAGTAGTAGTAGTGGTAGTAGTAGTAGTAGTAGCAGACTAGTAGTAATGGTAGTGGTAGTGGTAATGGTAAGAAAAATATTTCATCACAATTTAATGTCAGACTGCTAGACTTGGATATGCATGTTCAGCTGATATGGATCTACGTCTTTATATAATTATGACAGGTATCATGAATTTTCACCACTCAGACAAAAGTGTTTTTTTAAGATTTAGTCTACAACAAAATATTCAAAGAATACCTAGGCTAAACAATTTCGTTAAAGGTTCTTTAACCCTGCCAGCATTTCCATGGGCATTAGATGGGACCCACGTGGACTCTGTACGGGTCACATACGGGAATATGGTCCTATCCGGGCTCCACGTGCGCATGCCGGCGGGGAATTCTTATGAATTCAGAACTCTTTTTCTTTAACTGCATCCCTTTCTCTTGCAAATGCGTACTTTTAGTTTTTTCCTAGAAAATGATAAAACAACAAGCAGTTATAAATATTTAGCGCCAAATTCGGATTACTATTTGACAATTTGTAAAATAGTTTTTAGATTTTTATCATTATAAACACGAACTAACACATTGGCCCAGCAATAATTATATAATTCAATTTTATTGTATCCTATCTGATATGCTTTCCAGTTTCATTGGGTATTACCTTATCATATCCCATTACAAAATATCCAATCCTAACTTACCTCTCACTCAATTTCTAAATTCTATTCTATCTTAACTTTGGTATACTATCGACCCTTACTGGTGTATATTATGTCGGCTCTATTCTTAACTTTTCTATTCCGATCATGACTTTTCCTCCTGTCCATTTGCTTTGCATGACACTTAAATGCATCAGGTTCAAGTCAGTGAAGAGCCATCCAATCTTCTCCTGCTTTAACCCATTCTTTCGTATCGTGTGGTAAAGCATGGAAATCCAAATGTTCCTGTAGTAGACTAATATCCAAATGTAGACAACAGTATGCATGAACGTGTTTAGACTGTAGAAACGTTCATCAACGGAGGTTGTCCAGTGGAAATTTTCTGCTTAAGATCCATAGTTCAATTAACATAGAATATCGTTTTGTTCGTCGATTCATACACTAAAAGTTATGCCTTCAACTGCTTTGTATAAATCTGTAACCAAGTGGCAGCACACATGAAAAACCAAGTCTGCTACATGAGTGTATAAATAAACTGCCTTGGATTCTCTTCAATTCCGCTTTAGCGAAAGGCGCTAAATAATTATTTGATCTAAGCCATGTTAACACCATAACAGAATGAATATAAATAGCCTAAGATTGTACACAATGTGAAACGGAAATGTACTTGTCTAACCCAGTCTTGTTGTCAAGACCTTAAACCTCAAGACCAAGACCAAGACCAAGACCTTGAACCTCAAGACCAAGACCAAGACCAAGACCTTGAACCTCGAGACCAAGACCAAGACCAAGACTTTGAACCGCGAGACCAAGACCAAGACCAAGACCTTGAACCTCAAGACCAAGACCAAGACCAAGACCCAAAAAATCGCAATCAGGTCAAGACTTCTAAAATTGTCAAGTCGGAATAATCGCTATTTTAATGAAAACATGAGTTTTATTTTATTTAATTGCAAACTGCAGAGAAATCCGAATTTGTATTCAAAAGTCCTTCATGCAAACTATTATTCCAAATGCCTTTTGTAATTTTATAAAAACCAATTCGCTCAGAATTTCTGACCAAGACGTGCCTGGTGGGCCTCATAAAAATTCCGCCATGTGAAAAAAATATGTTCTACAGGTGCTGAAGTCGCTGACACACACACAGAAGCTTTTCAAGCACTGGATGTAAATGTACAGATATTGATCCCGTTTGAAATCTTCCCATGGTTTATCATACCGTCTGATACAGAATAACTGTCGCTGCTGCCAATGGGTTTTCCTGACCAACAAGACCTGTATCCATCCATAGATATTGGTCGTATGATGCAAGCAGGCTTGATACAGAATTCTTGAGTTTTGTTAAATGACTGTTCATATTGACAGCCGGTCTTGGTCTTGGTCTTGCGAGACCAAGACCAAGACTTTGAACCTCAAGACCAAGACCAAGACCAAGACCTTGAACCTCAAGACCAAGACCAAGACCAAGACCTTGAACCTCAAGACCAAGACCAAGACCAAGACTTTTTAAAACGAACTCGAGTGCACTCGAGACCAAGACCTTGGTCTCGAGGACAACAAGACTGGTCTAACCTGATTAAGATAGTTTCTGATGGTCTCCATATTTTTGCTGGCAGGTCCTGCTGCACGATCGTCGTCTAGCACTACCCTTTCTACCAAGACATTCAGTGCGACATTGTTCGAGCAAAGACTTCGATTGACCGTTGGCATTTCCATTCCCTGGCGCCACTCCTCCGTCGCCCGTCTGTAGTCCACCTGTTTGACGCTTATGAACTTCCTTGTCTTCTCTGGCGAGGCACGTTCCTTAAATTGAAAACCATGTAACAGTCGACTGCATTTTAATCAGCATACATATTTGTCTAAGATTGCGCAATAACGTGAAACAGAGAAGATCTATTTGTTTTGCCTGATTTAGGGCCTCATTTGCAACTTCCGTTTTAGAGGCCTGTGTCAATGCAGGTTGGTTGTTTCATGAACTCCCGTGCATTTCTCTGCTTTTTATCCAATAGTTTCATTTGGGGTTTTCACCGCAAACACTGCGACTTTTTTTTAGCAAATCTCTGTCGAAAGCTTCTCAGATTTCCTGTATTCTCTGGAATATGCGCGTCCCTTTAATTGAAAAAATGTAGCAGTGAGCTAAAAACGAGCTATAATCATTAACTTATTTTGTCTCTGTGTTTTAATTCCTTTCCTTCGTATGTCTTTCAATTTGCTGGATTGCAATCATCGTGTGTGTACGTTGGTCAAAAATCCAAAGAACAGGTGGTGCGATCTCTTTTAATTATGTGTATTTTTAATTTATGCTGTGAAACCTTTTCTGTCGATTTGACTGGTCTAACGCAGACTTCTTCTAAATAATGTCGCAGAGAGAAATAAGTCCTTCCCGTCTAATTACATAATACTCTGTTATCAATAGTAAACCTCTGTTAAAAGTAGGTTCCAATACATTTCTATTCAGAAACTTTGAGAAAATTTCATTAAAAATATACATATTTTACAATGCTTAATCTCTTACCAATCACCAATCCGACAGCAAGCAGAACGACGAAGAGTTTCATCGTTGATGAATCAGCAACTTTTAGAACTTCAGAAGGGAATGATGTGTGGAATTCAGTCAACGCCGCTTACCTCTTGCTTTTATTATATATATATAATATTATATATATCTATATATATATATTATTCTTAGTAGGGGTCAGCCGGGTAGACATTTTCAACCGAGTACCGAATTCGAGTATTTGGATATACTGTTTGCCGGATCCGGGTACGAACCGAGTACCATTTGTTTCATGTGCGAAGCTTCACATTTTCATGTAATGAAAAATTATCGAAATAAGTTTCTGTACTTGTAATAGCTGACAACTACATTTTGAATTTTAGAAATAAATAATCAGTTAAATGGACTTGACTTCCGTTGTGGACTTCCGGTGTTGGTGTTTTTTTAATATGCTAGATGAAGCTCAAAGCTGATATCATGAGCCTACAAATTCCGGCATGTAAGGCAGACGAGCAACTATTTGTGTGTACAGCATTTGCCGAGGCGAATACTTCCGAATAGTGCCGAAAAACGGGATAATCGGCCGAGGCAAATGTTCGAGGCGATTTCCGGCTGACCCATAATTCTTAGTATGCGCTTCAGTATTATTCCAAGCGTAAATGAGTCTAAACAGCTTTAGGTTGATACGATATAGAAGAAGTGCATTGTCATCATCACGTGCCTACACTCTAAAGCTAGTGAACAGTGTAAGCTGGTGTGTCTGAAAGTAAAACACAGTTGTTGTGACCTACACAGACTGATAAGAAGCCACGCTAACTGTCTAGCAGCAGGCTAATGTGCTCATCCTTTATAGTTTAGTGTGTACTGTGTACGACGATCTGTCGATGAGCAATCGAACCTCATTAATGTCTAATTTTAATGAACATTACTTGTATAATCTCAGCTGGACTAACTGGTTAGCACTTAAATTCTTCTCAAATTATGTAAAAGTATGTTTATCAAATCGATTCTCGGAACACACAGGCCCTACTTCGTTTTAATGAGCTACTTTAAATTCCACAGGTGGCGGTTGTTTATAAATAACAACGATAGTTTTCCAGTACAATTTTCGATGAGATTCAGATAATTTTCATAAAACACGAGACACCGAATTCAACTCAAATCTCATTTAACTATTTTCGTAGTGCAGTTAATCGCGACTTTATTGAATCTTCGTCAATATTTGAACGCTTCTGTCTTGCTAGGTGAACTGAAGATTCTTACAATAGCCTAGTCTGCGCACACAGCAGAAAAACAGAGAGCAGCTGAGCAAGCAGCATCAATATGGGCAGCAGCAGCAACAACAACAACAACAACAATAATAATAATAATAATTATTATTATCATTATTATTATTATTATCAGAGTGGCTATAAAGCACTAGGTCGTATCTACACTGGTGCAATCCTTTGTCCTGTCGCAGCTTGACCATTGCAATGGGATGCTGCTAGGCCTACCCGGATAGCGCCTTCACCAGCTTCAACTAAGTGTTGAATGCAGCGGTCCGACTCCTGGCAAATCTTCTGTGGTACGCGCATACATGACGCCGACCAATGATGATGATTGCTTCTTAAGATGGTAGTGGTGGTGATGATGATGGTGATGATAATGCTGATCAGGTGATGATGGTAATGATGATGATGATGATGATAATGATGGTGGTGGGGTGATGATGATGATGATGATGATGACGACGATGATGATAATGGTGATAGTGTTGACGATGATAATGGTGATGATGATAAAGATGATGGTGATAACGATTAGGCTGTACCGAATAGGTGATCATCACTGTTCGGCCGAATACGAATAATTGGACCAACTATTCGGCCGAATACGAATACGAACAGTGCACAAAATAGGTCTAACGACAACATTCAAAAATACGTTAACGTTCACTCGCTGTACACAACGAATTAGACTACTGACGCTGTAATACCGCAGTCCAGGCAGTAGGTAACGCCTGCAGTGGCGGCGCCAGAAATTTTTTGTAACCATGGAGAGCGCGGTAGTGCGAGCTTAAATGGTGACCATATAAGATCGCGCTACCGCTCTTGCCATAAATCGCCCCAGTACTATTATATTTGTCTATAGTCAGGAGGCCAGATGGGCGAAGCCCCCCGGAAGCTGAAGGCCTTTTGACATTTGTAAAGCAAATTTTAACATTTTAGTGAATTAAGTGATTTTATATCTCACGATATAACAAATATGCCCAAACAAATTCTGTACAGGGCAACAATTCTGGCAGGGCATCGACCAGGGCAAACAGTGTTTAATCTAGACGTCTTTGGGGGATGTCCCACCAGGATTGATGTTCCCCCCCAAAGAGGCCGCAATATTATAATGTAGAGACCTTTTTGGGGAGGGGAAAGACCACCCCTAGGATACATGGTTTCCCCCGAGAGGTGAGTAATATAGGTTTCGAGAGACGAATTCCTAAAAAAAGGTCATCAACCTTTTTTGAGAGATTAATTCCTATAGGAAAAGTTTAAAAAGTTGGATGAATGACTAAAAAAGTCATCAACTTTTTTTGAAGATTAAAGTTTAAAAAGTCTGTATGAAAGTTTAAAAAGTCTTAAACTCTTTCAAGATCAAGATGGATGAAATGACCAAAAATTGGTTGGTCCCCCAGAAACCTTGTTCCCCTCCCAGAAGAGGGGGGGCTAGATTAAACACTGCAGGGCAAAAGCTTTTTCCCAGGGCATTTGCCCTGGCGCTGGTGTAGCGCCGCCTCTGACACCCAGCTCGGCTTGTAATAGCGACAACTTTTTCGATGATTAATTTTATCAGCTATGCAAGAAGAGGATCGTCGTTCGAAGTATCTGAATGATATGTCACGTGAACTAGAAATACTAGACATTGCAATCATCCAAGAATCAAGTCACTGCTTCTGCGCTCGACAACAACCATTCCCTCCAGTGCTTCAGTAGAGAGACTGGTTAGTAGTGCAGCAATAATTCTCACCAAGAAAAGTAAGCGCTTATCCAATGAAACTGTTGCTCTTACTGATCAAAGTTAACAAGAACTAGCCTACTCACTGAACGTTACTACACTAGAAATTTTCAAGCTTTCTCAACAATTATATGTAAATGACACCGGTAATAGCTAAACAGTTTTTAAATAGTCGTGTGGTATCTGCACTAGTCCAGCTATTTACTATTTTAAATACTAATTCAATAGTTTTCTGCAGGTACTATTTACTGTTCTATTTAAATAGTCAACCTGACTATTGACTCCAACACTGAGCGCTTTTAGGCAGTTCTAAGAAAGGCACTATATAAATGTTTTAAAAGAGAGTTAAGAAACAGATTGAAACTCCGACTGTTGTGTGTTTTCCTGGAATCGTTTCTTTTAATTCAATTGTGACTCAAAACTCGTTTCCTAATACCGTCTGGATAACGGAATGGTGCATATCCATTTAAGATGGCACCAATTATCTATCAAGATAGAAGCAACTCCATTATCACTCTTTCTTTAAGATCATAGTCCACAATGCTCAAGACAGGTTTCAGCGTCGGTGCATGTCTAATTATATTTGAGCAATTTGTTTATTTATTCTGCTCCTGTAATCGCAACCTATTTGCTGCTGTGTTTTAGTTTTCTTCTGTCCAATGGATAATTTGCTTTTAGAGAGTAGCTTAGTTTAGAAGCGACTATCGTAGTATCGTACATTAGGATAGCGGCGCGATTGGATTTTAATATAATTATTTCCTAACAAGAACCAATTAGGAGGCGTTCTAACACCAGTGTTTCTTTTTCAAGCCAGTTCCTGCCGCGTCCCCCCCCCCCAGTTCTGACTGTTTTCCAGTCAGTTCCTGATGTGTTCCAGCCAGTTCCGACTGTGTTTCATTCAGTTTTTGATGTGTTCCAGCCAGTTCCTACTGTGTTTCAGCCAGTTCCACTTGTCATATGATTTGCAATAATCTTGCAACGCAGAGTAGGCTATACCCACATTACCGACCATAGCAGTTGATAACTTTTGACTTACTAGGAACTCGATCAAAGACTCATCTTTTAAAACCCCAGTGGGAGCTGGCACCTATCACTTTTGACTTTTAGATTTCGACTTCAAATCTAATACGACCATGCCTCTTCACCGATTTTTGTTTTTAAAGAAGCGCCAGTGAATAACCTGATTGCCATGCCTTGGAGTTTTTGGTGCTGAAGAAACACAGTGATGGGTTTATGATGCCATTCAGTTTTCATTTGATGTATCTTTCTTGTCCTCGGGGTCTCAAATCTGAAATTTCTAATAAGTCTACAATTCTTCAACAATAATGTTCAAAGATTATAAATTGGCGAGTCGCCACGCATCCGTTACTTGTCCACGAAAGTTGATAATACTCGCTCTCAGCTATCAAAAATTCAGCAAAGCAAAAACATGGCGGAAATACTATGAATATATGAACTATGTAATAGTGTAATATCCACAGCACAAATTCCTAAATTCGCAGAATGTCGACTTTAATACGCTTAGCCGTCATTTTCCCTTGCATAGAGCCGCTGGTTTATGCTGGACTTCATTTGCTGTGATGGGGGCTCTGTCGAAGTGAAAACTGCGGCTTCATCTCCATGGATTGGACGTCTTTACATGTTGGCGACACCTTGTGTCAGCTTCTGCAACTGCTCAACGAGTTTCCCATTTTCACAACAGTAATGAATGCGTGTGTTTCATCGTCATCACGTACTTCATGAAGTTTAACTGTTGACCTTCCTGTGAGGCAGTTGCAAAAACTGGCACTAGGTGTCGTCAGCATGTAGAACATCCATACCATAGAGACCATAAGCCTATCGTTACTGTCACGGAGTCACCGTTGAATTGCATTGTCTCATGCTTGCAGTGAAATCTACTCAACATTTTCCCAACTCTCTGTTTTGGGCATGGCACGAATCAGACGGACTAATAAGTAAATACGAGTAGCCCTAGCTGTCGCCTCATACACAGCTCACACACGTAGGCTAACTTTCATGTGTAAGTAATTTCAAGCTGCGATAATTCGGTCCTTTTAAGCTTTAAAGTTTCTACTTTGACCAGTCTTATTCAAAGCGTAGAATGTAAAACGAACTGTTTGCTCTTCTGATAGTTGAGAAGATTCTGCAGTAGTTGGCTGCTCGTGCGTTCATGCGCTATACAAAGAATAGTCGATTCAACTACTATACTATCATCCACCGTGATAGTTATTGCCATCACCAGCTGCTGAAACTGTTACCATCATCTATCAGTTAATGAAGTATTTAACTATTTATTGCACAATGCGATACAACGCAACTAAATTGGATAATACCTCCTTAGCACTGATCGGAGGTCATCTTGAAACTGGACAACAGGAAACATAAAGAATCACAGGGTACCATAAGTTCCGGCTTGGCTGTCCACAGCGGCACAGCCCAAGGTTATTATATCTCTTTGGGTTAATCAAATGATGTAGGCCTACTTGCGATGCCTCTTGGATCCTCAGGAACAACAAAACAGAGCCACGGATACTATTATATAGCTCATAAACATTAATTTAACGCCTAGACGTCACCGGACAATATCACTGCCTTCAGAAATGTGTCAATTGCAGCATATGTTGAGTAATATCCGTTGCAGCTGAATTTCGTAAGACGATATGAAAGTTGCAGGTCTAGCAGGAGCATGCCAAAAGTCGTCGATCGATGATACTCTTGGTTTATTCTCTTGTGTAGTAAGATGTTTAGGCTGGAATAGATCGAAGCGGATTATCATAGACTGGCCTGCCAGCTTGCCCACGGGGAGCCCATATAGGACCAATATTCCAGATGGGACTCTAATAGAGCCCATGTGGGTTCCATCTACTGCCCATGGAAATGCTGGCAGGGTGGAAAACCGCGTCATACTAGTTATTCTACGACGACAGAAGGCTCGTTGGAGGCTGGAAAGGATGCGGAGATCCAGTAGATGATGTTGAAGAAGAGGAAAGTCAGTGGAAAGGTCTTGCGAGAAAACTTGTCGATGTTACGTGCCCTTCGCTTGCTCGCCTCGACATCCACTGTACTTGTGAAGTCTCTCCGGCAGCAGCACTGCTCCTGGATCGCCTGAAGACACCAAAAACACCAGCAAAAAACCGCTCAGAAGTGAAAAACTACTTTCTGAGGCGAAAGAAGTCATGATTTTAATCTAGTCAAACTCAAAATCTAGTCCGTGAATAAGCTGTTCCCGGCGATTTAGTTCTTTAGGACGGTGTTGTTAAAACCTCGAGATTGCGATCACGATAGCAGTCTTGCTACGGGCATGGAACTCTGCCTTTGGCTGTCCGGACCACTGACTCTCACCAAATCTTCTGTAATCGTCTTAAAACACATTTGTTTAGCTTAGCCTTCTGCTAACGCTACTTCTGAGGCGCCACTGAGCACAGGTTGAGTGGCGCCGTAGAAAGTCCTGAATGATGATGATGATGATGATGATGACGATGACGATGACGATGACGATGACGATGACGATTATGATGATGATGATGATGATGATGATGATGATGATGATGATGATGATGATGATGATGATGATGATGATGATGATGATGATGATGATGATGATGATGATGATGATGATGATGATGATGATGATGATGATGATGATGATGATGATGATGATGATAGCCTAAGTTTTTTAAGTTTCATTGCGTAAAGCTAAGACTTGTTTTTCAAGTATGGCTGTGCGTGGAATGCTGAACGTTGAGTACTTAAAACCTAAAAACCTTAAACCTGAAAAGCCTACTTCAGGCATTCCCGATATATCGCTGCTTAACGTAGAATGTATAGCCTATAGGCCCCTAGTAGGGTAATCGTAAACTTGAAATTTCTAAGGCGTTATACTTGAAAGCTAAACAGAGGGCACAGCTTATTCACGAGCACTGTGTCATGTCAGAGGTGCTATTATTATTATGCTTGATATTAATCATGTCAGAGGTGCTATTATTATTATGCTTTATATTAATCATGTCAGAGGTGCTATTATTATTATGCACTTATTAATCATGTCAGAGGTGCTATTATTATTATGCACTTATTAATCATGTCAGAGGTGCTATTATTATTATGCACTTATTAATCATGTCAGAGGTGCTATTATTATTATGCACTTAGTAATCATGTCAGAGGTGCTATTATTATTACGCACTTATTAATCATGTCAGAGGTGCTATTATTATTACGCACTTATTAATCATGTCAGAGGTGCTATTATTATTACGCACTTATTAATCATGTCAGAGGTGCTATTATTATTACGCACTTATTAATCATGTCAGAGGTGCTATTATTATTATGCACTTATTAATCATGTCAGAGGTGCTATTATTATTATGCACTTATTAATCATGTCAGAGGTGCTATTATTATTACGCACTTATTAATCATGTCAGAGGTGCTATTATTATTATGCACTTATTAATCATGTCAGAGGTGCTATTATTATTATTATGATGCACTTATTAATCATGTCAGAGGTGCTATTATTATGATGCACTTATTAATCATGTCAGAGGTGCTATTATTATTATGCACTTACTAATCATGTCAGAGGTGCTATTATTATTATGCACTTATTAATCGGCACTATCTAATGACCAAGCATCCATAGATGGCGCTTAAACCTGCTCATTGCTCATCTTTTCAAAGTGCTTACCGTTGGGAAGATAGATATTACCTTATCTATCTTCACAACGTCTGTGATCATTCTATACCATGTAATGCTTGTTTTTGCTAGTGAGATGCAGATAGAGGATACTTACTTACTTGTTTATCTATCAACCTTCCATAGATATCGAGCTGCCAGACTGTTAGACTTTCAGAGGTATTGAAAGGCTTACCTGCCAGCATCCAATGAGAATGGGATGTCGTGGATCCGGTGCTGAATGCATCTGGTCCTGTAAGGTAATATGATCGGCCATTTTCAGACAG
>OY744604.1:67609219-67611719 GCA_963556255.1 Allolobophora icterica | reverse complement strand
ATGGGACTTTTTCTGGATGTCATGTTTGGTGGCAAAGTGCTATGTGGACACTGGACAGTGATTGCGCAGAAACTCATCATGAGCAATGGTAGACTGTTTATTGCTATTATTATATTTTCCCGCATTTATCAAGCGCCAGTGTATAATGGCAAAGCATCAATCGGTGGCGCATAAAGGATTTGCTCAAGATCCCTACACAGTAACCTTCTGAGGAGAGGTTCGAAACCGCATACTCAGCCTTACAAGAAAACCGGTGAAACGAATCGGCTACCCTGCCAATGATCTGTCGTATCATGTCAAAACTATACCTCAGACGCTTTACAGAACAATTACATCTTACAATTTGACGGCGACGACGACAAGAGAAATGATGACGGTCTTGATGATGGAGATTATGACGACAACAACGGCGACAGCGATGATACTGGATACGACGAGATGATAATTACTATGTTAATGATATTGATGATCTTAGTCATGACGACGATGATGGTGATAATGATGATGTTGATGACAAACGCTGACGAGGATAATAATTACGATGATGATAGTGATGATTATGATAATAATCATGTTAGTAATGACGACGACGACAACGTCAACGACGAAGGTAATGATGCTGATGATGATGATAATGATGACGTCGACGATGTCACGATGATGATAATGATAATAAAAATGATGATGATAATGATGACAATTCATGGAACTGATTTAAACTGGCTCTGTATGCCGTCTTACAACTGTTAACTCATAATGTTCAGTAGTAAAACTCTGTTCACCGAAATTGTGTGCTTACGAATACCTGCTTCATCACTTAGTTAAGATCATCACCGTGTCTCTCAATCTTTAACGTAATTAAATGATAAAATTGGGTGTCCCTATTAGCGAGATTTCACCCCTCCTGGGTCTCTCCTTTGCCAACGTTTTAATATACCAATGTCGAACTGATGTATCTAATAATGTTGTTGCAATAAAAATTGATTGATGATTGATTGATGATTATAGACGATTATTGGTGATTACGTTGATGATGATAACGACGACGACGATGATGATAATGATGATGATGACGCATTGAGTCTATAATAGAGCGAGAGACTTACAGCTTTCGAACTGAAGTGGACACATCTGAGTATCAAAAGGAAAGTAATGAAGCCTCATCGGACATGACAACGTCGCCGTTATTCTATGTCCATCAGCCGACAGACAGACAAACAGACAGACAGACATAGTCGCAGATATAAACACAGTGGCAGAGACACAATGTCAGGAACAAACACATCAATGGCAGATACAGATACAACTGTGCAGACATAAACACAGATACAACTGCAGATACAGTGGCAGTTACAGACACATTGGCCAATATGGAGACAGTAAGAAATGCAGAGAGGCAGTGGTAGAATAAGAGACAGTGGCAAAAGCTTACCCAGCGGCAGGCACAGATAAAACACGAAGATAAATTCCTTGTCGTATCCTTGTTTTTTTCTAGCCATTGTCAAGATAGAAGGCGGCTTTATATTTACCCTAACGCAGTTTAACCCTAAATCTTTCGCCATTGGTCTACATTGCGTCAACCACAAATCACACCAACACGGGAACCTTAAATGGCGTGGCACCCATTCAAACGGGCAAGCGGTGGTGAAGGATCAATTCATTGAAAAATGAGCAGGATCGAGGCCATAATTATACGGTCGCTATAGAAAATCGCGTACATTTACAGTGGCGGCGATCTTGTTTGACAGGTGGGGGGGGACATTTTGGAACTGATCTGGTGAAAAAAGAGTTTTGAACTGATCTGGTGAAAAAGAGGTCCCAAAAAATTTTTCGCGCGAAAATTTGATGACCTTTTTGGGGGGTTTCCTCAAAATTTGGGGGTCCGATGTATGGCGTGTCCCCCCACTCTTAAAGGTGGGGTCTTGTCCCCCTCGACCCCCGGGATCGCCGCCCATGTACATTTACATTTACATTTACACCCTCCTCCGCATCACTGCGACGACCGGTGATACGGAATCATCTCAAGTGTGTCAGGTATGTAAATGTAAACGTACACTTTTTATATAGCGACCGGATATGCATCACATCGATCCTGTTCATTTTTCAATGAACTGATCAAAAGAGATTCTTCCCTTCACCACCGCTGACCGTTTGAATGGGCGCAGCGCCATTTGAAGTCCCCGTGTATACGGACAGTGCTAGCCCGAGATTTAAATCTCTGAATAAGCCACCATGGGGATTCGGGAGGGTCCTAACACAGAGGCTCATGGGACGCAGTGTAGCTAACTGGGTATATAACGTATATCCGCTCCAGTAAGTGTCCAGCTGCATACATACATACATGCATACATACACACATACACACATACACACACAGACAAACACACACACACATACATTATTATAATAACTAAATGTCCTGTAGGAGTGTGACATGATTGTTACTTGTACCTGGTGACGTACCACAAGTGACCTGTGGCGTTGACATTAAGCAGACGAT
>OY744604.1:67519219-67604219 GCA_963556255.1 Allolobophora icterica | reverse complement strand
ACGAATCGACAGCACAAGGTGACAAGGTGATTAACATGTACAGTTTGGAATTTTTATGGGCTTTTTCCTTTGACTTCTAATGGAATACACCCTTGTTATGAGAGAAGCAGGGAGAGGCCGATGCTCAATATGGGTTGTAGAGAATGACATGCATAGGTTGGATGTGGTTCGGTGTTTAACAGCCAAAGGAGGGGGAGGGACACGTTGGCTTCTGGCTCCCATTGGTTTCAGTCCTTAAGGACTAATAACTTCGCCTGGTTCATATTTAATGGAAATCCTCCTGGGGTAGATTTCCACTGACCTACCGTGCATGGTGTTATGCGCGATTAGCCAACGCTTCTTAAAAACTACAGCAGCCGCAGCATCCAGCCGCTACCCATCTGTCTGCCTCCCTTCCACCTTATCACACACACACACACACACACACACGCACGCACGCACGCACGCACGCACGCACGCACGCACGCACGCACGCACGCACGCACGCACGCACGCACGCACGCACGCACGCACGCACGCACGCACGCACGCACGCACGCACGCACGCACGCACGCACGCACGCACGCACGCACGCACGCACGCACGCACGCACACACACACACACACACACACACACACACACACACACACACATATATATATATTAGATGCACACCAACCATGCATAAAATATGTACCACCGATGTGTAGTCGCATTATATCAATAAAACATAATAATAGGCCTATATAACACATAAATAATATACGTACACGCATGCATATATAGACTATACATATATACGCTCCGGGAACGAAGACACTTTTCAAATATATATATACATAAATATATATACATATATATATATATATATGAGAAAGGTTTCTTCGTTGCCAAGGCCTACATCCGTTGTATCGATCTGAGGTTCCAGGCATTCATCTTGTTTGTGGGTTGGGCTTGTCGATGGGGAGGTGCACCACTTCCTCTCACAGTCGGCCGCCGGTGGAGGATGGGTAGGCTTAACGCGCACTTGGCGCGAATTGATGAATTGGACGACCCAGGCCACGTTTCAACGCGATTAACGAAAGACAAGCTGTGCAATCACGTGACCTATTTTCACGGAATTGCATTCTGGGTCACGCGTATCTGTTAGATCGAATGGCGATTGGCTGTCGCTTGAGCTGTCGACCAATGGAATTCGTTCGTTGTGGTCATTTAGCTGTGGACTAATTTGCACTTAAAACATTACGTGTATGATATACGAGTAGCCATGACCATAGCCTATTTATTACTGCAAAAGATCATCGTCAAAGAGTACGTCATACGAATAATATTGCTTAGCAGCGCCTCTAGTGGCTGCGCAGAACATTTTTGCTGGTTTGAGGCGATGACTGAGCAATGATTTAATATGAAATGTATGTCGACAAATTTTACACTTTCATAATATTTTGCTCCAGTGCTTATTAAAACTCGATTTTTCAGTCAGGAGTTTAACATTGAAGTAATTTGTGCAGTAATGAGTTCCTTAAATATAAGCCTAATAAGCCTAAATATTGAGGCTACTGTGGTTACGAAATGGGGAAGGCGGGGGGGGTAGATGAATGGTAACACTCTGGCCTGAAGAGCATCAGGTCTTTAAAAGATCTAATGCGCGATTCGATACTCGTAAGCCCCGCTAGGTCGACTCAGCCTTCCACTCCCTGGAGGCAGCAGTAAAATGAGCGGGCGCCTTACAGACTGCCAAGACACGTGTTCTATAAGACCTTGATAATTGTACTGTCATGTTTCAATTGTTTCAATGTAACTTACTGCGGTCTGTTAGTGAGCTTGTCAATAAACACGAATATTAACTCCGTTATATAGACTTGCTATATAGTAAAGACTACTAGTTTCTGTAACTGTTTACAATATGAAGTGTCATTTTTTTAGCAGCTGTTATGATTTTAAGTCAGTCGTCATTAATAGTTTGATGAGAGATTTTTAGACTAAATTTCCTTCAATAATGTAACTGTAATCATCCGTGGTTAAATATTTCATATAGCCCATTTTAAATTTGTTTTGCTCACCAATATGTTGGCATAAATCCTCGTTAGTTTACCCCTTTCCCAAAGTCGAAGCTGACGCTCCTTTGCCAATTTAACCCCTAAAAGTCTTAGCTGACCCTCCATTGCCAAATTGGCTCCTAAACGTCTGAGCTGACCCTTCTTTGCCAAATTTGGCAAATTAGCCTCTAAAAGTCTGAGCTGACCCTCCTTTGCCAACTTAACCCCTAAAAGTGTCAGCTGACCATCCTTTGCCAAAATTGGTCCCTGAAAGTCTGAGCTGACCCTCCTTTGCCAACTTAACCCCTAAAAGTGTCAGCTGACCATCCTTTGCCAAAATTGGTCCCTGAAAGTCTGAGCTGACACTCCTTTGCCAAATTCGCCCCTAAAGTCTGAGCTGACCATCCTTTGCCATAGACTCCGCTCAGTCACGACTACATCGGAAGTGACTGGATTGAAAGTAAACGGCCTTCCTTCTAGAATTCTGTAGCAGAGAATAACGATTTCTGCTGCCTGCTTATATCATGCCTATACGTGTAAATATATATATATATATATATGTATATATATATATATATATATATACCGTATATATTATATATACGTATGGGCGGAATATGAGTGGCTTATTGATTTTCGTGCCAAGTCCTGAATGCGGTTGATTATACAACGAAGGCAAAAGGACGATCACTATGGTCGTTAATACGCATACACATGATCGTCTGTATACGCATCTCTGTCTGTCTGTCTCTGTCTGTCTCTGTCTGTCTATGTCTCTGTCTCTGTGTCTCTGTCTCTATGTGTCCTTTCTCATAATTTCTTTGCCTGTGCTGTTGTTCCTCCGCTATAGCCCCATACATGCATATATCGCATCTCTGTCACCTTGTGTCCGTCTTCTTGTATGCGTACCTCTTCTCGAGAGATGAAAAGCGTAATCACAGCCGATGTCGAGCGTCAGACATTTTTCGGAAGGGTTCTTTTGAAGAGGGAATAACGTGAACGGATGGGTGCATGGGTCGATAGATGGATAGGTGGAGAAGGAAAGGAAGCGGAAACTACAACATGTCTTCGACGGTTCCAGACGATATTCGATTAAGCGGTTAGAAGGCAGCAGCGAGAAGCCATTCTCGGGGAAGCGAGACGCAAAATGGCGACTCAGGGCAAGGTCAACTCATCCGATGCAAGACGCTCATCTACGCAATAGCATTTCAACAATTCAATAGAATATTTATAGTATATATATATATACACATATAAAATTTTATACATATACCTGCTCTTCTGGACGTCATAAGGTTTACTATCAAATTTCAGCTGAATTACATTGTACAGATATGATATACGATATAGGATATATTAATTATTATTTACATAAGATATTTAAGAAAGTAAATAAAAGTATGTATGTCCTTTATTAGACCACCTGCAAACGCACTGTGGCTTACAAACAGGTTATGCAAAGAGGTAGAAGAAACTAAATTATAACATTAGGTGATCAAGGCTATTGGAAACTGTCATAACTGTCAAGCTGATCTTAGAGAACTTTAATTAAGTATTCATACGTATTTAAGGTATCTTGGCTCTAGCGGTATAACATTCTGGTGATAAAACTCCTTCGGGTGAACGCATCCGCTAGAGCACGCAGTCAAAATGTCAAGAGAAGTGTGCGTCGAACATTATATCTATCTGTATACATTGGAATGTTTTCTTTCATCGAAGATTAGATTTCTTCTAACCTCTGCGTCGTGTCAATTTGCCTTCTTTGCATTGATCAGTCGAGAGACTAACTTACTTGAAACGGATTCTTCAGCTTGATCCGCTCTTGCTGCTGTTGCTGCTGCTGCTGCTGCTGCTGCTAAGATGAATCGGTGCCATGCATCAATGGCATCTTCCGAGAATACTGATTCCCAGTCCGCCTTTTCTGAAGCCTACCCCTCAGCCTGTATGTCCCTGTCTGCACGCTTCCATGTCCCTCTGACTGTCCTCGTGTGTCTGTGTGTGTGCCCGTCGTTCTGCCTGCGCGAGTCCTTCCTACTCTGGTCGTCGGTCATCGCTGAACCCAAGTACGCCGTTGTCAAGGACGTTGCTAAGGATTTGGGCGAGAACTGTCCAACCTATTTAACCGCAATTCTGAGGATTTCCGTCGACAAAATCGTTAAACTGCGAAGCGCCTGGCATCATAGTTATACGACGAAGCAGATTGCTCTGGTGGCCAGGAATTCTATCCCTGACCAGGCCGGTGTTGAGATATAAAGTCTCCTCAAACAAAATCTACTCCGGACTGGAATAATGTCTCCCATGAGACCGTATTGGAATGAAGTCACTCAAATTGAAATGTAGTCTTCCCTGTCTATGATGCAAAGTCGTCTACCATTAAATTCGTCCCCTTATTTCGGCTGCTGTTCGTTTTAATGGGATTTAATCAATGCAGTATTCAAATAAATTAGGTTACTTCTGTGTTATTGTTTTTCCAAATGGATATGAATTAAATGCGCTGTATCTGCCTTAACCACGCCTTTAATTTAGAAACCTGATCTGCACGTCAACGGCCTGTCAAAGTTTAAACCCTACTTCAATCACAATAAGATTTCAAAGATTCTTAAAAGTATCTTCCTACGCGGAGTACGAAGCATGTTACTCCATCTCCTAACTTCAGTCTTACCTATCAGTTTACCGTGAATTATATTCCACAATTTCCATTGAGGCTGCTCTTGCCTTTACGCTGGACACCGAAAAGGCGAGCCTCTCATTTTGCCTCGACTTGAGTTTGCTTTTGACACTGTCGACCAGCAGCTACTACTTTCTAGACCTTTGAAAAGCTTCGGTGTCCATGGGACTGCCTTAAACTGGCTACCTTCTGAAGTCGGCCTCAGCAAGTGGGTATTGGTACTGCTCGGTCTGATCCTTATCTCTGCGCTGTTGGTGTCCTACAGGGATCTGTTTTCGGTCCATTATTATTTACAATCTCCACTTCGCACAATCAGCCTCAGAGTCAATCACTTTGTATTGTATTGTATTGTATTATAGTTTGGTATTTATAAAACGCCTCTCGCGGTTTGGACCATTCAGAGGCACTCCCAGTGCGAGAGACCCCGAGAAAATAAGCAGGATTTAAGATGAGAAAAGGAAGTTGAAGCACTACCAGAGTGGATGGTTGTGCGAACAGGAGGAGGAAGTCAGTTCCAGAGCAACGGACCTTTCTAAGATCTAGATTGAGCCATAGTAGTCCTGACACGGGGAACTAAGAGGTCAAGACGGTCAGAAGATCGAAGAGGAAGCAACGAAGCGGCAGAAGGGGGACGAAGAATTAGGTCACGTAAGTACTTCGGAGCAAGACCCAATTGAGACTTAGCGCAAGATTAAGAACTTTGAATTGAATACAGGCAGAGAGAGGGAGCCAGTGAAGTTGCTTAACTATGAAAGTGGAAAATGTGAGAGCCGAGGGAGGCGGGCAGTCAGTGTATAGCGGCAGCATTGAGAATTTTTGAGTCCAGTTACACAATATGTGGACGATGCTCAACTTCACATTGCTCTGTCACCCACTCGTCAGTCTGGCCAGGTAAAACTTGAAGAGTGCCTCTCTTCAGTGCATGCAGGGTTGTGCTTCTACCGTCTGGCCATTAAGCCAGATATGTACCTGATCATGCTTCATGATGCTTGACTCATGTTCCTGCGTTCTCAACCTTCTTGTTCCAACTTTGGCCTTGCTGGCACTGTGTTTCCGCTATCAAACACTGTCAAAACACTTGGGGGTCACTCTGGACGGTTTTCTCACATTTCGACCCCACACAAGAAACAGATGCAAATATTTTTTCCATCAGGGCAATGCGTCACGTAAGGTCTGCTCTTACCAAAGACATGTCACAGATCATACCCTGCTCTCTTGTCTACTCTCACCTCAATAATGCCAAATAGGTTTAACAGATATCTCAGGTCTTAAAGTCAGCAGGGTTTTAGACGTATCCAAAATTCTCTCGCTATCGTGCATCATCTCCAATAAGCTTCTTAGATCTACCACTCAAATGGTACAGGTTAGACTGTTAGTATTAGTAGCTTATTATAAGTAGTATCAGTATTGGTACTGGTATTTGTATTAGTATCCGTAGCATGATTATCACTATTAGGCCTACCATTGTCATTATTTAATATTATTAATTATCATTACTACTACTACTACTACTACTACTACTACTACTACTACTACTACTACTACTACTACTACTACTACTACTACTACTACTACTACTACTACTACTACTACTACTACTACTACTGCTGCTGCTGCTGCTGCTGCTGCTGCTGCTGCTGCTGCTGCTGCTGCTGCTGCTACTACTACTACTACTACTACTACTACTACTACTAGTACTATTATTATTATTATTATTATTATTATTATTATTATTATCATTATTATTATTATTATTATTATTATTATTATTATTATTATTATTATTATTATTATTATTATTATATATTATTCTGCCCCGAGGAACCTCAGATCCGAGAATTCAAAATACCTTTCTGGGACGGCTAGCATTGGTCAAGATCCGGCGGAGCAGAAGTTCCTTGGAACGCAACGGCGTCAAAGTGTTGGATTATGACCGCAATGCGCTGATTACTACTATTACTACTACTACTGCTACTGCTACTGCTGCTACTACTACTAATACCACTATTACCACTACCACTACTAGTAATCTAATCTAACTTGAAGCCAATTGAATGGCAGGATTACCCGCAGCTAAAATCACAACAAGCGAGATCCAGCGGGTAGTGGGAAGTCAGTATTTAACTTACTGATGAATGACTGCAAAACCTGTTTTTCTGCTGTGTGCGCAGACTATTGTGAGAAAAGTACAGTCCATCTAGCAGGGCAGAAGTGTTCAAACTTAATATTCACGTCGCGGTTAACTGCACTACGAAGTTGACTAGATGAGATTACAGTTGAGTTCGTTATCTCGCGTTTTGTAAAAAATTCATTTGTCATCGCGCAATGTACTGGAAAACTGTCGTTATTTATAAACAACCATCACCTGCGGAATTTAAAGTAGCTCATCCGAACGAAATACGTGTTGCGAGGATCGATTTGATTAACATATGCTTTTCAGTGCTGATCAACTGACCGAGCAGAACATATACAAATAATGTTCATTAAAATTAGACATTAATGAGGTTCGATTGCTCAACGACAGATCGTGGAGCACACTAAACTACAAAGGACGAGAACATCAGCCTGCTGCCAGACAGCTAACATGGCTTCTTATAAGTTACTATAATCAGAGTGTGTAGGCCACAATAACTGTGTTTTAATTTCAGACACACCAGCTTACATTGGCGTGTTCACTAGTTTTAAAGTGTAGACACGTGATGATGACAATGCACTTTTCCTATATCGTATCAAGCTAACGCTGTTTAGACTAACTTAGGCCCGTGAAGTGCATACTGAGGATCATATCATAAAAGCAAGAGGTAATCGGTGTTGACTGAATTCCACACAACATTCGCTTCTGAAGTTCTAAAAGTTGCTGATTCATCAACGATGAAACTCTTAGTCGTTCTACTGGCTGTCGGATTGGTGATTGGTAAGAGATTAAACATTGTGAAAAACATATATATATATATATATATATATATATATAATTAAATTTTCTCAAAGTCTCTTAATGAAAATGCGTTGGGACCTTCTTTGATAGAGGTTTACTACTGATAACAGATTATTATATACTTAGATGAGAAAAAACTTTTCTCTCTGCGACATGATTCAAACGAAGTCTGCATTAGTCAAGTGAAATCGACAGAAGAGATTTCACAATATTATGTTATTGTATTCTTCTTCTTTTGACTTTCGATATTTGACCCAAATACACACACGATGAAAGCAATTATAGGCCTACATCACACTGAAAGACATATGAAGGAATGGAATCAAATACAGGAACAAAATATGTTAAAGAGTTCAGGTCGTTTTTAGCTCGACTGCTATATGTTTTTCAATTTGAGGAACGTGTCTTGTCAGAGAATATAGGAAATCTCAAAAGCTTTGACCTAGAGACGGGCGACGGAGGCATGACTTTGCTCGAAGAATGTCGCTATATATGTCGCCAGAGCTTATTGGGCCGAGAATCGTGCTTCAGGAATTGCGAACAAAAGAAGCAAGAAGAAGATTAGAGACTCCCTTAATTAGGTTAAACAAGTGCATTTCCGTTTCACATTATTGCGCAATCGTAGTCAAATATTCATTCTGTTATGGCTTTAACATTGTTTAATCAAATAAATTATTAATTATTTAGCGCCTTTAGCAAAAAACGGAACTGAAGAGACTCCAGCGAAGTTTATCTATACACTCATGTAGAAGGCTGAGTTTTTCATGTGCGCTGCTACTTTGTTACAGATTAGTACAGAGCTATTGAAGACATAACTTTTAATGTATGAATCGAAGAACAAAACGATATTCTATGTTTACTGAACTGTGAATCATAGGCAGAAATTAATTTCCATTGGACAATCTCCTTGATGAACGTCTCTGCAGTCTACACACGTTCATGCAGACTGTAGTCTACATTTGGATATAAGCCTACTACTACAGGAACATGTGGTTTTCCATGCTTTACCGCACGATACGAAAGAACAAGCTAAAGCAGAAGATTGCGTGGCTCATCACTGACTTCAACATGATACACTAAAACGGCATGCCAAGGAATTGGGCAGGAGGAAAAAGTCATGATCGGAAAAGAAAAGTTAAGAATAGAGCCGACATAATATACACCAGTAAGGGTTGATAGTATACCAAAGTTAAGATAGGGTAGAATTTATAAATTGAGTGAGAGGTGGGTTAGGATCGGATATTTTGTAATGGGATATGAATATGATAAGGTAATATAAATTAAACTGGATAGTATATAGGCCTAAGATAAAATAAAATTGAATTTTATATCATTGCTGGGCCAACCTTTTAGTCAGTGTTTATAGTCTTTAAAATATAGAACTAGTTTTGCAGAATGTCAAATATTAATCCGAATTTAGCGTCAAATATTTATAACTGCTTGTTATTTTATAATTTTCCAGAAAAAACGAAAAGAACACATTTGCAAGAGAAAGCGATAAAGTTGAAGAAAAAGAGTACCGATTTCAAAAGAATTCCCTGTCAGCATGCCCACGTGGAGCCTGTATACTTAAATATTCCCATATATGTGACCCGTACAGAGCCCATGCGCGACGCTGCGCGTCCCATCTAATGCCTGTGGAAATGCTGGCAGTGTTAAAGAACAATTAAAGAAATAGTTTAGCCTAAGTATTCTTTGAATAGTTTCTTGTAGCCTAAATCTGACAACGTATAACACTTTTATCTGAGTCGTGAAAATTCATAACACCTGTCATATATAAAAAGTTAAAAACATATATCCATACGAAATAAACAAGTCATTGATCCCAAGATTAGCAGTCTGATATTAAATTATGATAAAGTATTCTTCTTCATTTTCTCTCATTTCTAAGTGAACCCTATTTATTATATCTCTGCATACTCTCATCGTTTTAAGCCTCTATTTACCTTTCTGTCCATTCGAGTTTTTAACTTGAACAGAACCTTAATGAGCCACTTATCATCGTCAAAATCTTACTTTGATAACCAGTGTTTTAATTAGCCGCGTTGGTCAGCGAAGAGATTCAAAGATTGCGGAAACGATTAGTTAGGCAATAATAATATAGGCAATGACTCATCTACTCTAGTGATTTCTGTAGCGCCGTTTTCATAGTGCATGATTTCAATGGACGATCATTTCAAGGAAACCACGTGTTGATATATTCCTGGCTCTGGTGATCCTGTGTCCTAGCGACTCTATGACCTCTTCCATTTGAAGCAAAGCCTCGCAGACCCATCGTTTCTTTATTCAGTAAAGCGTTTGTCTTCAGCTGGGATAGAATAACCTCATTTGGCAATCTAAATTGTACATGGGTCTTCTACCTTTCGGAAGTTGCAATTCTGCCAAACCACAATTAGACTCTAAGCCTACGGCGATGAGGAGCATAATATGTTTGCGGCTAACTGGAACGTTTGCAACACATATTAAAACTGTACCTCCAATAGGCCAACATCGATTGTCATTATTATAATTAATATCATTACTACTACTATCACTATTACTATTATTATTACTACTACTACTATTATTGTTGTTGTTATTATTATTACTTCTATTAAAAGACTTATTATTATTATTACTATTACTACTCCTACTACCACCACCACCACCACCACCACCACCACCACCACCACCACCACCACCACCACCACCACCACCACCACCACCACCACCACCACCACCACCACCACCACCACCACCACCACCACCACCACCACCACCACCACCACCACCACCACCACCACCACCACCACCACCACCACCACCACCACCACCACCACCACCACCACCACCACCACCACCACCACTACCACCACCACCACCACCACTACTACTACTACTACTACTACTACTACTACTACTACTACTACTACTACTACTGCTGCTGCTGCTGCTGCTGCTGCTGCTGCTGCTGCTGCTACTACTACTACTACTAGCACTAGTGCTATACTAAGCAAGCGACCTTATACCGAAGATTCAGTCAGGCTTCAGGAAGGGTCATTACTACTCCTACTACTACCACCACCACCACCACCACCACCACCACCACCACCACCACCACCACCACCACCACCACCACCACTATTACTACTACTACTACTACTACTACTACTACTACTACTACTACTACTACTACTACTACTACTACTACTACTACTACTACTACTACTACTACTACTACTACTACTACTACTACTACTACTACTACTAGCACTAGTGCTATACTAAGCAAGCGACCTTATACCGAAGATTCAGTCAGGCTTCAGGAAGGGTCATTCTACGAAGACGGTCTTACTAAGACTCATATTGGACCTCTATGACGCCTTTGACTCTGGTTGTGTCACGCTGCTAGCTCTTTTGGATGTAAGTGTAGCGTTCGACACGATCGATCACGCGTCTCGGAATCTCTTATGGAATCGCTGGACGACCTGTGGACTGGCTTTATTCCTTCCTGGGTGGGCGGACGTTGTTGGTAGCCATGGATTCGGACTGCACGGCTTGGACTACATTTGGATTCGTTGTTCCACAAAGCTCAGTGTTCGAGCCGCTCCTGTGTATCTCATTACACGGCCGATCTTACACAACTCATCACTGCTGTAATAGCGCGGGCCCATCGTATACACGCATGTGACTTGCGTGTCCACTACACGGGCCATAGTAGCGAAAGTACAGATTTGGATGATTGTCTTCAAATCGGTTGCGCTTAAATCCGGCTGAGACGCAGTATATTAGGTTTGGAACACGTAAGGCGTCGTCAAAAGTTGTTGAAGACTCAGCTGCATCACGAAACCCAGACTGGAATCAAGAGTCCATCGTTCGCAGCCTGGGAGTGCTTCTGGGCTGTTGCACATCAGTGGCGGACCATATGAACCACCCCTGCAGATCCTGCTTCTACCAATTGCACCAGATACAGGTCATACGGTGCAATCTGTTGTCCAGCCACTCCGGCGCAGTAATGACTCTCGCCCACTCATTGATCATGATGAGCTTCGACTGTTGTAATTCTATCCTTGCTCGTCTGCTAAAGTTAGGGTTGTGCCATATCAAGTACGTCCTGAACTGCGCTGTCCGAGTCGTAGCCAACAAGCCCAAGTATTCGCATAAAAATATAATTAATATATGCTAGATACACAACTCTGACTTCCTGTTGCTGGGCGCATTGCTTTTAAGACCATCATGCTTACACATGCGTCAATTGTTGGCACTGCTCTGGCATACATCGGGGAGCTCTGTGTTCCAATCTCAAGTCAGCAGGGTCGGTGATCGCTGCGCTCTGCGGCCCATGGAGACATGCAGGAACCACGCTGTCGAACTTAAACCCATGTGCCATCGTGCCTTCTCGTGTGTTGGACCGCTGTACTGGAACAGTCTGCCACTGAACTTACGTACTGTTGCCTTTGACTCTTTGCAGAAGACATTTGCTAAATGTAATGCAATGCACTTGTTTAGATCTGTTAGATTGTCACAGGTACAGCGTCATTGGGAGTTACTTAAAGTGCGCTATATTGAGTGTTCTCATACATACATACATACATACATACATACATACATACATACATACATACATACATACATACATACATACATGCATGCATGCATGCATGCATGCATGCATGCATGCATGCATGCATGCATGCATGCATACATACATACATACATACATACATACATACATACATACATACATACATACATACATACATGCATGCATGCATGCATGCATGCATGCATGCATGCATGCATGCATGCATGCATGCATGCATGCATGCATGCATGCATGCATACATACATACATACATACATACATACATACATACATACATACATACATACATACATACATACATACATACATACATACATACATACATACATACATACATACATACATACATACATACATACATACATACATACATACATACATACATACATACATACATACATACATACATACATACATACATACATACATACATACATACATACATACATACATACATACATACATACATACATACATACATACATACATACATACATACATACATACATACATACATACATACATACATACATACATACATACATACATACATACATACATACATACATACATACATACATACATACATACATACATACATACATACATACATACATACATACATACATACATACATACATACATCCATGCATGCATGCATGCATGCATGCATGCATACATACATACATACATACATACATACATACATACATACATACATACATACATACATACATGCATGCATGCATGCATGCATGCATGCATGCATGCATACATACATACATACATACATACATACATACATACATACATACATACATACATACATACATACATACATACATACATACATACATACATACATACATACATACATACATACATACATACATACATACATACATACATACATACATACATACATACATACATACATACATACATACATACATACATACATACATACATACATACATACATACATGCATGCATGCATGCATGCATGCATGCATGCATGCATGCATGCATGCATGCATGCATGCATGCATGCATGCATGCATGCATGCATGCATGCATGCATGCATGCATGCATGCATACATACATACATACATACATACATACATACATACATACATACATACATACATACATACATACATACATACATACATACATACATACATACATACATACATACATACATACATACATACATACATACATACATACATACATACATACATACATACATACATACATACATACATACATACATACATACATACATACATACATACATACATACATACATACATACATACATACATACATACATACATACATACATACATACATACATACATACATACATACATACATACATACATACATACATACATACATACATACATACATACATACATACATACATACATACATACATACATACATACATACATACATACATACATACATACATACATACATACATACATACATACATACATACATACATACATACATACATACATACATACATACATACATACATACATACATACATACATACATACATACATACATACATACATACATACATACATACATACATACATACATACATACATACATACATACATACATACATACATACATACATACATACATACATACATACATACATACATACATACATACATACATACATACATACATACATACATACATACATACATACATACATACATACATACATACATACATACATACATACATACATACATACATACATACATACATACATACATACATACATACATACATACATACATACATACATACATACATACATACATACATACATACATACATACATACATACATACATACATACATACATACATGCATGCATGCATGCATACATACATACATACATGCATGCATGCATACATACATACATGCATGCATGCATGCATACATACATACATACATACATACATACATACATACATACATACATACATACATACATACATACATACATACATACATACATACATACATACATACGTACTACTACCACCACTACTACCACCACCAACACCAACACTACTACCTACTACTATATACTACTATTACCATTTCATTCATATGGAGAATTTATGCAGCGCCTCTTCAAGGTTGTCTACTCAGAAGCAAATGTATTATTATTATTATTATTATTATTTTTTTTTTGCCCTGAGGTACTTCATTCCCTCAGGGACTTAGAGATTAAGTGTGCAATTTTTCTGGAACGGTTACTCCTCGTCCAAGTCAGATTGGGCTGCCACCATGGAGCCGCTAAAGGCCACTGCGTTGAACCGTTGGATGATTATTGAGATTCTCTGATGTAAAAAGCTGGCCTCGCGTGGCTCCCCCGAGGCGCAAGAGAGATGTCGCCCCAATTCTGAGATAAAATCTAGGCCCTTGGTGTTAATGGGGCCTAACGTTTCCAGCGCTAGTGGTACGAAATTGTGAGTGCCTAGGAGAGCCTGGTATTTCTGCGTCTTCCTCCCATCTGCTAGCTCAGCCGCCGCACCCGCACGTGCCGCCGTTGAAGGAAGGTAGGACGGGGCCAGTGTGTCTACCACCGTGGCGTCCCATATTAGACCTCTTCCGGCCTTCCACGGGATGAGAGTGAGGCCGTCAGGTCTTTTACCATCCGTGCGTGTCAAGCCTGCGGGCTCCTTCACCGCCGGAAACCCCGCTCTGCACAACGCCCGGCAGATCAGATCGTTGATGGCAGCGTATCGGGCCATTCGTCCAAATCCCAGAGGGCACGAAAGGCCGTGGGATCCCCTTGCTGTGACCGTCGCGCCGCATGGGCAGTTGTGCGGCTCGCAGATTACTGCTCCGAGCCTCAACCCAACTGCGACCCTCACTGCCTCGTCGCTCAGTCGCAAACCACACGCGGTGATGGGCAGCGTGTGGAGCCAGTCTCCGGCATGCACCGCTGCAACCGCTCTCCATCTCGCCCGATCGTGACTATCGATCAGTAGTAATTCAGTAGTAATTATTATTATTATTATTATTATTATTATTATTATTATTATTATTATTATTATTATTATTATTATTATTATTATTATTATTATTATTATTATTATTTGTTATTGTTATTATTGTTATTATTTTTGTTGCTATCGTTGTTGTTAAATAAGTAGTTTAGTTTTATGGCCCCTATAGCCTGGGCTGTCAGGAAATCGCTCAGTCATGTGGGTTCATTTCAAGGAACATTGCTGTTTAAGTCCTATTCTGTATCGATCGATTGCCTGCTGGTGGTTGCCGATGCTAGGGCCGCAGTTGTTTCAGGCAGCTGATCCAGCAACAGCCAAACTCCTTCAGTTCACATTGCTCCAATATGCAGATCGTCGTGAGTTGCCGAACGCAAATGACGCTGGTTGTGGATGAGATAGTCTCGGGCCAAATGGTCAAGGCAGCTGTAGATCAGTGGCCTCATCTAGTAGTTCATATACGTTAGCTAATTGGAAGCCAATGTAGCTCATTGAGTATTAGCATTAGTAACAACATCAGTATTAGTATTAGTATTAATATTAGTTAGGGCCTAGTATCGTTATCATTTATAGTGTCAGTGAGAGGATTAGTTATGGTATCAGTGATGGCATCCCGATAAATACCTGTATTAGTTTTTATATTATTTTTTTAGCATTAGCTACTGCTTAAGTTATAATCAGCTGTGTATCCGTCAATCCTAGTTCAACTTCCTTCTCTGGCGACGGCACAGTTTGACTGTATCTTCCGCTTATAATCATCATGGCCTTTGCAGTCTGACTTTAAATCGTTCAACTTCCCCGGATATTTCGTTCGCATCCAATGTAAGCACCTCTTGTCAATTATGAACGCAGGCAAATACAGTCTCCGTCCGGTTTCATTGTAGAAAATCAACTCAAACCTGTTCTAAGAAAATCTAACAAGCGCATATCAGAGTTACCCTCCGATGTACACAGGCTGTCCTCTTCATTCCAACAGAAGATCGTGACGCTCCATTTCGCGCGAATCGAATAGTTTGAATTATCTGCATTTGCATCAACCAAACTGCATTAGCTACAGAACCTACCACGCAGCATGAGTGTAGGCTACGATTTGGTCTAAGGCCAACACAAGTGAAAAGCTGGTATCAGGATACCAATACCAATGACTGGAAATAATGGAATGATAGGAAATAAAATACTGGCTTCTTTCAGGTTCTAGCTGTTGTTTGTGATTCTTCGATGCGGATTAGGCCTACAATTCAACTGGCATCAAGTAATTTATTGACTGGCTATTTTTTTTATTTTGCTATTACTATTGTTATAATAATAATAATAATAATAATAATAATAATAATAATAATAATAATAATAATAATAATAATAATAATAATAGTTATTATTATTATTATTATTATTATTTTGTACCCGAGGTATATATGATCCCTCAGATGTAAGATACTAATTAATGATGTTGACTCAGGTGTAAGATACTAATCAATGATGTTGACTCTGGAGTGGCCGTCCTGGTCAAGATCCGGGATAACAAAAGTGCTGTGTTGTTGTTGTTGTTGTTGTTATTATTATTATTATTATTATTATTATTTTTTTTTTTTTTTGCCCCGAGGTAAAAAAGATCCCTCAGGGACTTCAAGATTACTAAAACAGTTAGGAGTCTGGAACGGCTAGAACTCCTCGGGCTCAGGCCCTATTATTATTATTATTATTATTATTATTAGCTTTAACCACCGGAGACCCTAATATTATTATTATTATTATTATTATTATTATTATTATTATTATTATTATTATTATTATTATTATTATTATTATTATTATTATTATTATTATTATTATTATTATTATTATTATTATTATATTTATTATTATTATTTTTCCCCGAGGTACATGTAATCCCTCAGGAGTCTAAAAAATTATGCTAGGAGCTGTTGTTGAATGTCTGAAAAATCAGGCCTCGTCCTCCGCAACATTATTTTTATTATTATTATTATTATTATTATTATTATTATATATTTTTTTTTTAAACATCATTCGACAAGTTCTGGCCGCATGAAAGTTCCTATGAAGGCAACAGCATTGAAGCGTTGTATGGTGATTGACAACCGCTGGAGTAGATAACAAGTCTCCCTAGGGTCTCCGGTGGTTAAAGCTAAGTATCTCCCCAAGTCTTTTATAAGGGCCATTCCGTCGTCATTGATAGGGCCTAAGGTCTCGAAAGCTAGAGGGACAAAAAAGTGGTCTGCGCGGATCTGGCTGTACTTGTTGTTCTTTCTCGTGGCCGCTAGTTCCGCTGCTGCTCCTGATGTCGCGGACGTTGCATGAAGGTAAGAGGGCGCCACAGTGTCAGTTACGGTGACGTCCCATACAAGACTTATTATTATTATTATTATTATTATTATTATTATTATTATTATTATTATTATTATTATTATTATTATTATTATTATTATTATTATTATTATTATTATTATTATTATTATTATTATTATAACAGTGGAAATATGGATATAGATGCAATGTATTATTATTAAAATTATTATTAGCTGAAGATACTTAGGGTGATCTCAATGGAGATTTTATATTAGCTAATATTCATTGACTTTGAAAAATATTTTGAAGTTGAATAAAGTGTTCCATAGATAAGGCTGAATATAAAGAAAATATTCGGTTGAATATTCTAAAGATCAGAAAACGCTGCAAGCAATTAGGCTACTTGATTTTTGTTTGGTTTTCTGCATCTTAGGCCCTAATTCGTTTTTAGTTTTCCCAAGAATTATAGGGTCTACCATTATTTTCACATAGGTCTAGCACTTGTCTACAATAGAGTAACCAGCATGTAAATTGCGCTGCTCAAAATTATCACTAACCCTAACGGAAATATGACTGTATCAATATTCTCCCGAAAGAGGTTACTTAAACTGAGTATGAAGTTATTTCTATCCCCGGATACTTTGGTTCAGAGCATAGTCTCCAAGGGGCGAATATATTATAAAACACAGATTCGCTGGAGGAGAATCTGAAATAGATCTGCCAGAGAAGAGAATCTAGCTGTTTGAAGATATCCACCGGGGAGACTCCATTGCGGGACGCCTGCATCGCTCCAGTCAAATGAGTCCAAGGCGGAAGAAACCCGCCGAGAAGATGTAAATACGGTATAGGCCTAGAGCCAGGCCCTATCTTTAGCCAGATAAATATAGAAACGGAAAGGATAAATTAAGATAAAAGCCCAAAATGAACGCACAGAAGACCGAATTGTATTGTCAAAGCCAATCAGTTTTGCCTTCTGTTGCGACGACGGTGGCATAATGGAAACAGTATTTTCATTCTGTTTGACGCATTTTCAATTATTTTCGAGTGTCTAGAACTGTGACTGACGAACTTGCACAGCAAAACCATGAACTGTAAATCGCTGGTGTTACGTAGGTGTCATTGTGGCATCTTGTTGACGTCTTGTTGACGGCTGTTCGTTGTGGACCAACATAGTCATCGTGTTGGCGAAAACTCCGCCACGAAACGTGTTGGGTCAACATTCGGTTACTGGTCAACGTTAAATCTTCATTAGCGTTTGACAGTAACTTCTATTTAGCCGATTGATTACAACGCTCGCCTTGTAACGCGGAGAGTACGGGTTCGAGCCTTCCCTAAGATGGTTACTGTGTAGGGACCTTGAGCAAGTCTTTCGCTCACAGTTGCTCAACGCCATCGATTGATTCTTGGTCATTGTATAGTAGTGCTTAATAAATGCGTAATAATTGGCCTGATAATAGGGTTATTCTTTATGAAAATTCGACATTGTTAAAGATCTTATTATCCACATGTCTAACGGTATCACAAAAGTCAGCCCTTGCATTGCATACTGCGTGCACAGTATCAGCTAGCTTTGATATTTTATTTAATTTAGTACTCGTTTGCAACCCAAAATGAAGACGACGCTGTTATTACTGTAACAGTTACTATAGAAACCAAATCAGTCCTACTTACGAGCTGTTGGGCCGCAGAGGTGGAAGAGCTGTTGACGGTGTTATTCTCACTCGACCAGACGTCCTACAAGCAAAACAGGACCAGTCATCCAACAGGACGTTATTAGGACGTCAATCAAACGTCACTGAAGCGTCATTAAGACTTCATAGCATCCTGACAAAATGTAACTACTGACACGTCATCTGTACATGAAACAAACGCTAGTTATCATTGCCATAATAGTAGGCCTACCTAATGGAGTTATCTTTAGGAATACCTACTCTGATTCATCTCATCCTCGTCCTTCCTGTCTTCCTAGACCTAAACGAAACCCCGCCTCAGCAACTCCTCGGCCTCTTTCTCGGATCTCTCTCGCATCTTCCCTTGGCATATCTCTGGACAGCCCCTCTGAAACGACACAGCGCTCGTGAATAAGCTGATGCCCTGAACTTAGCTTTCAAGAATGACGGATGCGCTGAACAAATGATCTGAAGAATATGGTTCGAGGATAAACAGAAAGAAAAGGTCTTGTTGTAAGTAGGCCTACAACAAGACCTAAAGCTCCTCAAGCTGAAGAAAGAAGATGCTCAAGAAAGAAACAAGTGGAAGAGAAGGATCCGAGTGGCTGACCCCTCTCCAAAGAGGGATTAATTCGAGCCTGAAGGGAAAGAAGAAGAAGAAGAAGAAGAAGATAAACAGAAAGAAAGCAAAGGCGATGAGATTTTAAGTAAATACAAAAAAGAATAAGAATTGTCATCGAAGGTGAAGAGCAGATCCATCAGTTTTGTTATCTTGAAAAGAATGCTGAAAACCTCATCTGGATCCTGACACTGTTAGAGTAGGAGACGTGGAATATTGGAAAGGCAGAAATGGAGAAGCTCGAGGCATTCGAAATATGGATATATGGAGAAGGCGAAAATATTCAAATATATATGAAACAATACGAAGGCAAGGCGAGGACTACATACCGCAAGGCATGGATATAGACTGCACAGAGGAATAAAGTGAATGGAGCGAGATGACCCGAGATGCAAACAAATCATCAGAAAGATGGACAGATTGACACAGCATACTATAGACTTGCGTGGACAGTAAGGATGATGTTGTAGATATACGGACACAGGTGCTAAAGTATGACATTTTGCTGATGTTGGTGTTTTTCTAAATGCTGAGAGCGCTGATGATGCTGATACGAGGATGCTCAGATGCTGATGCAGATATGACTGATGATGGCGACGAGGCCTTGAAAAGCTGCTGCTGCTGAAGATGACGATGGTGATGATGACAACGATGATGATGACGTTGATGATGATGATGGATCATGACAACGATGATGATGATTATGACTACTATGCCTATAATGATGACGACGACGACAGTAATCATACATCAGAGCAATTATATTGTATATCTCTTGCCTATAAACTACTGATTCAAACCTCTCATCACTCTTACATTCGCCAGCTATTCACCATCCAACCACCCATAATCATGTGTCCATTAAGTATGCATCATTGAGCTAGGTCAGTTAAAAGTCAATGACGTCATGAGTGTGTATCTGCCATCTAGCGACACTGCCCTACACGACGGTTAGATGACATTGCAAAAAGCGTAGAAGCTTAGACGATGGCGGATTGCTGGCATAAAATATTACGCCTTATTACTTAAGCGAATTAGTCTTATGGAGTCATTCAAGCTTTGTTTATTAGCAAGTGAACGATTCTACTGGTGATGAAGGATTTCATTGGGTGAATTCACTGAAAAATAGAAGGATCGATGATATGTACTCGCGTATAGAAAAACGACTCATAGATCGATATGGTGTATAATTGAACTATCACAGAATTTTTTTAATGTTCCGTGAACTGGAAATTAAGTTAAGGCCTGTGAGTGTGATCCATTTTGGAGCTATATAATTTTCTGTAGACATTTCTATTCACCACTGCAGGATGAAACTGTAAATCTTCCCAGTATTGATCGACTCTTGTCCAAAATGGTACGATGGCTCAAAGCAATACAGGAGGCTCTGTCTAAAGCTGTCACTAAAAACTCCAGAAATCAATATATTAGCGCTTTTTATAAGTCATACAAATGTTTGAAGACCTCACTGCTTATTGACTACGAAAATGTTTGTATTAATCAGTTAATCGACATCTTTCCAACCGGATCCAGCCTTATTCCACACGCACTACATGTATTTCAGTGGTCTTTTATAAACAGTAACACTCTTAATTCCTACAAGCGTTCTTCAGTCAACGCTGAACATTTGACGTATTAGGCTAGAGCATAATCAGCGCTTTTGTAAGATGCTCAAATGAGGTCAGAGAAGTTTCTATAATCATGTTTTTATTAAGAATATAAAGCGCTATGCCATTCATCTTCTTTGACTTCTTTATCTCGTGCTATTTGTTGGTCTGTTTTGTGTTTGTCCCTTCAGATTGAGTTTCTTATCCGTCTTCTGTCATTCAGGTTCTTTAATAGATTTTATTCTGTCTTACATTAATCAGACTGTTCCGTCTTTCCTTCTCAATTACTTTCTCATCGGTTGTGGAGTGCTCGATAGTGTAGTGGTTAGCGTGCTGGACTGTCAATCGAGAGGTCGGGGGTTCAAATCCCCGCCAGGGCAGAAATTTGATTCGAGATTTCTACTCCATCTGTACCCTCTAATCAACTCAGTTATAATGAGTACACTGGCCGTACACTTTTGGTGGGAAGATGAGACGGCGAGGGAGAGAACTGGCCACCCGCCCTCACATGCCGTGGTTAAGCAAATGAAGTCGCTTACACTTCATCCCATGGCTGCTTAAGGGCTAGCTCAAGGGACTCATGCTGTTCCCTTCTTCTTTTGTCAGCGAAAAAACGATAGCAAATGGTCTCCCTGACGTGGCTTATGTGCGACGCTGAAAAATTCCAGAGATCTACATTTCGTTACATTACTTCAGATATTCCATCCACCTATTGCGTTCTTCGCCTTCTCTCAGTTTCCTCTCATCGAGCCTTGCAGCTTTCGATTAGATAAGATTAGTTTGGGATAGAGATTAGACAAGATCAGATTAGGTTAGTTAGTAGATTTCTGTCTGATTATGTATCAGACATATAATGTATCATATAAGTAAGTAAGTGTATTCTTTATTAAACCAGTTGCCAAACAGCACTCTGGTGAACAACGTCTGTTAAATAGATCTTCTAAAGTGAAATTGGATAAATAGATGGTTGAAACCGAAGGTAGAGGCCTAATCTATGTCAGTAGAATTACATTAGAAATACGACTCACACATATGCACACACGCATGCAGACACAAAGATCAGCCAACTGAAAGACTGGACAGAATGTACGCTGAAGGTACATGAAACTTTCCTACGCATCTTTATCAGCCTGTATGTTGTTGGACGCTCCGAAAATTGCATTGGACAAGGCGAAATGTGAAACGAAACAAAAAATTATCGACAATGCTGTGACGTCAAATAAATGTCATCATGACGTCAGATGTCATAGTCACGTCAAACAAAATGGCTTCGTGACTTAAAATGTCACGGCTATGTCAAACAAATGTCGTCATACGTCAAATGTCATAGTCACGTCGAACAAAATGGCTTCATGACGTCAAATGTCACGGATATGTCAAACAAATGTCGTCATACATCAAATGTCATGGTCAGGTCGAACAAAATGGCTTCGTGACGTGAAATGTCACGGCCATGTCAAACAATTGTCATAGTCAAATGTCATAGTCACGTCGAACAAAATGTCTTCATGACGTAAAATGTGCCATGTCAAACAAACGTCTTCATACGTCAAATGTTATGGTCACGTCGAACAAAATGTCTTCATGACGTAAAATGTCACGATCATGTCAAGCAAATGTCATACGTCAAATGTCATTGTCACGTCGAAAAATGGCTTCATGACGTAAAATGTCACGGCCATGTCAAACAAATGTCGTCATACGTCAAATGTCATAGTCACATCGAACAAAGTGGCTTCATGACGTAAAATGTCACGGCCATGTCAAACAAATGTTGTCATGCGTCAAATGTCATAGCGCTGTCAAACAAACGTCGGCCTTTGATATCTGAGAAAAGTCGACGCAGCGCGAGACGCATTTCGACGACAGGACTGCAATCCGAATCTCATGACGTCTGTTTGGTTGAATGCACCTCGTGAACCACGACGGAGAGACAGAGACAAACAGAGAAAGAGAACCAGACAGACAGACAGACAGACAGACAGACAGACAGACAGACAGACAGACAGACAGACAGACAGACAGAGCAGTTGTCGCGACACGCTCTCAAGATAAGAGCGTTTGCCTTCGCTGGCTCTTCAGCCACTGACGATTGATTAACATCGACTGACATCGACACAATGGAAGTCCTTTATTGTAAACGAGAGAAAGAGCTACACAGACAAACACAGATACGGACGCAATCACAAGGACATCCAGCTGTGGACATACAGACATCGGCACGCAGACATCCAGACGGACAACCAGACAGGCAGAAAACTACATTCAAATTGATTGCGAAGAACTAGAATACAACACCACGTATAGATCGTTCAACATCCATATCGTATACGCAGACTACTTCTCATATAATCTTCATATCATATTGTGATTGTAGTCGGAAATTTATATAGTGCCACTTCAATATGAACAAATCAGATGCGTTCCGGACATTGGATCACGATCGAATAGAATCGTTTTTAAATAGGAAAAGAAAGGCAAAGAAACCTTAGTAGCAGAGGTCGCAAGGCAGCTTATTCCAGACAGATGAGACGACGACAGAAAAAACAGCTCACGAGATAGCATTACCACGGCACAAGATAATATTGAATAAGGAGGGAAAGAGACAAGTAAACAGACAGAGAACGATACAGAGGAGCAAACAGACAGACAGACTGATCCTATCAGGTAATGAATGACTGAGACCTTGCGTGGTTGACATGTGCATCCAATTTGCACATTACTTCTCGTAGGGTCTATTATGCCTCATATTTCAGATGGCGAAATATTGACATACATACATACATACAATATTCATTCATTCATTCATTCATTCATTCATTCATTCATTCATTCATTCATTCATTCATTCATTCATTCATTCAATACATACATATATACATACATACATACATACATACATACATACATACATACATACATGCATACATACATACATACATACATACATACATACAATACATATATACATACATACACGCGTACATGTATACATACGTATATATACACGATACGCTTAGCTTGATCTTCGCATCAGAAAGAAAGACAGAAATGAAAGAACTACGTGAAGTTAACGTTAAGTTGTAACAATTACAATTATATAGTAATGTAAATAATCGTAATCGTCAAAATTACAAATATCTAAAGCGCCACTTTATGCTGAAAGCTAAGCGCAGGGCACCAGATTATTCACGAGCGCTGAAGTAGTGCAGTAGGTGAGTATAGCAAGCAAGAGTCTGGGCTACTTTTAGCTATAGAATTCTGTAAAACACAATAATTTTAAATTCAATTGCAGTAGGTTAAACTAAATTTTATCAAGCCTTTATAACATTGCAATAACAAACGCTGGGTTTGTGAATCTGACATCGCAGTAGACCACGGTTATTAAATTAGCTCTCAAATGAACGTCGGAAAAATCAATGCACTGTAGTAGAGAGACGGCAATAAAAAGGACTTCTCCTTCATCGGATGCAGTGGCTTCAGTCGTTAAGCCCCTTTGCATGTCAACAGTAGATCCGTATAGACTATATATCCCCCATATAACATACCCCTCTGCGTCCCCGCCGACCGATATACAGGGATACGCGGCACTTGTGCAGCCGTGGCTGTGTTTGCATATTATGGAGGAGCGAGCTTTAGTACTTGGGAGGATTTCGTATCGGCATCTTGTGAGAAATATGAACACCGGAGCCGATGTCGAAAAGGCCGCTCTGGATCTCAACTGTGTGCGTTCATTCTGCAGATATTCGATTGCTATAAATGTGTGTCTATATACCGTGCAATTGTTCTTGGAATGACCAGGCCAACAGCGGCACAACACTGACACCTAACTCATGCGCCTTGGGGCGTGAGGACGTCGGTTCGCATTTCCGATGGTGGCTCTTTTCAGAGTGCTGAATCTCGGGTTAGCACGGTCCGTATACGGGGACCTTAAATGGCGTGGCGCCCATTCAAATCAAACGGGCAGCTGTGGTGAAGGTTCTCACCCGATCAATTCATTGACAAATGAGCAGGGTCGAGGTTATATGGTCGCTATACAAGAAACGTTTACATTTACATTTGCAGGGACTGCGAATAGAGATTGAAGAGTAGCCGTTGAAACTGACATTCAGGTCGTGTAAAATTTATGCTGTTACTACTCTGGTCTGTAACACAGAGTATGAGACGCAGTGCCGGATTTAGGCATAAGCTAAAATAAGTTACAGATTAAGGGCCTTATAATCCGCAGGGACCTAAAAAAATCAGAATATTTTTGGGCTTTAAAAAGTTTATGTGCACTGTATACATATACATATATTATGTAGAACCTTTTTAAACTGCATGCTTGTGTAGCAAATTCCATCTCGCCTGAGTAAAGCATTCATTTGAAAATAAATTGAATTTTTCACTTTAAATGCGCTGCTATTAAACAATTAAAAGGCACACATGTTTTCTAGTTCTGTGAGACCTCTAGTGTAATTTTTAACAAGGGGCCTCCAAGCGTTATAAAGCTTAGGGCCTCACCAAAATCTAAATCCGGCACTGATGGTACGGCAAACCTATGTACAGTACATGTAAGGTAGTACATTAGTTTTTCAGGCTTCTATTGAAACTCAACTGAATGAACTTAACGGATCTTTTGGTTGAAGCACAGACAGCATCGCAAAAGTAGGTCACCTTCTTCGCCTCCGAACCTCTATTGCTATTGCACTTATTAACCTACATCGATTGGATGGTGGCTGCGTTGGCCCAGATGACTTTATATTCAGTGCACATTTGCCATACAGCTACAAATCCCGCGCCACGTTAATTAACTTGACGGTACTTATCAGCGGCATATCCACAGCGTCAAGCTATCAATCTTCATTTAATGTATGACGCAATTATTGGGCAACGCCTCGTACATAAACCACGACGACGCAACGCTGTTAAGGCCTAGACTTTAGCTCGTAAATACTAAGGCATACTAACCGTGAGTGAGAATTCTATTGATGCATATTACTGAATGTAATCTAATGTGGACTTCTATAATAGCGCTGTTATGAAAGGTCACGTGACATCGATCTATGTTCGCTTCTAAACAAGAGCGCTGAATCACAATCCATTGGAAAGCATGGTATTAATATTATTATTACTACGCGTTTATTAAGCGCCACTATCTGTTGACCAAATATCAATCGATATGGTGCTGAGCAATTGTGAGTGAAGGCCTTGCTCAGAGTCTTTACATTGTACCTGGCTAGTCTCTAATCCGTACTCTCAGGTAAAGGGACAGCGTTAGGGGCAGATACAGGAAGATAGCTAGGGACAGAAACAGGGAGATAGTTAGGGACAGAAACAGGAAGAGAGAGTTAGGGGGGAGAGAGAGAGAGTGAGAGAGAGAGAGAGAGAGAGAGAGAGAGAGAGAGAGAGAGAGAGAGAGAGAGAGAGAGAGAGAGAGAGAGAGAGAGAGAGAGAGAGAGAGAGAGAGAGAGAGAGAGAGAGAGAGAGAGAGAGAGAGAGAGAGAGAGAGAGAGAGAGAGAGAGAGAGAGAGAGAGAGAGAGAGAGAGAGAGAGAGAGAGAGAGAGAGAGAGAGAGAGAGAGAGAGAGAGAGAGAGAGAGAGAGAGCTAGGAACAGAAACAGGGAGAGATAGAGTTAGGGACAGATACAGAGAGAGAGCTTCATGATCTAGGTCCAGAAACCGATCAAGTTCTTTCGCCAAGAACAGTACTACCCGTGGGAATGACTAGAGAAGTATTAATCAGGTGACTTTGTCGAATGATGGTAATACCATGGGGATTTGAAGGAGTTGGCATTCGATCCTACCGATATTATGGACATGTATCATGTTGTAGGAGGAGTTGTTGTTCGTGTATATGTTGTCGGGTGAATGAGGTTTCTGAAGAAGTCCTCTTACCCTTTCTTCTTGCTCCCCATGATGATCTCTTGCGTCGTTTCCTCCATCAGAAGAGAAATAACAGCGACGATCAACCAACACAAGCAAGACGAACCAGCAATTAGATCCATACCTACAGCCAGGCAAATGGACTCAGATGTATGTATATATTTATGTATGTATTTTGTGCATATATAATGTATTCATGTGCGTTTGCATGCATGTGTGTATGACTGCATGTATGATGTATGTATTCATGTATGTACGTATGACGGTATGTATGCGCCTATGAACGTATGTATGTATGTACGACTCTATGTATATGTATGCAGGGTTCTATGTATGTATGTATGACTGTATGTATGTATACAATTGTGACGTTCGTCGCTCGAGATCAACTAACCCTTCATCAGACATGGTACCAATTTGTGTCGGTCTTACCCGAGACGCTGCTTCGTCGTCGGGCTGGGTTCGGCTCCAGCCAACTGACCTTCTGGAGTCACCCGGGTCACTATCCTGTCTACTTCTGATGTAGACGAGCGGTTCCCTGTCTCCGCTCTCAGTGCCCATTCCTCCAAGAGGAGGTTCCGAGGGTATCGCTTGTTTGCGAACAGTGTCGCTGTCAAGCTCCATCTCACTTTCGGACTCTGCCACTGCCGCGGTCGCCGGGTGGGCAACGTCCTCGTCCTCAGGATGGCCGTCCTTTAGAACAGGGTTCGCTCTCTTGCCGGCAGGAGTCCTCAGCTTCCTGTGAGATCTCTTAGTCAAAGACTTCCTCTTTTTCTCCACCTTAACCGAACCCTCACGTACCATTCTGCATCTCATGACTCTCGAGTTATCGTCAATAGGGGAAATCTCTGAACGTTCTCCTGTCCGAGAGGACAAGGTGTACATCTGACGAGTCGTCACGTCGTGCCGTCTCAAACACGCGAACATCTTGCGATAATATATGCACGTGTGATATTAACGCGGTGTACTGGTCTCACGACACTCCCTTCTGATAGGACAGGTTCTAGGTCTAAAACCTCCCTAACCGCACGCAGAACTGTGTTCCGACCGGCGCACGAGGTGGGCCCTACTTCGCACTTCGGTCAGTTCTCGGAGCTACGTGTTTCGATCACCAAGTTATTTGCTCTGAATAACGATTGGTTTGAATACAAGATTTTTCTGACTCTATCGTTTTTCCTGGTCTTACCGCACTGTAATCAGTTGTCGGGCGGTCTTTTCCCGTACTGCGGTCTTTCGGTAACAGTGGTCTTTCCCAGTAACTATTTTTAGTTACCGGGTGATGGAGCCCCTCCAACGCTCCACCGGCGTGTCAGCCATCCAAGTGTCACAATCCAAATGTAACGCTGACCCCGTAAGGTTACCAGAATGTCCTGAATTTTGTTCCCAAGAATTTCCGAATTTTGGTTCCCTAACGAAGGTCACACTTACTCCCACAGGTAACCGGACAAGCTCCAATCGCGGAGTTCTTCAAAACCCAAGAGGGAATTTCCTGCCTGTCGCCAAATTTACCCTTATTATCGTTTTTGTACTAAATTGGTTTTTTCAGGTATCCCGACGGTCACTTCACCGAGTGCCGAAGTCGCGTAAAACTCTCCCAGCCGAAGACGCCGAAGTCGCGTAAAACTCTCCCAGCCGAGTACGCCGAAAGCGCGTAGAACTTCCCCTGTGTCGAGTACGCCGAAATCGCGTAAAACTCTTCTCAGTGGATAAAACCAAACACTGTCGGATCTTGGAGTTCTTCGAACTCCAAGAGGGATTTCCTTGCCCGACGCCAAATTTACTCTTGGTTTCAAGGATTTCAGAATTCCAGAAAATGGCTACCTTAAGAAGGTCACCTTTACTCCCATGGGTTACAGGACAAGCTCCGATCGCGGAGTTCTTCAAAACCCAAGAGGGACTTTCCTGCCCGTCGCCAAATTCACCCTGGTTTTCGATCTCACACTGAATTGGTTTTCCTGTGTATCAACGGTATCCTTCCCCGAGTATTACTCAGCCGTAGATTTCCCACGATCGGGATCTAGACCGCTTCGCGATCAACTGAGGGATCCAACCCGCCGGATCGGCGCTGTCGGCCCGTCTCCCAACAGTGAACTTCTTTAGCTGTACTCGGGATCGCCTGATTATTTTATTCGGACGCCCCTTTCGTCCGTAAATATATTTGTACTAACCGGAAACTCGAACTCTGACTCGGTCGTAACCAAAATCACTCTCCTACCACACTGAGTGCAGTATATTTGAATCGGTAACTGAATCGCTAACCAACAACGCTGTTTAACAGTATTGCTATGTATGAAGAGTCGAACCAACTCTTCACGTATAAAGCAGCACACCGTGAGGCAGCCTCTACTTATCCCTCACCACACTATACCTTGGCTTAAAATATATAATCAGTCTTCCCTACCACGGTCGTTGCTGGCCAGTTGCCTATTGAAATTAAATAAAAAAATTAAATGATCGATGCTGGGCCTTCGCATGTAAAATTAAGAGAAACGATGCTGTTCCCTTCGCATGTAAACTTAAAGAAAACGATGCTATTCGCATAAAATAAATCCTCCCACTTACGCACTGTGGCCTTGACCGCCACACTCTCCCCACCTTACTTAGATGCGGAGCATCTCTGCCAAAATCGGGGACCTTAATCAAACGTGACAGGAACATCCCCAACCCAGATCCACTTAGAGAGCAAGGAACCAAATGCACCTTTGGTTATAGGGCGGTATATCAACAATCTCGGCACCCTGCACGTACGCCAAACAACGATGAGAACCGTGATAGCGACAGCCTATTTAATGATGCTTTCGATCCGAACCACCACCCTACTGGCAACCTGTCGTACCTGACAAATCGCCAACCTTAACTGGCCCTCTATCGTGAACCTGGGCTCTACCGGACCCCAAGGGCCAGGAGAACTAAAGGAGAGAAAAGTCGCCCACTGTCTCCCGATCTGGTAACCATCGTCGATCAGTCACACCCGGTACCACTTCAAAATCGTGAAAGCAAAATAAAAGCGGACAACAGTTTGTACTGCCCCGCCTCGATCCGATAACCTTTTTATTTTGCTAACATATATATATTTTTTTTTTTTTTTTTTTTACATATCTTAACTAGTACAAGTTATCATATTTACGCACATGATCTAAGTCCTAACATATACTTCTATCGCATGATGATCTATCCTAAATAGCGCACTAAGGTAGCGCACTAAAGTATCATGAAACGTTAACCAAGGAAATCGCGTTGCCCCGAATTTCCTTAACACTCGTTGTTACGAGCATTATACTGTCGAAAAGAAACTCTGTCATCACAAGGAAACGGAAACATGGTTCTCCAATAGTTCGCTTGTAGAACCAACGCAATGAAGCGTTCTAGTACTGGAATCTTTACTCGTTTCAGTTCTAACCACTAATCCAATGTTTAACCGAAAACATATCATCACAAGGAAACTTAAACAGTCATTCACTGACAATCTGTAAAACCAACGCAATTAAGCGTTGCTGGTAGCACAGGTACTGTATGCTCCCAGATACCGCTCAAAAGAAATACTCTCATCAAAAGGGCAACTGAAACATGGGTCTCGAATAGTCAATGAAACCAACGCAATTAAGCGTTCATCTAGTTGGTCCTAGATACCGTCTGCTTCAGAAGGTCACTAACAAGGACTTCTACAGTCGTAGTCATCCATCCAAGCGAGGTCTTCGTCTCGTCCGTCGTACAGGTGGCAATTCTGGATCAGCGGTCTCTTCTGGATTCTCTGAAGGTTCCTCTGGTTCATGTTCTGCATTAGAATCTTGAGCCAGGTCTGGCCAGTCTACTGTAGGTAACTCAAGATTTCTGTCCCTCTCCGGTAACCAGGTACTCGGAGGTTTACCGTAAAACGACTTCAATTTATCCACGTGTACAACCATTAGCGTGGATTTCGGACTCTTCTGAATCCGGTACAGACACGGACTGAGCACTTGAATAACCAAGAATAGGCCGGTGTAATAGCGAGCCCATTTTGTCTTCCTTCCACTTCTTAGCCGAGGATAGTAATAGTAAACCCAATCTCCTTGAGCGAACTTGCTAGGTCTCACTCTCAAATCGTAGGCTTTTTTCCTTCTTTCTGCTACTCTCTTTAACTGTTCTCGTACAAGCCGATACGATCGTTCCATTTTCTCTTTCTGTTTCTCCACGTACTCTTCCATGTCACTGTAAGACGGTCTCTCGAACTCTGTAACTTGGGCTAGAATCAAGTCTAATGGCGTATGGTTCTCTCTTCCCAGGAACAGGAAATTAGGTGTCCGTTGGGTCGCTTCATGTTCAGTACCTCGATATGCCGCCATTACATATGGTACATGAACATCCCAATCCTTTTGTCGTTCCGACACTACCTTTCCGATCAACATGTTCAGTGTTCTGTGGAACCTTTCGATCATTCCGTTACCAGAGGGTCGATATGGAGTTGTACGTACTTTGTCAATCTCCATGCGTTTACACAGCTCTTTGAATAACTTCGACTCAAAACACGGTCCCTGATCCGTCAGGATCTGGCGTGGCATACCAAACCTCGAGAACACGTGTACCATAAGCGATTCTGCCACAGTAACGGCCTCTTGGTTTCTGATAGGCAGAGCTTCAGCCCATCTCGAGAAGTAATCTATCGCTGTCAGTATGTATTTGTTGCCTTTACTTGATACAGGATGCGGACCAGTTATATCAATTCCGAATCTCTCCATTGGTTCACCGACCACAGGAGTCTGCATGTAACCCTGTCTTGGAGGTTTCTCCCTTCGATAACGAGCACAGCGATCGCACCTTTGGCAGAACCGTCTAACATCGTCCTTCCAACTCGGCCAATACGCCCGACGTTGCAACTGAGTTAAACTCTTCCGAATCCCGAAATGTCCTCCGGCAAAACTTGCGTGTGTTAACTGAAGCATCTCTTGCCGTAGAGATAAGGGCACAACTAACTGAGATCGCTCAGCTTTTCCTGTGTTACCCTGAATCCAGCCTCTGTGTAACACTCCTTGCAGGACTTCCAGCTGATTCCAGTTGCTCACCAACACTTTCACTTCTCCGCTAGCAGGTGATAGTTCTGCCGGTGTTGGATGATGCTTCGACTCCTTCCAATCAAGGACCGTACCAATATTGCAATCGCTCTGCTGTTCTCTTCGAAGAAACTCCTTTGTCCAACGGATTTCCTGGCCTGTATCTTCACTGGTAACCTCGGAGCGCGTTACTTCTCCGATCGGACGTGCCCACATCACGTCTTCATTCGTAACTCTCATGGTAACCACTTTAGGTTGTTCCTCACCCGGACCTCTAGACATCGCGTCTGCGTTACCGTGTTTTGCTCCCGGTCTGTGACATATCTCCATGTCAAACTCCTCTATCATCTCTAACCAACGAGCCTGTTGGCCAATCGGTTCCGGTGTTCTGCGCAACCACTGAAGTGCGGAGTGGTCTGTTCTGAGTAGGAATTTACTACCCAGTAAGTACTGACGAAACTCTTTCAAGAAATACACCACAGCTAACAACTCTCGCCTGGTAACGTTATAGTTCCGTTCCGCCGTCGACAAGAGCCGACTCGCGTAACAAATCACTGTCTCTTCTCCTTCTTGTACTTGCGATAACACCGCTCCAATGGCGTATGCCGAGGCATCCGTATCTAGGATGTACTGGCCCTCGTCGTTCGGTAACCCAAGTATAGGTGCGGAAACTAACTTTCGTTTGAGTTCTTCGAAAGCTCCCTGACATTCGTCAGTCCAATGGAACGGTACATTTTTCCTGGTCAGGAAATGAAGTGGTTGAGCTACCACCGCGAAATCATGTATGAAACGTCGGTAATAGGAGCAAAGACCAACGAAGGATCTGACTTGCCTCAAGTTCCGAGGAGCAGACCATTCTTCTACGGCCTTGATCTTGCTCGGATCCGTCGCGACCCCTTCTTCACTCAAAACGTGACCAAGAAACAATACTCTCTGTTGTAACAGGTAACATTTGGATGGTTTCAGCTTGAGATTATACTCTTGTAATCTCCTGAAAATCATCTCTAGACGTTGCATGTGCGTCTCTACGTCCCTCGAGAACACAATTATGTCATCCAAGTAAACCAGACAGATGTCATAGTTTAGCCCTGTCAAGACTAAGTTCATTAGTCGACAAAACGAGGCCGGACTATTGCACAATCCGAAAGGTAACACTTTGAATTGGAAGCTGCCCCTTCTCGTAACGAACCCGGTCTTGTGTTTGTCTCTTGGGTGCAAGGCCATCTGGTGATAACCTGCTCTCAAATCGAACGTACTGTACCATCTGGCGCCACCCAGGGTATCTAAACTCTCGCGGATAAGGGGTAACGGATGAGCATCTTTCCGTGTCTTCAGGTTCAGTTGCCTGTAATCGATACAGAAACGCATACTGCCATCCTTTTTCTTAACCATTACGACATTGGATGCCCATTCCGATATCGAAGGTTCAATGATTCCTTGTCTCAACATGTCTTCTACCTGACGATCAACTTCCGGTAACATGGAAAGCGGTTGACGTCTCAAAGGTTGCCGAACTGGTTTCTCCTGTCCCGTATCGATCTCGTGTTGGATCACCGAAGTGAATCCGTTATCACTTTCGTTAAGGGAAAACGTTGCGCTGTACGTTAGCACAAGTTTTCGTAACCTGATTCGCTCTTCTTCCGAAATGTCTGCTGGCACTTCTTCCCATAGTCGTTTTAGGGTCTGTTCGGCAAGTGGGTTGAGCGTCTGCTCCGCCACACTGGCCGTTGTACTAATCTTCGATCCAAACTGGTCAATCGTACTTTGCTGCTTTCCTCGGCGTTCCTCCGGATAACCTGGGCCCATAGGCTTCTCCGGATTTTCGCTTCGGTAAGGCTCATCATACGATTCCGTTCTGGCTCGATTAACTGTCACATCGACTACGTTCACTCGCTCCAGCGGACATTCAGTCCGTTTCTTGACTAGCGAATCTCTGTCTCCAACATTCAACATCCTGATCCACACTTCCGTGTCTCTTCCTGTCACCAACGTACGTCCGATTATCAAATCTTTTGATAATTCCATTGGAATGGTCGTCCAATCTTCGTTATCTTTTTGGAAATGCGGGTATACTACCCAAGCTGGAACGTCAACTTCGCTCCTTGGAGGAACTATTATGTCCTCTTGCACAATAACCCTCCGGCACATGGACTCGGTAACGACCTCTTTCAGAGGGATCTTCTCGCTCCCAAGGAAAACGCATCGACTTGCGAAGTCCCATCTTGCCTGATTGGCTTCCAGCCAAGATAACCCCAAGATCACTTCTGTCACTTGGTCTGTAACTAGACAGGGTACAGAGTACACCTGCTTTCCGATCCGAATCTTAAGGTTAGTTTCACCATCCACCTTAATCTGACTTCCATTAGCGGCTAGGAGTCGCTGTTCTGACGGTACTAGCACAGCGTCTAGCACGAAACGTCGTGGCACAAGTGACATTTCACTTCCAGAATCAAGTAGACAGTGTATACGTTTTCCTGCCAGTCTCGCAACCACGTAGGCCACCCTACTGCCTTTGACCAGTCGGTTTTGGGTTTCCTCTTGTATCGGTTCAGCCTTTGTAGGTTCACTGGTACCGGTTGCACCATTCGTCTCAGCGTTTCTCTGAGGACAATATCGCTTCATGTGTCCTTTTCGTTTGCACAAGTAGCATTCGATATCCGGGTTACGCAACCGTGTGGGCGGATAAATCCGTCGCCACCCCACATTCGGTTCGGTTGTCCTCTGATCTCCCACAGCTAGATCAGAACTGTTCTCCCTTTCATGAGGATTTCTCGGAACGATGCCCAAATTCTGATTTATTGTCACTCGATCAAGTTCTCTTGAAAGATTTTTAATCTTTCGCTCGAGATCTTCTAGACGACGAGACTGTTGCCCCTCAGTGCTCGAGTCTTTTCGGTCTTCCATGGTAACTTTAACTCTCGCGTGTCTCCGGTCTAAATCACCACCTTGTGTCGAAGATCGACCATAGGCATCCAACCTCACCGCATGTTTATACGCCGCTTCGAGGTTAACTGGTTCTCGCTCGCGCACCTTCTGCCCCAAATCTTGGTTTGCCAGTGCATCAATGAAAGCGTCACAAGCGACCGTCTCGACGATATCACTTGTTGGTCCTGGGTATGCCAAAGCCATTAGCCTTCGTACTTCCTGCACTACACTACTCAGCGTTTCTCCGTGAGCCTGCCGGTAAGTGCGAAGTTTCATCCGATATAGGCTAGTTTGGTCATCAGACCCGTACCGGGCCTTAAGCCGCTCAACAAGTTCTCGCCAAGACACGTCCCTCTGTGCACCCATGTCCCACAACAGCTGCGAAGCGGGACCCGTTAGGGCACACATTAACTGGTCTGCTTTTTCCTGATCACTCCACCGGTTGCACCGTGCACAAACTTCGAACTTTGCTAGAAAGGCTGCGATCGCTGACTTGCCATCGTACTTCTCTAGCTTGATTCGTATACCGCGATCCGATCGGTCTTCGCCTCTTGTCCGTGTAACAAGTGATCTTCCGACACTCTTCTTGGGATTTCCTCTCTGGTTGTCCCCATCGTTACTCCTGGAATCGTTTTCCTCGTCTGTCCTCACCACTGACCGGTGCCGACTCTGTCCCCTCAGAGTACCCAACGTCTTCCCTGTACGCCACTTAGAATACATCGTAGTCATCTCTCGGTCGTCTGACGTTGCACTGTCTTCATCAGAGATGTACTCAGCCGGTCTCTGACCTTTTCTACGAGGCTCACCACCTGCGTAGTCTTTGGACTCCGATCGTTTATATTTATTGCGAGAACTCTGAGAGTTTCCGTTGACGAACGTAACTCTTCTGTCTTCTTCGCGAATATCTCTTTTTCCTGACTCTGGCGGTCTGTCAGATTCGTCGTACCTAAGACAATTACGACTTCTCGAATCTGGTTTGTGCCCTTTAGAGTACCGCTCGTGGGTCTCATCCCAGGCCAAATGATCTCTGCCTCTTCCCATGTTCGATTCTCTCTCGGTTTCTCTATCAAGTGCCTGTTTTAAACCGCGTCTCTCGTACTCTGGTAGACGTTCCTTACCATACGTCTCCCTTTCAGTTTTCTCATAACTCTCGTGTCTTCCTCGTTGGCGGAGGTTTTTCCTGTCAAAGACTCCGGTTCTCATGGCCTCTTCTGGTCCAACACTATCGGTGTCTGGATCCGAAGAACTCACTGACGAACGTAATTTCGCCTCAACTCTTCCTCTTGTCAACAGACGTTGTCGACTCGATTGCCTTGCCGTTTTTCCGTGTGACTCTCTCCCGCTGTCCTCGGGAAGATAGCGGCTACGTAACTTTTCCGAAGTTTCCGAAAGCGAAACTTCCTCGCGTGTCTCTGTGTTACCTCGGCTCCGTGCCGGCTCTTCGATCTGCAGCTTCCCTCGGCGATCCATCTGGTAACCTGGGCCCGTAGGTTTCCCCGATGTCTCGCGTCGGTAAGACTTCGCATGCTGAGCAGCAGGAACAGACAGTTCTTCAAGTTTCGAACTCATCATTGCCACACTCTGTCGCAGGTAAGACATCTCCGCTTGCCAATCTACCTCATCGGTCACAGGTCTTGGGCGACCTTCTTCCATGTTGGTAAACGGTACTCGATTACCTTCGTTTCGCTGATGCGCCACGATGTCACCACTCGTTTTCTGCACTACGGCGTCACCCCGCGGTTTCAGGCCTGTCTCAATGTCTCTTGGCCTATCACAAGCCTGTCTCAACTGTACAGGTTGCCTGCCCCGTACAATACTAGGTACTTGAACCTGCACAAGGTTCCCCGATCTATTGTCGAACGTTCCCTCATGTATTATACGCGGAACTCTATTGTCGTCGAGTGGTTTGGACCTGTCAAACCTACTCTCACCAACGGTCTCTCGCCAGCGTGTGAATGTCTCGTTATTCACATCGTTCTGTACTACCTCAGTAGTCTTTGGAACGGTTATCAACCATCCGTTATCCTCATGGAAACCTCTTTCACGCCCACTGCGGGTTCCAGCTTCCGTTTCAAATGCACTGGTTTCGTCAGGTGCACCCGTTTCATCAAGCAACCTTCGTTTGCTTTTCCGTTTACGTAACTTTGGACGCGCGCCTCCGTGCTCACTACGGGGCACTTCATCCGACTCGTCCTCGGTATCTTCCTGACCTTGCCTGGTTCTGTGACAAGAAAACGTTAGTACCCCACTTCTGGTACCAGTTTGTGACGTTCGTCGCTCGAGATCAACTAACCCTTCATCAGACATGGTACCAATTTGTGTCGGTCTTACCCGAGACGCTGCTTCGTCGTCGGGCTGGGTTCGGCTCCAGCCAACTGACCTTCTGGAGTCACCCGGGTCACTATCCTGTCTACTTCTGATGTAGACGAGCGGTTCCCTGTCTCCGCTCTCAGTGCCCATTCCTCCAAGAGGAGGTTCCGAGGGTATCGCTTGTTTGCGAACAGTGTCGCTGTCAAGCTCCATCTCACTTTCGGACTCTGCCACTGCCGCGGTCGCCGGGTGGGCAACGTCCTCGTCCTCAGGATGGCCGTCCTTTAGAACAGGGTTCGCTCTCTTGCCGGCAGGAGTCCTCAGCTTCCTGTGAGATCTCTTAGTCAAAGACTTCCTCTTTTTCTCCACCTTAACCGAACCCTCACGTACCATTCTGCATCTCATGACTCTCGAGTTATCGTCAATAGGGGAAATCTCTGAACGTTCTCCTGTCCGAGAGGACAAGGTGTACATCTGACGAGTCGTCACGTCGTGCCGTCTCAATCACGCGAACATCTTGCGATAATATATGCACGTGTGATATTAACGCGGTGTACTGGTCTCACGACACTCCCTTCTGATAGGACAGGTTCTAGGTCTAAAACCTCCCTAACCGCACGCAGAACTGTGTTCCGACCGGCGCACGAGGTGGGCCCTACTTCGCACTTCGGTCAGTTCTCGGAGCTACGTGTTTCGATCACCAAGTTATTTGCTCTGAATAACGATTGGTTTGAATACAAGATTTTTCTGACTCTATCGTTTTTCCTGGTCTTACCGCACTGTAATCAGTTGTCGGGCGGTCTTTTCCCGTACTGCGGTCTTTCGGTAACAGTGGTCTTTCCCAGTAACTATTTTTAGTTACCGGGTGATGGAGCCCCTCCAACGCTCCACCGGCGTGTCAGCCATCCAAGTGTCACAATCCAAATGTAACGCTGACCCCGTAAGGTTACCAGAATGTCCTGAATTTTGTTCCCAAGAATTTCCGAATTTTGGTTCCCTAACGAAGGTCACACTTACTCCCACAGGTAACCGGACAAGCTCCAATCGCGGAGTTCTTCAAAACCCAAGAGGGAATTTCCTGCCTGTCGCCAAATTTACCCTTATTATCGTTTTTGTACTAAATTGGTTTTTTTCAGGTATCCCGACGGTCACTTCACCGAGTGCCGAAGTCGCGTAAAACTCTCCCAGCCGAAGACGCCGAAGTCGCGTAAAACTCTCCCAGCCGAGTACGCCGAAAGCGCGTAGAACTTCCCCTGTGTCGAGTACGCCGAAATCGCGTAAAACTCTTCTCAGTGGATAAAACCAAACACTGTCGGATCTTGGAGTTCTTCGAACTCCAAGAGGGATTTCCTTGCCCGACGCCAAATTTACTCTTGGTTTCAAGGATTTCAGAATTCCAGAAAATGGCTACCTTAAGAAGGTCACCTTTACTCCCATGGGTTACAGGACAAGCTCCGATCGCGGAGTTCTTCAAAACCCAAGAGGGACTTTCCTGCCCGTCGCCAAATTCACCCTGGTTTTCGATCTCACACTGAATTGGTTTTCCTGTGTATCAACGGTATCCTTCCCCGAGTATTACTCAGCCGTAGATTTCCCACGATCGGGATCTAGACCGCTTCGCGATCAACTGAGGGATCCAACCCGCCGGATCGGCGCTGTCGGCCCGTCTCCCAACAGTGAACTTCTTTAGCTGTACTCGGGATCGCCTGATTATTTTATTCGGACGCCCCTTTCGTCCGTAAATATATTTGTACTAACCGGAAACTCGAACTCTGACTCGGTCGTAACCAAAATCACTCTCCTACCACACTGAGTGCAGTATATTTGAATCGGTAACTGAATCGCTAACCAACAACGCTGTTTAACAGTATTGCTATGTATGAAGAGTCGAACCAACTCTTCACGTATAAAGCAGCACACCGTGAGGCAGCCTCTACTTATCCCTCACCACACTATACCTTGGCTTAAAATATATAATCAGTCTTCCCTACCACGGTCGTTGCTGGCCAGTTGCCTATTGAAATTAAATAAAAAAATTAAATGATCGATGCTGGGCCTTCGCATGTAAAATTAAGAGAAACGATGCTGTTCCCTTCGCATGTAAACTTAAAGAAAACGATGCTATTCGCACAAAATAAATCCTCCCACTTACGCACCGTGGCCTTGACCGCCACACAATGTAGGTATGAATGACTCTATGTATGTTTGTATGTATTCTTGTATACTAGGTATGTTTGTGTGTATTCATGTATGTATATGTGTGTGCATGTATATGTGTATTCATGTATGTATGTATGTATGTATGTATGTATGTATGTATGTATGTATGTATGTATGTATGTATGTATGTACGTATGTATGCATGTATGTATGTATGTATGTATGTATGTATGTATGTATGTATGTACGTATGTATGCATGTATGTATGTATGTATGTATGTATGTATGTATGTATGTATGTATGTATGTATGTATGTATGTATGTATGTATGTATGTATGTATGTATGTATGTATGTATGTGTCTATGTATCTATGTATGAATGCTTGTATGCATATGTGTATGTATGCATACAAGTGTGCATGACTGTATGCATTTATTTATGACTGGACATAATTATGTATGCAGGTATTTAGTTTTGCTTGCATGTGTGCAAGTGACAACATTCGTCATGAATCTAATAAAATATAATTATATATGTGTAGTTGTAACATACTTATATGTTTCTACGGAAGTCACCGTTAATCAAACGCACTTGCCTCAGAATTGTCTATGGAAAGACGAATTTCTCTAGCGCCAGACGGATGTTGTGGGCGCGAACTGTACAGCAGTAGACTGGTTCCAGGGTCAGACGTTCTGGTTCCAGTCTTTCCTTCGCCAACACCAGAGAATCGACGCAATAGAAAGCGTGCGTTGAAATTCTCCTAACGCTAAAGAGTCGTGATGACATCGAATGACTTTTGCAACTGCACCTCACGACTACCGTCTCCGTAATCAAGCATCACCACCATCACCAGCACCAGCACAAGCACCAACACCACCAGCAGCACCAGCAGCACCAACACCACCAATAGCACCAGCACTAGCAGCAGCCTGGAGCAGAGTAAACACAACCTGCAGAATCGTTAGTTATCTCTGCTTCCAGCTTTCCTGAATAGAGCGTCACCTATCCTGTCGTCGGTCAGAATGCTGCGCATGCGCGCCGACGAACGAGCGATAATGGGAGAGATTGGCGTCTGCTGATCAACCGGAGGCAGCGGCGGTCCAGCGATCAGGACTGGACGGCCAGCTGACCGACCGACCGACTGCAAGCGATGGATGGCGTGCAGTCGCCGCCGCCGCCGCTATGGCCTAATGGAAGACTGGAAACAAACGTCAGACGGACCAGTGGACCAGGAGGAGCAACGGGAAGAGGACGACGGAAGAGGAGAAGGAGAGGGAAAGAGGAGGAGGAAGGAAGAGGAGGACGGACGAACGGACCAGTGGACGATGAATAAAGAAGAAAGAGGAGGTGGAACAATAGGAAGAGGAGGAGGAGCATGAGGAAGAGGAGAAGGAACAGGAGGACGAGGACGAGGACGAGGACGAGGACGAAAAGAGTCAAGCCACGCCATAGGCAGCGCTCGATGGATGCGATGCTGTCCAATAGGTCTCACTATCTCTGTCTCTGTCTCTGTCTCTCTCTGTCTCTCTGTCTCTCTGTTTCTCTGTCTCCGTCTCTGTCTCTGTCTCTCTCCCTCTCTCCCTCTCTCTGTCTCTCTGTTTCTCTGTCTCCGTCTCTGTCTCTGTCTCTGTCTCTGTCTCTGCCTCTCTCTCTCTCTCTCTCTCTCTCTCTCTCTCTCTCTCTCTCTCTCTCTCTCTCTCTCTCTCTCTCTCTCTCTCTCTCTCTCTCTCTCTCTCTCTCTCTCTCTCTCTCTCTCTCTCTCTCTCTCTCTCTCTCTCTCTCTCTCTCTCTCTGTGCCTTGGTGCGTGTACCTCTGTTAGTCTGCCTGTTTCTGCTAGTGCAGGAGATGTCGGTATGCTCGCTCACTGTGGCGCGGACTTGTTCCGTTCTCTTGGTACGTCCGCAGTCGGCGAGATTAGCCAGACAATTTATTTGAAACGGTAATAATGTCGCCGATAGATCTGGACTGATTCGGTCGGGTTTTCGGCTCCTAGTCGACAGTCGGCGCTCGCCTTGTTTTAAAAGCAACGATGCTGGGGCTCCAGAGACTTGCCTCGAAAACAGCCGAGGGCTTCACTTGCGTTTAACCAATAGCGTTATATAAATAAAGTCGGAGATCAAAGACCAGACGCTGCAGACAGCGACTGCCTGTGATATCTTACCTCATACAAGATGTCACAGAGGCATCTACGTATATTCGAATAAATTTTTTTCGAGAATATGTAGATGGTTCTACGTGTGAGCAGGTGTCCGTCAGTGGTAACTTTTCCAGTTACATGTATATGAGCAGTATTTGGCTATTTGCGCTATGGACCAACCTATAGACCCATTTAACCCGTGACTCCATTTAGACTAGCGTAGGCAGCGCTTTTATGAGGCGTTTTAGTTGAGGGCGCTATGTTAAGTATCTAGGTGCATACATACATATATAATCAAAAGAAAGCGACTGACACTAAACCAGGAGGCAGTTACCGAAACCATTGACTAATTATAAAGTTTCTGTAGAATTTCAAAAAATAACTAAGAAAACAAAATTAACCAACAGTAAATATTTTGAAATATTTTATACGCCTACAGCTGGTCAGCTATAGCTAACTGAAACCAAATTGTGAGACCACTGCATAAGTCAGGGTCTGATTAAAAATCAGTGTTAGTAAGTTACTCCTGTGAACGAACACGTGGGCCTAAGTGTGTGTTCATAAGCAAGCAACAACTTTTCAGAAGTAAAACTTTGTTAGTAAATAAAACATTTTATAAATAAAGCAATAATAATAATAACAGATAATTTAATAAATAAATAAATATTGGTGTTAATAGCAAGTAAATTTGTGAATTAGTAGGCCTATAGCCTACTACTTTTATGAGCACGCAAGTAAAAATCTGTAATTGTAAGGGAACAACAATTTTATGCATAGGGTATACTAAAAAAACTGTTCTGAAACTTAGTATGTAAACATTTTGAGCAGCATAATGGATACATTTTTCAATCAATCAGTCAATCAAAATTTATATAGCGCCCTTCAAGGTCTCTGCTCAGAGGCGCTTCCGATCCAGGTCAAGCGGAAAAAAGCAGTATGATTAAGGATGCAAGTGATATTAAAACCGTTATTGCTAGGCTTGTAATATATTGAGTAATAAAACACAGGGTGACGCCGTATCCATTTAGAACATTTCTCTGAACATATAAAACGTTTTTATGTAATAATAGGGGAATGATAAACGCAAAAAGCAGCGCTCGTGAATAAGCTGGTGTCCTGCGCTCATCTTTCGAGTAGCACTTTAGCAATTTTTAGTTTGCGGTTGCTATTATGATGCATCATCGTATAATATCAATGGATATTGAATGTCATGAAATGTTGTAACTGAGTATTAATCTGAATTGTACTCGCTGATTGCTTAAATAAATAACTTCTGATGTCATCTGAAGGCAAGTAATCGTGATCCCTAAAAGCAATTTTTCACTTCCCTATTATTAGACGCTGGCCTAGAGGTACCGTCTGTCCCTATATCATCTTTGACCTGACGACGGAATGATATCAGGACCCTATTATCGCCCTGCAGATAAGCCGATCTCGGTACACTAATTAAAAATTGGCGCTTAATAAATTAATAATAATAATAATAATAATAGTAAAGATGAAGGTTAACTCCAGAACGACAAAGCAATTCGGATAGTTTCTACGAGCCTGAGGGATTATTTTTACCTCGGGAGTTAGAAAATAATAATAATAATAATAATAATAATAATAATAATAATAATAATAATAATAATAATAATAATAATAATAATAATGATGATGATGATGATGACGACGATGATGACGACGATGATGATGATGATGATGATGATGATGATGATGATGATGATGATGATGATGATGATGATGATGATGATGATGATGATGATGATGATGATGATGATGATGATGATGATAGTAATAATAATAATAATAATAATAATAATAATAATAATAATAATAATAATAATAATAACAATAATAATAAGAATAAAGTAGAAAAAGAAAATGAGCGCAGAGGAGGAAAGAGAAAGGGAGAGAGAGAATATGAAGGCGCTAGAAAAGCAGGATGATGATGATGATGATGATGATGATGATGATGATGATGATGATGATGATGATGATGATGATGATGATGGTGGTGGTGATGATGATGATGATGATGAATACGACGATTTCTATAGCGCCGTAACACGATACATGCCGTTACAAGGGCGCTTTGACAAGTTCAACACGGCCCATAGGCCTGCTTGAAGTAGTGTGTCTTGAGTCTGGTCTTAAATGACTCCAGTGAAGTTGCAGAACGTATTAAGGGTGGCATATTGTTCCAGCATCTAGGTCCTGCCACGGAGAACGCATGATCTCAGGAGTAGCAGGAAAGCAATAAGGAAGAGTATATATGAAGAAGGAGAGGGGAACGGAACAGGAAATGAAGAGTCTACGAATAGGAAATTATATAGAAAGGCTAGAAAACGACAGAAGGAACAAAAGAAACACATGACGGGGAAGTAGGAGGAAGAAGAGGAAATGGAGGTGTTTATAACGAGGAAGAACTGGAAAAGTAATAGGAGACACACACGATGAAGGGGACGAGGAAGAGGGAGTGGATGATTGTATAGGAGGAAGAAACCACGCCAGAAGGAATATATGACACATACGCGATGTGTCCAGCCGAGCGTGCTTTTCCATATTTTTCCAATCCATTAAACTTCGAAGGAGATGAGAGCTGTGATCTATCAGTCGTACATCGATCGAATATATGCTGGCATTTGGAGTTTTTATTTAATTAATTAATTATCGGTCCTAAATTAACTTAAGTAAATGGACGACACTACTCATGACGGTATCTTAAGAAATTACATGGCTCGCCGGCGGACAAAGGTTAGAAGAGGTGGAAAGAGAAAGAGACGGACATTGGGAGGTAGGGAAAGGTACTGAGGGGGTGTCGGGCGCCAATGACGGGGCGCATCTGTCGGGGCGCATTTGTCGGGGCGCATTTGTCGGGGCGCTTTTGTCCACGGCGCTTTGACGGGGTACCACTGAAGGGACAGGGCAGTGAAGGAAGAAGTGTGGTCTTTGCCTTTCATCAGTCCATTCCAGTGCATGACCTTCAGTCCGTATAGTCCTTGGACCAATTATTCTGCCTCTCCGGCTGCTGGCTCTTCCATCTCTCCATCCTTCTCACAATGGCAGCAGCCTCATCAGTATTCTTTGTTGTCGAATTGAGCTCCAGTGTATTGCATGATGGGTTCAACCTGCCTCCCTTTGTTCCTCCCTCTCTCTGAGTCTCTGTGTCACTGTGTCTGTCTGTCTGCCTCTCTCTCTCCATCCCTCTCTACCTCCCACCCGTGCCACTGTCTGCCCCTATTTTGTCACCCTCTCTGTTGTAGCCCTCTTCTCTGCCTCGCAAGTCCTCCCTCCACTAACTGTCTATTGATCTGTTCTTCTCTGGCCACATCGGCTGACATTCCGTCGTCCTCTGCTGAAGATTGCGCCCATCCATCCACACAGGCGCCGAGGAATAGCAGAAGAGGGGAAGAAAAGACAGAGCAGGAGGAGGAGAGAGGAAGAGGAGAGGTGGAGGATGAAGTGAAGGAGGAGGTGGAGGCGGAGGCGGAAGAGGTGGTAGAGAAGGAGGAAGAGGAGGAGTTGGAGGAGGTAGAGAAAAGACACAAGAAGAGTAGGAGAAGGCGTCATACATATGCATATATGATACCTATCACGTGCTTAGACGGTATGCATTATGTATTTTATAAACAGTATGGATATATATTATGCTTATTTTTATGCACATTATGTATGTACATCATGCATATGTATATGTAGAATATGTACACTATGCATAACCTCAGAACACAGACACGTGTGTGTGTGTGTGTGCGTGTGTGTGTGTTACAATGTTTGCGTTTCCAGGTTCCTTGCCTTGTCCTTAAATGAATAACTGACTCACTCACTCATTGACTGACTTACTGACCGACTGCCCTACTGACTGACTGTCCAACTGACTGACTGGCTGACTGACTGACTGGCTGGCTGACTGACTGACTGACTGACTGGCTGGCTGACTGGCTGGCTGGCTGGCTGACTGACTGACTGACTGACTGACTGACTGACTGACTGACTGACTGACTGACTGACTGACTGACTGACTGACTGACTGACTGACTGACTGACTGACTGACTGACTGACTGACTGACTGTGTCATCCTCTAAATTTTCTATCTCCATTTTTCTCCCCATTCTATGTCCGTCTTTTAGTTCTTTCGGCTTGCTTCCCTATCTTCCTGTTTCCATCACTGTTTCCTCAGTCCCCTCGCTGGTCTTCCCCTTTCCATGTGGAGGGAGTTGGGTGTTAGTGGTGCTAATTCCCCGGTGAGGCATGGACAGAGGTAAGGTCGTGACCGACTCACTGTTGCAACGGCAGAAAGGCAACCTCTGGTCGTTCTTTGTCAGTGACATGGAACTAACGGACTGCACTGAGTTGTCTGATGAAAATTAATAGTTCGCATGGTTAATGTTGGACTGTTCCAGAAGGATGTGATATCAGACAGTTCCACGTTATCTAACCTAATCTAATCTTAGAACTTCTATAGCGCCATCATAGTAATAGCAACACACTAGGCATCAACCTGCGACACTCCAAAAGCAGATTCGTGATGCCGTCAGTTCTAAGGACAGTCCCATACGACAGAAAGGCAACCTGAGGTCGACAAGAACGTGACATCGCATCACTTGCGGCGTCAAGACTCAATCAATCCCCTTGATTCTTTTCCGGATCAAACTTGTGATCTGCATTAAAGTCTTCATCTTTAAGTCTACAGATTGCTCTAAGGCTTTTAGATGCAAATCCCCAACAGTAACGTATTATGTTGAAGATATGACGAAAACGTGACAAAATTCTCATATGGGATCCACTTGTATGGATAGGACATTCTGAGCATGGCATATACAGTATATAGTATATACACTGTCATATTTTCACCATAACCGTCAACAAACGACGTTGCTTTTGTGGTAACTTGTGTTTAGTCTCATTTAGTAGCAAAACAAATTTATCTGTTTCTAGAGAAATGGAACTTTGAGGTGTTTCGCAATCGTAATCTACAGCTCCGAAAAAAGCGAAGTCGCGGGAACCAGCTTATTGACAGGCGCCTAGTCAGATCATAATCGATAGGCCAAGATCCAAAGGGGTCAGCTAGGCAAACAGTCAGACAGCTAAATTCCTCATGAATAATTAACAATTATGGTCGATAATAATGGCACCCGCGACTACCATGGGTCAAATAGTACTAGTTCTATGCTTACAGGGCCGGTTTAACCACCAGGCGAACCAGGCGGTCGCCTAGGGCGGCACATTTCTGGGGGCGAGAGAAAGGCTACATAAAAAAATATTTTTTAAAACATTGACGCCGTTTGCCAATTGCCACCATCTTTTTTTTATTAATAAATGAATTACAAGATAATAAGAAACGGCAGTATTTCTGTGAATAGTGGTGAGAGAAGCTTCTCGAAGCTCAAGTTGATAAAAAAACATATTTGCAAACCTCCATGCTGCAAGAAAGACGTGTTGGACTAGCTAGTTATCATTGAACACGATATTGCTGGAGACAGTGCCGTGATGGAACTCGTTTCTATATTTGCTAAATATAAAGAAATTGAAATTATCTTATATTTGTACAGATTTAATCATACGTAGGTATGACTTAGGACTAGGACTTAATACACGTATACTATAGCCGTAGGAGTTCCATAGTGTTTAAAACGAAAATATACACTCTCTCATTATTTAGTATTTACATTTTAAATTCCCATTAAACGAGCTAGACCATGCAGCATAGGCTGCATAGCTTATGCAGTTTTCAGACTACAATAATTACGGATAACTTTTAAATTTAGAAATTATCAAGTGTCATATTTTTGTTTAATTTAGAAGTAATAATGATTCGTAGGTGATTATAATGAACCACGAATCGACTAGACTAAATTAAAGATGCAGCATTTCGGCTGCATTCTTGTGTGAAGGTTATTTTTTATTAACTTAGTTAATTTAATATTAATTAGCTATCGAACTTAGTGGGGGCGCAGTGCGACAGGTTCGCCTAGGACGCCAAATACTCTGGCGCTGGCCCTGTATACCTATGCAGTTTGCATCGCTATTGTATTCAAATAACGTCTTAAATACCTATAGACATAGACTTATTGGTAGACATTTTATGCTTGGCATCATACAAGATACCGATAAACACACATATCTGCGATGGTTTCAGCAATCTTTTTTACAGAAACGGCTTCCGGCGCTATATCCACGCCCCTACTGTCCAGTAAGAAGTCGATGAATTATAAATAAACCGGAAGAGGCGCATCTGGGTCAGCTAATCGGGTTGCCTGCCTCTCGGAGCTTATATGGCATCCGGTAGTCTGGTGTCCGTGTCTCAGAAGTTAACGATTTATTATCAGCCAGATTGGTTCGGAGTTATTTAGCGTTGGAATTCTACAGTGACCGTCTTTCTCGGAGCGAAGCAGCTGGAGATAGGTAGGGTCTCTCTCCATCCATCCATCCTTCCCTCCCTTCCTCTCTCCCTCCTTCCTTCTCTCTGTCTGTCTCTCTGTCGGTCTATCTGTCTGTCTATCTGTTTGTCTCTCTCTCTCTATTCTGTCTATCTCTGTATCTATGTATCTGTGTATCTCTGTCTGTCTGTCTGTATGTCTGTCTGTCTGTCTGCCTGTCTCTCTCCCTCCCTCCCTCCCTCCCTCCCTCCCTCCCTCCCTCTCTCTCTCTCTCTTTCTCTCTCTCTCTCCCTCTCTCTCTCTCTCTTTCTCTCTCTCTCTCTTTCTTTCTCTCTCTCTCTCCCTCTCTCTCTCTCTCTCTCTCTCTCTCTCTCTCTCTCTCTCTCTCTCTCTCTCTCTCTCTCTCTCTCTCTCTCTCTCTCTCTCTCTCTCTCTCTCTCTCTCTCTCCTCTCTCTCTCTCTCTCTCTCTCTCTCAGTCTCAGCAAGCAGCTGACGGCGCAGATGTTACGCTGTCAGTCATAAGATATTTAATTTCGCGGGATTCCTTTCCCTTGAGTTCCGCAGTATTCTACCGTCGTCTATGTGCGAGAAATAATTCATTATTCCCTGAGTCGCATGCTGAAACAGGTTCTGTGTTTGGGTCTCTACGTTTCTCTGCACGTCTGTCTCCTTCTGTCTTCCTCTCTGATTCAGTCAGTCAGTCAGTCAGTCAGCCTCTCTCGCGCACTCATTCATTCACTCATTCACTCCCTCACTTGCTCGCTCGCTCATTCACTCACTGACTCAAGTACTTACACACTCACTCGCTCACTCACTCATTAATTCATTCATTCACTTACTCACTCAAACGCTCACTCACTCACTTGTTAACTCACTCACTTGTTAACTCACTCACTCACTTGTTAACTCACTCACTCACTCACTCACTCACTCACTCACTCACTCACTCACTCACTCACTCACTCACTCACTCACTCACTCACTCACTCACTCACTCACTCACTCACTCACTCACTCACTCACTCACTCACTCACTCACTCACTCACTCACTCACTCACTCACTCACTCACTCACTCACTCACTCACTCACTCACTCACTCACTCACTCACTCACTCAAGCACTCAAGCACTCAAGCACTCAAGCACTCAAGCACTCATTCAAGCACTCGCTCGCTCCCTTACTCACTCAAGCACTCACTCACTCATTCACTCATTCACTCACTCAAGCACTCGCTCACTGGCTTGCTCACTCGTACCGTCCGTTACTCACTGACTGTGTGTGTTCGTCGGTTGGCCATAATCTGCGCATAGTCCCATACGGGAATATGATGCCTCTACTGCCTGAATATGATCTAATTTTGCTTGAATATCTATGGGCATTCCCATCTATGGACGTTGCATGGGGCCTATAAGGACTTCATACGGGTCCCATCTGAGAATGTGGGTCCTTCATGGGCTCCATGTGCACAAACTGGCAGGGTATATATCTTTTCTTAGAGATAGTGCTGTTCTGTTTCAAAGGCATAAGGGATTTTTAGTCGTGAAGAATGCTTTCTTTATTGTACAACCTAAGCTTTGTGTTTTAGAACAACTACGGCTTGTAACAGCCGCTCACGTGTTACTTATTTAGTCAGATTCTAGACTCACCGATGAACTGTCTCCCTCTGGCGTTTTAGTTCATCAAGCTTGTATTCTTGATCATATTTCGACGCTGAAACGGGTCATAATATAAAAGATTGCTTCATTCATAATTAACTTTATCTGAGCCATTTATATCGACGGAAACTCAACACCAATCTAATTAGGCTTGCAAAATATACATCGCAGGCCTAATGCATTCATTCGCGTCTGTGTGTTGCGGCATAGGCGCAATTTGTGGGGGGGGGGGTACGAGGGGTATCCGTACCCCCACTTTTTGGACTGGGCTACCGTACCCCACTTTTTGAACAATGCCAATCAATATTTTATTATTGTGCCTTCCCAGAGATCGCAGTCTCCGTCTTGCTTCGTGTATGTAAGAAATTGGTACCCCCCACTTTTTAGACCAAAGTTACGCCCTGTGTTACGGTATGAACCGTTGTTTTTCCTTAACGCAATGAACAAACCAGTTGATATGGCTCAGCGTCGTAAGAATTTAATCTGGAGACATGTGGTTTATGAGCGAGCTGGAGTGGCTGCCTGTTTTTTCGACGCAGCGTGTATTATTAAAAGGGTTGGGAAAAGAAATGAGGGACTGTGAATCGATCACAAGCACAGCGAGGAAGGCAAGGAAAGTGTGAGAGAGAGAGAGAGAGAGAGAGAGAGAGAGAGAGAGAGAGAGAGAGAGAGAGAGAGAGAGAGAGAGAGAGAGAGAGAGAGAGAGAGAGAGAGAGAGAGAGACAGAGACAGAGACAGAGACAGAGACAGAGACAGAGAGACAGAGACAGAGAGACAGAGAGACAGAGAGACAGAGAGACAGAGAGACAGACAGAGAGAGAGAGAGACAGAGAGAGAGAGACAGAGAGAGAGAGAGAGAGAGAGAGAGAGAGAGAGAGAGAGAGAGAGAGAGAGAGAGAGAGAGAGCGAGAGACAGACAGACAGACAGACAGACATACAGACAGACAGACAGACACAGACACAGACACAGACAGACAGACAAACAGACAGACAGCGAGATGGAGATACATAGACAGAGAAACAGAGACAGAGATACAGAGACAGAGAGATGGAGGGATGGAGGGAGGGATGAAGGGGAGAGAAAGGAAGAGAATTAGTATAAGAGACAACTATGATTAAGGATGAGAAAAATAGATAATAAATTATAGCTCAGGATGACATCGTAATCAGAGATGTACGAGAAAGTAACAATACATTAAGCGGATTAGGAGGTCGGAGGTGTGGAATAAGACGTAGACGGAGGCGATGTTTGATGATTTGGGAGAAGAAATATACTTAGAGATACCCAGAGACAAATACAGACAGGCAGCCAGACTGAGGTATACAGAAGAAAGATACAGGTAGACCGTAGACGCAGACATAGGAAGAGGAGAGACAGAGCGAAAGATGAAGAAGACAAGACTTGGAAAAACAGCAATAGAGACACAGAGAAAGACAGTGACGGAGACATAGAAACAAAGGAACAAAGACGGATACAAAGAAGACAGCGAATGGATGAAGATGCAGAGGGAACGCAGTCTGCCGCAGCAGCAGCGCTGCTTATTTTTATGAACCCCATCTGATAAGAGATGACCCAACGGTCCGATATTATATATCGACCACTATCGATCGCATGTTGACGCTCACACGCACCATCCCAACCATCTACACACATACACACACATACACACGTATCTCTGCCTGTCTCTGTCTTCCTCTCTCTGACTCTGTGCTGTGTGCGCATGCTCATCTTGTTATATTCCTTCGTTTTTCTGTTGACATCTCCGTTATACTCTTTGTGGCTGTTTGCCTATGTTTGTCTATCTGGTCGTGTGGTTGTCCGCCTCGGTGTACCATTGAATCTGCCTCGTTTCATCATCTCCTATCTGATCGGACGCGTCGTGTTTGCGTCTGACTGTTAGACCACTGGCTGTCATTTCCATTTTATGACACTGGAAATCTACAAAAATAGAAATAACCAGGCGAAATCATTCATATTTTACGACACTCGTAACACTGTTTAAGGCGGACTGCGCTTTGGTGAAACAGGAGTTTCAAAAATTTCCGACATAAATGTGAAGTGCTTCTTCACCTACGTCACTGTCTGGTGAGATGTGCGGAGTTATAAACGGCGTCGTTGTGATTGGACACAAAATGGCCGTCGTTCAATGTGTTGCAGCTGGAACCAATATGGCGTCGATCGTAGAATTTGTCATAAATGGCTGCTAACAAGGCCTTGAATGGAGAAAGATGAGTGGCAGAGGGGAGGCGTGTAGGAGAGAAACCGAGGAGGAGCAAGAAGACGAAAATAAAAAGAACTGAAGAGGAGGCAAAGGAAGATGAAAAATACTGGGAAGAGGAAGAAGAGGAGCAAGAAGAGGAGGAGCAAGAAGAGGACGAAGCAAGAAGAGGAAGAAGAAGAGGAGGAAGAAAAAGAGGGAAAAAGGAGGAAGAGTAGAGGAAGAAGAGGAAGAAGAAAAGAAAGAAGAGGAAGAAAAGGAGAATGAAGAAAAGGAGGAAGAAGATGAGGAGGGGAAAAAGAGGAAAAAGAGGAGGAAGAATAGAAGAAGAAGAGGAAGAAGAAGAAAAAGAAGAGGAAGAAAAAGAGAATGAAGAGAAAGAGGAAGAAGGTGAGGAGGAAAAAAGAGGAACAACAGGAGGAAGAGTAGAGGAAGAAGAAGAGAAAGAAGAGAAAGAAGAAGAGGACGAAGAAAAGAGGAAGAAGAAGAGACGGGCGAAAAGAAAAATCAACGAATACGAAAATGAGAAAAACAAGAAGCAGACAAGAGAATTGGACAATGAAGAACTTGATTACACGATGAACACTTGGAAGATTATTAAATTGCAACTTCTATCGAGACAATATCATATACAGAAGCCATCAACCAATGGAGCACCGAGGATGTACTCGGAGTATCCTGTTATAGCATACTTGACTGAAGCAGTTGAATGGTGAACTTCTGGATATACTTGGAGCCTGGTTGTAGCATACTTGAGTGAATTAGATTGATGGCGCATTTGGTCGGCGATTGCTCTTATATTTCTGAGCTCAGTCAACCACTGACAACCTCCTATCTACTGCGAACACAGAGCGGTCGTTCTGGAGGAGGATACAGCGACTGAGGCGGAAGGAGGCGGAGAGCGATTGAAGGAGGCGAGTGGGCCGATGGTCCGTAGACTGGTGCAGGCCCATGATGCGTCCATCGGGGCGCTGTATATCGCAGTTGGTGAGGTTGGCAGGGAGGAAGGAAGGAAGGAAGGGTGGGAGGGAGGGATAAAGGAAGAGAGGGAGGGACGGAGGAAAGGATTTTTTGCCCTCAAAAAGTCTAAAAGGGTCGAGAGATGGTGCATCGATGACGTGTAGTAGAAGGAGGAGGAGGAGGCAACATTAGCAGAGGGGAAATAAGAGGAGAAGGAAGAGATGAAAGTAGGGAAATCGTAAGAACGTGAAAGAAGAAGGGATCAGAAAGAAGAAGGGAGGAGGAAGAGAACAGGAAAGGGTACATCAAGACCACTAAACGGCTTTTGCGACGTTCTGCGGGACAAGGAGGAAGAGGAGTGGGAAGTGGACGTAGAGGAGAACGGCTATGCACAGGGCGGCGATGCCATAGGAAAGAATGGAGAGCGGCTATTAGATTTACCGCGCCGTTACCCTGTGATGTCCTTGCAATGGAAATGAAATATATAAATGTAGAGGAAGCAACGAAATCCTGAGATCAGACGAACAACCGGGCATTGATTGGATTGGGCAATGGGTAAGGGAGGGAATGGGTAAGGGAGGAAATGGGTAAGGGAGGGAATGGGTGAGGGAAGGAATGGACAAGGGAGGGGTCGGGCGAGGGCGCTCCGTTGACTGATAGGGGAAGGAGTTGGAAGAGACCAAGAGCTGATATAATCTTTCCAAATCGATACACCACATAAAAGTCTAGTTGGAGAATAGGAATCTCGTGAGATTGCTGTGGAATCAGTCTTCGTATAGGCCTACAGTATATATACTGGTGCAAAGAAAGATGAAAGAGGTGCAGATGGTATTAAGGGAACGGTCCGCACTGGCCGACTTATTCAGAAACCGAGATTAACAGAGAAACCGAGATTACTGGGAGATATATCGCCTCACACGTTGAACTTAACTGAAATCTTCACCCTGAGATGCGATGTCACGTGATGTAGGTTACTTTCATTCTATTGATGCAAGTGAGATTTCTAAAACATGAAGCCACGGTTTCACACGATGTATTATGACAAGACAGAAAACAGACAATAATTAATTAATAGCTGATATATATATATATATTATATACGTGTGTGTGTGTGTCTGTGTGTGTCCTGTCTGTCTGTGCCTGCTTGTGTCTGTCCGTTCTGCTCCTTCGCTTGTTTCATTTCGTTCTCAACTTAAGGCTTAACCTTGAACCATGCATATATGATATATCCACCATATATGCTGCCTTTCTGACTTAATTATGTTTACCTGATTACGACTTGATCTTGGCATACGTATATATATATATAATTATATATATAATTATATATATATACATCCAGGGGCGTCTACACCATAGAAACCTTGGAGCAAATGCTCCATCCAAGAAATAAGGGGAAGATCTGTCAGTGTGTTTGCCACCATTTTAGGGGGGAAGAAACGGGAAGGGGAGAAGAAGAGGGGGAAAAGGGACGTTGCTCCAATGACTTGGGGGGGGATAGACGCCCCTGTATACATCATGGCACAACGTCAACTATAGAGATACGTCATATGGATGTCCACTAATCTTGAGATAAAACAGTTTCAGTATCCCACTCCCTGCAGCCAGATTGCCAGAGATTCAGAATAGTATTTTATGACGATAAATTAGAATATAGACTGACCAGAATTAATGGGCTTCTGTCGAGATTTTTGGACGAGAATGGTGGTTTCTATCAACTTCCTGTTTCTACTGCTACTGATTTCTGGTTCGTCCAACTAAGCATCAACCTCCCGGCATCTGTGCGACAGACTGACAGTGTTCGCTGGCATTTAGATGGGAAAAAGAAACACTAGAAATCAGGTTCATTGCTTCACTCTTTTGCACTGACAGTTGGCAATGTAAATCACCGTCGAAGTAGCTCCATAGGGCCTACTTGATTAGGATGCTCTAAATCGTCGTTTATCATTGCAATCACAGGTGTCACTAGCTGTGTAGTCACCGATAAGAAACGACGCTAATGCTGTCTTAATGAAATAAGTCAGTTCAATGTCTTTGATGAGTAGTTTCTCTGAAAAGGCGCTATAAAAATTTTCGATTACAGTTGCAGTTAGGGCAACATTACCCGAAGTTAGGCAGCAGCGAGCCCTGTTTGCCTGGCAGGGGTATACCTATGACTCGTGGGTGATTTAGGTTGAGTGCAAAGCGGTGACATACCTTACGCTCACCGATCCTTTGATTGCGTGGACTACATGTCGACTGTATAGAGCACAAACGTAATATGTCCATGGTGTTAAGCATTGGACATATTACGTTTGTCCTCTATACAGTCGATGTGTCGACCATCGATAGGAATTTTACGTGACTATGTCACAGAGCAATTAATAATTGGATACCTTAATTCAAGTAGCATAATAACTCGTATTTAATATGGGTTATAATATGGTCTCGTTCATATAGGCTATATTATATGGGCTGCCAGTGACTGAACGAATCCGGTATAAGATTACTATCTGGTCAGGAAGGCTATGGCTGGAGTTGCTCCGGACTACATCGCTGAGCTCTATCAGCCACTCTCGATTCAACCGGGGCGACGGATCGGCTACCGATCGGCTACCAAGAGGGATCAGATGGTTCCACGGTCTTGTACTGCAACGTGCACACAACGGTGCTTGTTTGTGGCAGCACCGTTGCTCTGGAACAGCCTCTCACTTGGTGACACTATTACCACTAAAGACTTTGTCTCCTTTACTCGGTTGTTAAAACCGCATTTTCTCAGACTGATGGCGCGTGTTAGCGTCTCTGACGTTGGGCGCTGTATAAATGCTTTGTTACATTACATTACATTACAAACTGACCAGTTTTACTGCCATTTGTATCTTGCAGTACATGTACATTAGATGGGACCCATATGGGATATATGCGTGGGTCTCATATTGGAAGTGTGGGTTATATATATATGGGCTCCAAGTGTGCATTCTGGCAGGGTACAACCTTACGCTGTAACTGGGTGACTCTGCAGTTGGCTATAAAGTGATATCCCTGGATGCGTATAATATTGTATGTTATCAGCAGTCGCAGAGTCAAGCCAGGTTAAGATAAAACCGAAATGGAGACAGAAATCCGCGAAATAATCATCGATATCTGAGATATTGTAGAAAGGAAAGTTCTGAAAATTTAAATGCATAACACTAAAAGGTACACACGACAACAGAAGGAGTGAAATGTACAGTCCAAATCATACGGGTTTTAGGCCTATACAAAATAGTGCGTGGTTGTTTCTATAGTAGTTCGCTGTTTTTCATTGTTCCTAAGCAAACATTAGGCCTACTCCTCTGTTGTTGTTGTTCATCTTCATCCAAAGGACCAATTTCAGCTGATATATAATTTATCTCGCGTAAAGCAGAACAAAGAACAGTAGAAAAACGAAAAACACTTAAGCTTAGGGAAGTTAGGCCTACATAGCAGAAACGAACGAAAACTTAAAACGACGCTCCACTGGAAGCGTAAGCGCTAGAGACCAGCGATCTGACATAATTAATAATTAATTATATGACACGTTGTCCTTTGCTGAGAAACCAAGTCCATTGTGAATTTGTGATGTAAACTCATGTCCATAACTGAATGTCAACGACAGCATAATAGGTGTACTATTACCAGCAGTTAGCATGACTTTAAGAAGTATAAACATGGCATAGATAGGCCCAGTGGTGGACTGGAGTGTCAAAGCGGCCCGGGAAAAAAATCAAAAGCGGCCCTAGCCGACATTTATTTTTCTTGGGGATTTGTTTTCAGCCAAGGTAACAGGTAACTTTACAACGGGATAGTCATAACACAACGATGAATCGCAAACCTAATTTACATCAGACATAAAATATTAAGAATGCATATAAAGGTAGCCTATAAATCGATTTATCATGACATAAGCTTACCCAAATGATGGTTATTGAATAAGCAACTTATTTAAGCTGGGTGCCATTTCAGATAAATGATCTATAATTTTGTCATTATATAGTTCACTTAAAACATCGGTTTCTACCGACATGAGCAAAAATGCTTTAGATTTGTAGAAGACAACGAGCTTAGCAAGCGATTTTTAATGTATTTCAGTTTCGAGAAAGATCTCTCACACGCTACTTGGGTAGAGGACAGAGTCAGTAAGGGACCATCCGCCCATTCATATAGTAGGCCTACGTACGCAAAAATCTGGAGAAATTGGACCCTTCTCCTCCCTGTACGCACACGTATACTTTTTTCCATCCCCATATGCCCAGGGGCCCGGAGAATTTTAGGGGCCCGGCCGTCCGGGCCCGCAATCAACTTATGAAAAAAATTATAAAGTTTATGATATATGCCTTTTCAAATATAATATTACTTAATAAAATCGAAGTTGTATATAAACATAGTATCGTACTGTCGTACCCGCACTTTTTATTTCAAATTTTTTTCTCATAAAGCCTAAAGATAATTTAGGGGCCCGTGACTGCTTGCCTATGGGTCCGGAAATTTCTGTCGTCAGCCCTGTGCCTTCTAGCGAATAAAAAATAACACCGTCATAAATACCTTAAAAATTATTACAAATAACATGATCGATTTTTAGACATTGTGTGTAAGAACTTAGAAGCGGCCCAAATATCACCGACCCTGACGGCCCACCGGGATTTTTCCCGGTGTCCCGGTGGGCCAGTCCACCCCTGGATAGGCCTATATGATGAGGACTAGGCCTAGGCTATCACACAATGACGAAATTGCATTACCAATTTATCAATAATCATAATGTGATTAAAAGGAAATTTAAAAGCAATGAATTACAAACAGAACCAGGGATTACCTACAGTGTTTACCAATGAACTGTCTGAATCAGAAGCCACACGACTAAGCCTATTCGCCGACCGATTTCACTCTGCATGCTTTGCATGTAATTGGGTAAAACTAACACGATTGCAGGGATTGTTTTAACGTGCAATGACACACAAAATGTGCAGTGATGAAAGGCTGTTAACCGTTGTTTGTGCAAAAAAAAATTGTAATTCCTAATTATTTATGATTTTTATGTGCTCCGGCGCTCGTCATGTGCAGTGATAAATTTTCCTTAAAACATGCCCTGCACGATTGTTACAAATAGGCTAGAGCATACATTTTTAAACGTATGCGTTCAGTAAATGAGTCAGTGTGACGGTGGATGACAAGATTTGTGCGACAAAAACCAATCATACATACATGATCAGGATTCTCAAACAAGACAAAGAAAAGCGCCGTTACAATACAAATACCTACGTAATTAATAATCTAGACAGATCACAGTACCGGCATCTGAAAAGGATGGAAAGAATAAGGCCTCGTTCAGGTCTTTTAATGACTGAATCCTTTGCTGCTTATTAGCTGCAGGTTACGCTCATCTGATGCGTTCGTGAATACGCTGGTACCCTGCGCTTGGCCTTCATCATCATCATCATCATCATCATCATCATCATCATCATCATCATCATCATCATCATCATCATCATCATCATCATCACCACCACCACCACCACCACCACCACCACCACCACCACCACCACCACCACCACCACCACCATCATCATCATCATCATCATCATCATCATCATCATCATCATCATCATAATCGTCGTTATTATTATTATTATTATTATTATTATTATTATTATTATTATTATTATTATTATTATTATTATTAAATTCTAACTTTCTTTTTCCTTCCTAAGCACGATCATGCAATGTAGAGATGCGCATGCTTGCTAGGCTAGATGGTTTGGTTGTTATATGTTAGATAGTTTGCTTGCTAGGCTAGATGGTTTGCTTGCTAGGCTACAGATGGTTTGCTTGTTATATGGTAGATGGTTTGCTTGCTAGGCTAGATGGTTTGCTTCTTATATGCTAGATGGTTTGCTTGCTATGCTAGATGGTTTGCTTGCTAGGCTAGATGGTTTGCTTGCTCTGCTAGGTTTGCTTGCTATTCTAGATGATTTGCTTGCTAGATTAGATGGTTTGCCTGTTATGCTAGGTGGTTTGCTTGCTAAGCTAGATGGTTTGCTTGCTATGCCAGATGATTTGCCCGTCGATCCCCCTTGCCAAATCTTCTGTAGGCGCCCATGCTTTGGTTCGTGTCTGGCCATTTCATAGGCCCAACAGAAGGAAACATTCACCATCCCCATGTCGTACATGAACTCTAAATTGGCTACTTGAAACAGCAGGCTTTGTTCGGATATCACAACGCAATTGTTCGGCTCTGATTTCAGTTATAAGCGAAGCTGCTTCAAATTAGCCGATGGCTTTTTGTTGGTCTTTATAGGAAAAAACTGTACGTGGCATTCGTAAGTGTAGCTTAAGTGATCTCTCGTCTACGGTATCATGACAAATGGTTCACGGTCAAATATGGCTCACCGACAAATGGTTCACGATCTTCCAGCTTCTATAGTTTCAGTTATAGAGGCTATTCAACAATAATCCAGCTTCTATAGTTTCAGTTTTATATTCAAAATAATCCAGCTTCTAGTTTGAGCTACATTTTCATCGCTCATCCAGCTTCAAGTGTGAGTTATATTTTCATCAAAATTCAAACAGCTGGAAGATAGATGAAAAAGTAGCTCAAACTAGAAGCTGGATGAGCGATGAAAATGTAATAGAGCTCAACTAGAAGCTGGATTATCGTTGAATATATAAGTGAAACAATAGGAGCTGGAATCTCGATGAAAACAGCTCAAAATAGAAGCTGGAAGATCGTGAACCTTTTGTCCATGAACCATTTGTCCGTGAACCATTTGTCCGTGAACCATTTGTCCGTGAACCATTGGTCGTGAACCATTTGTCGTGGAACCCTCGTCTACAGTGGTTCTAAAACAGATTATGGGTCTTCTGAAGCACTTAAAACGCATGTTATGTCTTGTTGTTACGTTCGGCGACTTTCAACAGTGTTCTTTTATATAGATTACAACCATTTCCACTGTCTCTGTATATATGTCTCTGTCTCTTTCCTTGTCCCTCCATGTCTGTGCCAGTCTCGCAGTGTTTGTCTCTTTGTATATGTCTCTGTTTCCCTCTACATGTACTTTCCTCTGTCTCTGTCTTTCAGTGTCTCTCTCTCTGTCCCTCTGTGTCTGCTTCTCTGTCTGTCTGTCTGTCTGTCTGTCTGACTGTCTGTCTGTCTGTCTGTCTGTCTGTCTGTCTGTCTGTCTGTCTGTCTGTCTGTCTCTCTCTCTCTCTCTCTCTCTCTCTCTCTCTCTCTCTCTCTCTCTCTCTCTCTCTCTCTCTCTCTCTCTCTCTCTCTCTCTGTGTGTCCGTCTCGTTCATGCCTCCCTGTCCTCTAGGTTCCTTCTGTCATAAAGCGCTGAGCCCATAGTCATGGTCATTCTAGATTCTTCTTCTGCAGTCAACTGGATGTGGTTTGAACATAATTATCTGCGTCATCTTCAAAGAAACCGGTAGCCAACCATTACCAGTCGTCGACTGATGGACAAGCTAAAATTTCCACCGCCATAACTTAGAAAAATCGAAACCTCAAACCGTCTCGATGTTCAAGATTCTCCGAGGAAAGTTCAGTGGGTGCGGCGACACATCGCAGGAAACTAACACGCAGTGGCGGCGATCTTGTTTGACAGGTGGGGGGGGGACATTTTTGAACTGATCTGGTCAAAAAAGAGTTTTGAACTGATCTGGTCAAAAAAGAGGTCCACAAAATGTTTTGAGCGCGTAAAAATGTGACCTTTTTTGGTGATTCCTCAAAATTTGGGGGGTCCGATGTATGGCGTGTCCCCCCACTGTTAAAGGTGGGGGTCTTGTCCCCCTCCGCCCCCCGGGATCCCCGCCCATGCTAACACGGATTCATATCATACAGAACTGTTATATCTGTAGGGAGGGTTTTCTGGGAATTGACGGATGTTGAGTGATCTTACGAAATGGAAATAAATTTACACGAAAATAAACCACTAATTGCCGAACATTGAAGGCAACATGATGGACAAAAGGCGGTTAGTGGGATACGGTATCCGATTGGTTAGAGCGCTTGCCTTATAGACCTAATGCGGAGAGAAGGGGTTCGAAACTCCTCTAAGACAGTTATTGTGCACTGTGCAGGTATTTGAGCAAGTCTTTACTCCCAATTTCTCAGCGATTGATTTCTTAGCATTAGATACTGGCGCTTGATAAATGCGCAATGATAGCCATAATGATGTAGACATAGGCGTAATTTGTGGGGGGTACAAGGGGTACCCGTACCCCCCACTTTTTGGACTGGGGCTACCGTACCCCCCACTTTTTGAACAATGCCAATCAATATTTTATTATTGTGCCTTCCCAGATATCGCAGTATCCGCCTTGCTTCGTGTATGTAAGAAATTGGTACCCCCCACTTTTTAGACCAAAGTTACGCCCCTGGATGTAGATACACGTACGTAGCCTAACAGCTATTCTGTATCCTTCAATCTGTGATCGCGCTGCCAGCTGATCTTGTTCTTCAAAAGCCATCACCATCTAACTTGACGCAGCTCTCGTGAATAAGGTGGTGCCCTACGTTTAACTCTTTGGAAATTGTCAAGATTAGCCTACGCTTACGATTAGCAGGGTACTTATATATCCCTTAGCCAAAGAGAAATCTTCCTACCTTGCCAATGCATTACAATTAATTGAATTAATTAACGCGACCTTTTAATCCCGAAACGTCTGCTAGCAATGATTGATCGGCCACAGATGACTGTGACAGAAATCTGCGTCTACGACGATCTACGACTCGAAAACTCAATTGCGACTTAATTGCCACTTAATTACGACTTAATTACGACTTAATTAGACTTAGGTTTTAGCGGCGTAGAAGACACCCGGATGTTACATTCGCAATCGTAATAGTAAACTCAACTTCCCAAAGCGCCACTTGAAAGCTAATCGAAGGGCACCAGCTTATTCACGAGCGCTGCGTCGAGTCAGAGGGTCATCCAAAGGGTAGTCAAAAAAGAGATCCAAGCCAGATAGGAGTGAGATCGTAAACGTAAATTTTATGTAAACACGGCGATCGAATTGATCCAGAACGGTTCGCATACAAAGCCTGTAAAATTGCGTGCAAATTCGTTGTCAGACTGTCGCCTATTTTCTAGCACGAGGGAAAGATTGATCCATTATTGTTGCCAAGTGGATGCTGGCGCTCAAGCGAAAGATTCTGTACAGGGTTTCACGGCTCTCAGGCTGTGCGTTGATGGAAAGGCCGAGTAAACGATCGCTTGGGTTGCCTTAGATGCCCCTCTAGCCATCCTTCTACTGTATAAATGGCCTCTGTATAGCCTACAACATCCATACAATCAGCGTTGGTCTTCAGCACGTCCATTTGCCCGCCTGTTATTTCTCTGGTGTGTTATCGTTCGTCCATTCGAAGGAGCTGTAGGGATTCTGTCAGTCTTCCGCCTGTCCGACTGCCTGTCTAGATATCTCTGTCTAGATCTGTCTGTCTGTCTCTGGATCTGTCTGCCTGTGTAACTGTCCGTCTGTTTGTCTAGATCGGTCTGTCTAGATATTTCTGTCTGCTTGGATCTGTCTGTCTCGATCTGTCTGGCTGTTTAGATCTGTCTGGCTGTTTGTCTGTCTGCCTGTCTGTCTAGATCTGCCTGTCTAGATATTTCTGCCTGCTTGGATCTGTCTGTCTAGATCTGTCTGGCTGTTGTCTGCCTGCCTGTCTGTCTGTATGTTTAACTGTCTGTCTGTATGTCTAGATCTGTCTTTCTAGATCCAGTCTTGTTGTCCTCGAGACCAATGTCTTGGTCTCGAGTGCACTCGAGTTCGTTTTTAAAAGTCTTGGTCTTGGTCTTGGTCTTGAGGTTCAAGGTCTTGGTCTTGGTCTTGGTCTTGAGGTTCAAGGTCTTGGTCTTGGTCTTGGTCTTGAGGTTCAAAGTCTTGGTCTTGGTCTCGCAAGACCAAGACCAAGACCGGCTGTTAATATGAACAGTCATTTAACAGAAGTCAAGAATTCTGTATCAAGCCTGCTTGCATCATACGACCAATATCTATGGATGGATACAAGTCATGTTGGTCAGGAAATCCCATTGGCAGCAGCAACAGTTAGGCCTATTCTGTATCAGACGGTATGATAAACCATGGGAAGATTTCAAAAGGACTCACTATCTGTACATTTACATCCAGTGCTTGAAAAGCTACTCTGTGTGTGTCAGCGACTTCAGCACCTGTAGAACGTATTTTTTCACATGGCGGAATTTTTATGAGGCCCACCAGGCACGTCTTGGTCAGAAAATTCTGAGCGAATTGGTTTTTATAAAATACAAAAAGCATTTAGTATAAGAGTTTGCATGAAGGACTTTTGAATACAAATTCGGATTTCTCTGCAGTTTGCATTTAAAGTTAATTTGCTTAAATAAAATAAAAGACTCGTGTTTTCATTAAAATAGCGAATATTCCGACTTTACAATTTTTAGAAGTCTTGACCTGATTTCGATTTTTTGGGTCTTGGTCTTGGTCTTGGTCTTGAGGTTCAAGGTCTTGGTCTTGGTCTTGGTCTCGAGGTTCAAAGTCTTGGTCTTGGTCTCGAGGTTCAAGGTCTTGGTCTTGGTCTTGGTCTTGAGGTTCAAGGTCTTGGTCTTGGTCTTGAGGTTTAAGGTCTTGACAACAAGACTGTCTAGATCTGTCTATCTGTCTGTCTAACTGTCTCTCTGTATGTCTAGATCTGTCTGTCTAGATATTTCTGTCTGTCTAGATATATCTGTCTTTCTGTCTGTCTGTCTGTTTCTCTGTCTGTCAGTCTGTTTGCTCTGGATGATGAGATTCATGCATTTGTTCTTGGTCAACAGAATCAGCAAAAGGAAGAAAAGATCGATCGATCTGCCAATACCATCGATCGATCAACGCATAAGTATCGATCAGTATGTATCCGTCTCTCATATGGATCCACTGGCTGGATCCGAAGACACCCTTGCGACCATTAGAAAATTGCATCATCATCAGTATCGTCTTAGTCGTCATCATCATTATCATCATCGTCATCATCACCGTCGTTATCATATTAATAATAGGGGCTTATAATCGTCATCGTTGTTACCATGATATAGCATCAATGTGATCTTGAAAATGTTTCATGCACATGTGATATTGCTTAGTATCTTAGTATACATGGTTTTGTGGAATAAATTTACCCACAATTGTAGACTTAGCCTTATAAACAACAGGATCCACAGAGAATGGGTTTGAAAATTTTTTACCAGAAGATTGGTAGTGCTTTGAGCTTTGGCTATCCATCTTTGAGTCCAGACTTCAATACCTGATGCAATGGGGTGAAACTGACAATGGCTGAGGCAAGTTAGGCCTATCCCTAGTGAGTCCATAGTTGGAACACTGTCATTTTCCTGTACCAGCAGAAGCTCACACAACAGCAATACAGCTTCCGAGAACTATTGTCGCAGTAAACAATTGTAATGCCCTCAGCCTTGACAGAGAAAGCGACTTCATTGCTGACACACAAAAATACACCTGTCAGATATGGTACACTTTCACCTTTCTTCAAACAGTTCAGACGCATTAGGTCAGTCGGGTTAGATTGTAATAAGTTATGCTAGAAATAAGTTGTTAATTCTTGCTTGAATTTCTTCAACTGTTTATATTTTATTTCATCCCTCTCAAAGATGAAGTTGGGACGAATTTCTCAGTCTGGTTTCTAAGACATGCTATTTTTCCAAAACCTGTTCCTGAGAGAAGCTGAGCATCATAGAAATTTGCTAATTGTGGTTTAATAGTGTTCTTCCACTTGGCAACAATTACTAGACTCCAGCTGAGTGGACGTGCTCAGTGCTATAACCTTGGGTAGGCCTAATCATGAGAGTTTGACTTGGATAGCCAGGGTTTGGGGCTGGAAGATCGAGCCATCTTCTCTGAAAGTGCTTTCATACTTTCCGCCAGTCGGCCAAACTCCTCCCATTTCTGGCTCTGGATGGAAGAGTGGAGCCCCTGAAGGTGTTCGAGGTTCTTCATTTTGTCCTCCAAGGAGTGAATGTGGCCTTCGAGATCAGCGATCTTTTCCTGCTTCTCATCCACCTACAGACGATGAAGGACAGTTTCAGAAATCAACATAATCATCACAAGCATGAAGATGATCGCATAAAGAGTCACAAACATTACCAAAATTATCAGGACTGATGTCTATATCTGTATCTATAATTATATATGCCCTATATCAAAGTTTACCTGCTGTACATTTTAGATGAGTAGCTGACCATCTGTGCATCGACCGGATTACAGCTTGGTTTTCGTGCTCGACAGTGTAGTTATTAGCATGCTGGGCATCAACAGAATTATGAGGTTCAAATCCCCACCAGGGCAGAAATTTGGTTCGAGATTTCTGTTCCACCTGCACCCCTAGCCAATTCAGACATGATGAGTACACTGACCGTACACTGTCGGTGGGAAGATGAGACGGTGAGGGAGAGGACTAGCCACCCGCCATCATATGCCGAGGCCAAGAAAACGAAGTTGCTAACACTTCATACCCATGGCTGCCTCAAGGCTAGCTTTAGGGAATGCTCTTCATCTTCTTCTTCTTTGGTGGACCATCAGTTGATGCCTTGTACATTGGACACAGGTGTTATAGAATTTGCTAACCAATTAACATTATACCACATTAAATCACATGCTCTTGCCCTCTTGCTTTTTTCACAGTGCTTAATTATATCCGGACTGTATAGTTAGCAACACAGCATTGCAATGCTGGATAACAACTGGGAGGCACTAGAAAAGATGGCAGCGCACACTGAGGCTGTTGCCATCAGTTCTGGATAGGCCAGGTTGTTCTGTGATTGCAGTGAATTCAAATTCTCATTGTTATAATTATTCTAACACTAATTATAACAACAAAAATACTATTACTACTACTACTGCTACTACTACTACTACTACAACTACTACTACTAATACTAATACTAATAATAATTACATTCTACTATTATTATTATCATTTTTATTTTTATTTATTATTATTATTATTATCGTTATTATTATTATTCATTCATTCATTCATTCTTTCGTTCATAGATTTATATAGTACCTCTTCAAGAGAACTACTCAGAGGCGCTCCCGACTCCAGCACGGCCAAGAAGAACTGTTTTCAAGTGATCATAGAAGGTCTCAGAAGAAGACCTATTATTACAAGACTTGTTTTGTTAAAGTGTGCTATAAATGTCTAGTTGTATTGTATTGTATTGTACTACAAAATCTGCTATGCAGCCTATAACATAAGCAAAGGAGGTGACACCTGTCTCTGGAGGTCAGTGACATGTTCAAACAGGACTTCCTTTTCTGTCCTCAGTTCCTGTCCGTCCTCCTCCAATTTCTTGTGCTTGGCTGCCATCTCAGCTAGGGAGCTCTGGGAAGTTGTAGCACTCAGTTGCTGCCTCTTCACCATCTGCTCCTGCCTCAGCAACTGAAATGCAAAGACATAGCAACCTGCATAAAAAGACAACATCATCAGCCTCAGATCTTACGTTTAACTAGAAATTATTCCCAATAAGTTTGATATAAATATAAAAAAGAAATGCAGAATATCGTGGAGATGGGGAAGAACAATAGCATGATTGTTGCAAATTATGCTGAAGCTCATAATTTTAGCAATTGCAGTGCTGTGAGTTGGGGAATAGGAGAAAAATGAGGAGGAGGAGCAAGAGGAGGAGGAGGGTGAAAGGAAAGAGGAGAAGTAGAATGAGGACGAGGAGAGGGAGGAGGATAAGGAAGAGGACAAGGAGGTGGATGATGATGAGAAGGAGAAGTAGGAGGAGGAAGACAAAGAGGAGAGGGCAGAGGAGGAGATGGAGGAGGAAGAAGAGGACAAGGAGGACAAGGAGGTGAATGAGGAGGAGGAAAAGGAGGAAGAGAAGGAAGGTGGTGGAGGATGAGGATGAGATGGAGAAGAGGAGGTAGGGAGAAGAGAGGAGTTGGAGGAAGAGGATGAGGAGAAAATAGGAGGAGGTGGAGGAGGAGAAGGATAAGGTGGAAGAGGAGGAGAAAGAGGACGAGGAAGTGGAAGAGTAGGAAGAGGATGAGGAGGATAATTAAGAATCCAAACCAAAATATAGTATGTGGCAAGTGATGGAATACCACTTACCTGCTTAAGTTTGTCCTGCTCGTGTTTCAGTTGCTCCTTCACGTCTTCCAGCTCTGCCTGAACGTCCTCTTCCCAATGCCTCTGGTCTCCCGAACCAGAGGAAAAATCTAGATTACTGGCTGCGGTGGAATTCAATATCTGCAGTTATACCAGTTTACCTTGTAAACTTTACGTCCACACATGCCATAGTAACACCGTTTACATAACAGTGATAACACCATAGTTGAACATCAAAGCATATGCCTAGCACTATCAAATGTGTGGATGCATCCTCTAGGATGGTCCAGCACTGCATGGGCCCCTACATAAGTTGCTCATATGCAACAGAACAATAGATGTTCATAAACAATGGAACAATAGATGTTCATACACAGTGGAACAATAGATGTTCATGCACAATGGAATAATAGATGTTCATACACAATGAAACAATAGATGTTCATACACAGTGGAACAATAGATGTTCATGCACAATGGAATAATAGATGTTCATTTGCAATGGAACAATAGATGTTCATACACAGTGGAACCATAGATGTGCATACACAATGGAACAATAGATGTTCATACGCAATGGAACAATAGATGTTCATACGCAATGGAACAATGGATGTTCATACGCAATGGAACAATAGATCTTCATACGCAATGGAACAATGGATGTTCATACGCAGTGGAACAATAGATCTTCATACGCAATGGAATAATAGATGTTCATACACAGTGGAACAATAGATGTTCATACACAATGGAACATTAGAACATTCTCTTGGCACTTGTTTAGATCAGTTTAGATTCCTATTCATGTTCGTAAGGAATGAAAAAAATTAAGTACACACCATGGTCAGATGCGACTCAAATTCCCGAACTTGTTGGTGCAATCGCGCATTTTCCCTCAGTGCCTGGCCACCTTCGTCAGACATCTTGCTTCGCAGTGACTTGTCATGAGAAGCTACCGTCTCCATCTCTTTTAAATTCTTCCTCAGCAGTCGCACCTCTTCCTATTATCAAAACCAACACCTTTCACAAACACTTTCCATTTTGTATTCTTTCGTCTATTCCTTACAGCCCAATCATCTATCCTACTTCGGTGCTATGCACTAAATTAAATCCACCCAAACATCCATCCATCTATCCATCCATCCATCCATCCTTCCATCCATCCATCCATTCATCATCCACCATCATCCATCCATCATCCATCCATCATCCATCCAGCCATACATCCATCATCCATTCATCCGTCCGTCCGTCCATCATCCGTCCATTCATCCATCCATCCATCGTCCGTACATCCATTCATCCATCCATCCGTCCATCCATACTTCCTTCGTTCTTTCATTCTTTCTTCCTTTTATCCTTCTTTCCTTTGTGCCTTTCATTCATCCTTCCTTCCTTCCTTCCTTCCTTCCTTCCTTCCTTCCTTCCTTCCTTCCTTCCTTCCTTCCTTCCTTCCTTCCTTCCTTCCTTCCTTCCTTCCTTCCCCCAGTTCCTACTGAGCACGATCTCTTACCCGAAGATCTTCCTTGACTTTGTCATGGCCCAGGGCACTGCTGCTGTAGTACCTTTCCTCCGAATGATGCAGCTTTTCTTCCGCTCTCAACAGCTCCGCTCGCTTCTCATCCACTGTCTGCTGCACCAACCGCAACTGATCCGACTTCTGACCCAACTGCACAAGTAAGTAAGAAAATCAGTAAGAAGGCAACAACATTCAGATCACAGTTTCACCAACAACCAGACGAAATAATATATAGAAAAACGATACAAATAAAAAATCACGAAATATTTTTTATGTTAAACATCAAACATGATAAAATGAAAATCAATCAATCAATCAATCAATATCAATAGTTTCTTATTTGCATCTAATTAATCATTGTACAGGCAAGTAAACACAATTCATATAATAGCATACAAAACGGGGGCCCTGAAGAGTACGATGATCCTGCTATGTAGGGACACTGAAGCTTTATTTAAGGACTGAACTAAAAGACTAAATAGAAACAAACAAATTCATTTAAAAAAGAAATCATAATATATATATATTAATCAACACACAAAACAAATGCAGTTACATAATTTTACATGAGTAAGTTGTATACACTGCACCTGCAGTTACTTAAGTTTACACGAGTAAGGTGTTTCAACTGCACCTGGGTTTCAAACAATCGCAGTTTGTTTTCTGCTGTTCTTGCTGACGACTGGCAGATTTCCAGGCGATGTTCCGTTTCTCCTATGTTAGCATCTTTGTTAGCAATGCTGCGATCAAGCAGAGCCTTCTCACTCTTGAGCTGAGCAATCTCATCGAGCAACAGCTGCTTTTCACGCAGGTGAGATTCTAGGTACAAAAGAAAACAGTATGTAAGCATGCATGCACATAGGCGTAATTTTTTAGAGGTACGAGGGTGCCCATACCCTCACTTTTTGGACTCTGGGTAGTGTACCCCCTACTTTTTGGACTGAGGGGTACCGTACCTCCAACTTTTTAAACAATGCCAGTCATTATTTTATTACTGAGCCTTCCCAGAGATCACAGTCTCCGCCTTGTTTCGTGCATGTAAGAAATTGGTACCCCCTCCCACATTTTCCACCAAAGTTACACCCCTGTGCATGCATGTATGTATGTGTACATGTATGTATGCATGTATGTATGCATGCAAACAGGCATGTATATGAATATTTACACAGGACCGGACAAAGGCACATTGCAATAAGATCACCATGTTTGGTGCCAACACACTGAGCAACAACTGGGCAGTGACCATTATGCAACTCTCTTTGGATGCATATCAGAAAACCCCTCCAGGACTCCAGAGTCCACTTCAGCCACTCGACCTTCCGTTTGCTCCTCAACTGACCTAAAGAATGTTCTCGGATTCTGGTTGTCTGGACATGTTGCAATTCCATTTACCGTTGTCTACAGATGATTGGTACCTTGTTATTTCAGCATTTGTATTTTCTGTATGTTATTAGTCATACAAGTACAGGTTCATATTCTAATTGATTAGATAGGAGTTGATTAAATAAGATTTTATTAGTGTTAGCCAAATGACAGAAAATTAGCCAGGTCATTTTCTAATCTAATGACAGAAAATGAGCAGGTCATTATCTAATCTATGACAGAAAATTAGCCAGGTTATTTTCTAATCTAATGACAGAAAATGAGCCAGGTCATTTTCTAATGTAATGACAGAAAATGAGCAGGTCATTATCTAATCTATGACAGAAAATTAGCCAGGTCATTTTCTAATCTAATGACAGAAAATTAGCCAGGTCATTTTCTAATGTAATGACAGAAAATGAGCAGGTCATTATCTAATCTATGACAGAAAATTAGCCAGGTCATTTTCTAATCTAATGACAGAAAATTAGCCAGGTCATTTTCTAATCTAATGACAGAACATTAGCCAGGTCATTTTCTAATCTAATGACAGAAAATTAGCCAGGTCATTTTCTAATCTAATGACAGAACATTAGCCAGGTCATTTTCTAATCTAATGACTTCTATGGTGCCACACTCATAATGCACAAGACATTGGTCAATAGCAGTGCTTTTCTAGAGAAAAAGGTACTGGAACTAAACAATAGGTTCCGGAACTGAACAATTATGGAAGGGCTAAAATTCCGAGAGAAACGGGATTGGGAGTTGGAAGGGGTTTCAATAAACACTGAAAACAGTTCACAACACTTAAATTAAATTAAAATAACTAAATTATTGTTTTTATTATTAAACTAAATAAATAATTTCTTAGTAGCTGAAAAAGGTGCTGGAACGCCATGCTGGCACATCCCGGATGAAAAAAACACCGGTCAATAGTCACTTCATCTCTTCAGTCAACTTTCAGTCGACTCTGGTTGAACTGAAATGAACTGCTGAAAACATTACCAAATGTCAACTTAACTAGTTGCAGAGCTACCTTCATCAGCCCTCAGTTTGCCTAAAAGTCGCTCTTTGTCCAGTTTAGAAACTTCAATCTCGGATTCTTTGTGCTTCCTGCCAAGCCGAGTACCTTCAAGTGCTTTCTGCAAGTCCTGTTCAACCAAAGCATACAAGCAGAACTTGCCAAATGCTTCTCTGTTCTAATTGTATCAAAAAAAATTTAAATAATAGCAACCTACAAAATTGTATCAAGAGAGCTTCAGTGTATATGACAGAGGCCATGAATTTTTTCTTTGGTTCATTTGTGATCAGAAAATGGAAATGAAAAAGTAAGTCAATGACCTTGATTTGCATCTGATAAGTATAATTGCAGTCAATATTACTAGACGATATTAACATAAAACATTAAGGTTTTCAACTATGTTTATGTCACAAGTATAAACAACTAACAGAAGTTAGGTATGCAACAGAAAAGCTAAAGATTACCATGGCAGCCAATTTATGCACACAAGCCTCTTCACAGCACAAGCAATACCTAATAAGAATAACACTAAATGTTCAGTTTAGTTCTGAGTTTACATACCATCCGACATCAAGAAAACACGAATATTGACAAAATTAGGAAAGAAAATGAGGAACTGAGAATGAAGAATGTGCTTCTCAACAAACAGTTGTTCAGACTTTAAGCAGCATATCATATTATTAAACAGAGAATTTAGCTCATTTGTTAAGTAATTTTTGAACTGTTTAATGACAGACCTTAAGTTTAACGATCATTCGTTTGGCTTCAGCCGTCATCTTTGGTTGGAGTTCAGTTGACTTACGAACTTGTTCTCGTCTGTTTTAATATAGTTAAAGATACCAAACCAAAACAATTCTGCACCGCATTATATCGTTCAGTGTATTTCGGACTTCTCAGTCTTCTTGCATTGTGAGCTGCACACACAGGCGTAATTTGTGGGGGTATGAGGGGTATCCGTACCACCACTTTTTGGACTGGGGTACCGTACCCCGACTTTTGAAACAATACCAATTAATATTTTATTACTGAGATTTCCCAGAGATAGCAGTCTCAGCCTTGCTTCGTGCATGTAAGAAATTAGTACCCCTTTTTAGACCAAAGTTACGCCCCTGGCTGCACACCATCCAACCAATCACACGTACTCATTCTTGCTCATATCATTCTTCTTCCAGACACTTCCTGTCTGTAACCATTCCTCAGTTTATGCTGCACAAACTTAATGGAGCAGAAAGGTCTGCCCCAATTCTCTCATCCTCCACTTATCAGTGTACTTTCACGTTTTCTTCCTCTTGCACTATGTCATGGAACATTTGATTCAAAATTCCAAACCAAATCTTAACACTTGCTTATCGGTATTGCCTTCTATCACTATCCTTTCAGTATCATTGGCACTACAGTCTGATGCACTACAGTCTGATTTTCCTGATGCAGCTTTCAAGCGGCGGTAAGAAATTTTAGTATACATCAAATTACAAAATTTGAAACTTACATGTACAAGTTGTTACGATTACCACTAAGTGACATAATACTTCTACCAGGTTCCTAATTATGTGCAAAATTGTTAGGAAAAGAAGGACAAGAAACTGTTTAAATTCAGTCTCAGCAGGGTGTTAAAATTGACAAATTATCATATTTGAAAAGCAAGAACCCTTTAAGGATACAAGTAGTTTGCTTCAAGCTCCAAGAAGTAGATCTGTTGCTGAAGGTTCTTGATGTATTCTGCTTCAATACGTTCCAGGTCCGGAGTTTTCTGGCTGGATTTGCTGCAAGTAAGCGGCAGTAAATAATGACTATGACGTGACAGTGATGATGACGATGACCTGTATGATGGACACCATGAAGATAACAATCCTAGATGAAACTGAGAATGACAATGATGATGACAATGATGACGATCATCACCACCATAATGGCTAAAACAATAATGGCCTATTTTACAGTGCCAATGAAATGAAGTCCTGATTGAGTCACTTATGTAGCATCACAACAGGTCTCCAAACCTATTGTGAAGAGACACCATTGCCACTTAAGCCTGAAACTTTTACATAAACTAATACATTTGTTTTGCACACAGCTTTTAAGAAGTAGGGCAAAAAACAAGAAATATACATAATGGTGATGACATTGGATACCAAAAAATAAATAAATAATGCACCTGTTCGTTGGCTCAGATAATGAGAATTGAGCAGCCACAGTCGAAGCGGACTTCAAACGAGTATTGGTCAAGGACTTCTTCGTTTGATGCCCCGCCATTTTGAACAAATGTTGCTAATGCTAACAGTAAAATGCCAATAACAGATTTTACTCAGATGTGCACGCATTTCTAGCCATTGAGGCACTCAACAATAATCCTTTATGTGATTAATACCACTGTCGTATGCGCTTGGCAATCAGAGCGACTATTGTTTAAACATTACTCCAATTAAAAAGGTTTAAATTATTACACTGAAACTGGTAATCGACTTGCCAAACTTGTATCACTAATGAGATGAGGTTTTAAGTATGCTCGTCACAATGATTAATGACGACATTTTTTATTTCCTACGGCGCTGTACTGTACAGTCCATAATACATTGCAAGCAACAGGGCGAATATATGCACCTACTAAAGGTAGGTTTACGTTAAATTTAGAATCAATTTGTCCTTGAAAAGCGGTCTAAAGTCATTTAATCCAATCTATACTTTCACCTAATTTGAGTTATAATCCTGACAAGATAATCATGGCTTGGCAGCGTGCAGCGTTGATAGCAAATATCAACATGCATATTCTGTAAACAAAATCATGCCGGAAACTCGCAAAGGTATCCGCCAGGTCGCCTTAGCAACCGGCAGGTGTTAATATGGCGCCGAGCCGAAAACTCAGTGGTGGTTTGTTCTACGAGTGAACGGAATAGAGCCGCAGTTGAATGAAGCGAGTAAAGCTAACCGAGCCAATAATGCAGGTCTGCTTCGTTTGTTTAAACTTTAAAGAGTTACAATGACTGGTACAGTATTTTAAAATGGCATTATTATTTCGATTTAATGGAACTTGGGGTAATCCTCCAGTTTAGGTGCTTTAATTATATGTACACTCTATATAGAGACTTAGTCTCTATAGTGGATAGTTATCAGCAATTGTGATGACTGATGAAAATATAACTCAAACTATAAGTTGGATGATTGATGAAAATATTATTGAAACTAGAAGCTGGATAAATGATGAAAATGTTACATAATAAAACGGAAACTAGAAGTTGGAACGGCGATGAAACTATATCGTTTAGCGCCGATATCATTGCCGTCGATGAGCGATGAAAACATTTCATAGTAAAACTTAAACTAGAAGCTGGATTAGCGATGAAAACATACCTCAAAGTAGAAGCTGGATTCTCGATGAAAACATAGCTCAAAGTAGAAGCTGGAATATCGATGAAAATATTGACCAAAGTATAATGCAATGGATTCCAATGAAAAATAATTAAAGTACCTAAACTGGAGGATTACCGAACTTGGAATCATATTTTACATGAAAGCGCATTGAATATGATTTATTCTGATTACAGTCTGGAAAACAAACGGGGAAAAACGAAGCAAAATAGTTGCAGATTAAAACGCGAAATTTAAACATTAGATATAAACTTTCATTGCCGGATCGAGCAAACGTCTAGAACAAATGTGGCCTATATGCCTAAAGAATTCGTTTAAGTAATTGTCTCTAGCACAAATAGTTGAATAATATCCATACGATCTACTCGCTCCTGTTCCGTACCTTCAACTGCTAAACCCTAACCCTAACCCTAACCCGAGTAAAAGTAAGCAAGTAGGCCTAAATAGCATTTCACAAGCGCACGCGCATCGCATGTATAGAACTATTAGGCCTAGGCCACTGTGTATTTGAAATAGTAGACTATAAGTTATAACAAGAACAAATTATTCAGACACAACCTAAGTGTAGGCCTACAACTAAAAATTGCTAGAGGTACAACTGGCAAACCATTCGAAATCTTAGTGTGTCGATTTAAGATCGACTGTTGTCTGCTTATACGCTGAATCGCTGATGACCTTATAGCTCGTCAGAGATTCTTGTTTCAATTGTGTGGACATTAATACTCCCTCAAACTGATTGGATTATATCGGGTCAGATTTGATTGGATTAGATTACATTGGATTAGATTAGCACGTTGAAAGAGAGGTCAAAATAGCGATTACCTTCCTTACCTTCCTAATCTTACGCGATAAGATTAATCACGCCCAGGGCTGTAGTCGAGGGTATACACGCGGGTATAGGCTACAGCGTGTACTCACCGTCTACTCCCCTCACAAAATATTTATCTTTATTTATATCACAATACTATAGCCGTATAGCGCATACTCACAAAATACTGTAGCGTATACTCACCTCTAATTTGTTCCGGAAAACTAACCGGTGGCGTGTACTCACCTTTAATTTCACCACTGCAGCCCTGATCACGTCATCCAATAGGTCAATATATTATATGTATATCTGTCTACTTCGTTTACTGAGTGTGGCGGAGCGTAAACAAGCTTGCGGATGATAGGTCTACGAACAGACTAAAACCTAAATTCTTTGTTAAATGGACTATAACCAGCTGAAAGGTTGTGACCCTAATTCTGTTCGCCTGCGCTGCAACGCCAAGGTGCCTGTGAGTTCTCGTAAACATAATTATTCAACACCTTGCGGTTGAGACTGTGAGAACGCCTTCAAACACGGTCAGCCTACGACCGTACGTGTGTATTTTTTTTTACATCGTGACGAATAGGTGGCCTTTTTAGTTTACAAAAGCAAGATATCGAAGCGGATAAAGGCTAATGAACTTTTGGTATGTCATAGGTCTACTACCTACACTTACACTCTAACGCATAACTCAGGTAGTTAACGCGTTCATCCGGCATTGCAAACGACCAAAATGTTTTTGTTAAAGCACTCACTACTACTACTACTCCTGGTTTGCGACGTCATTCCGTTGGTCAATTCCTTGCGGTTTCTCCTTGTGACATTTCCTATGCAGAGCCACGCGGCATGCATGACGTCCATCGGACTGGGTCTCTCCGCTCGCAGTCACGAGGTCCATATGATGTACCCCGAGGGAATTGCCCTTCCGTCGGACCTTAGAGCGACGCAGGATATCAAGGTCGAACTGTACAAACGTCCGTCTCTGGACTCCGCCGCTCCTACGTTTGATTTAAACGAGGCCTTCGACAACGTGTCGATGATGGTTCTTGAGGGCAAGGCCACCATAAGCATGATCTTCGATTATATTGGGACGATGACCAGTCGCGAGTGTCGGACGATCCTCTTGCACAACGAGGTCTTGATGGATCGGCTGAGTGAAATGCATTTCGATCTAGTTGTTCTCGACGGGGTCTTCTTCGTCAAGTGCCTGAATTTGATTCCGCACAGACTGCAAGTGCCGTGGGTCACTATCACCGACACGTTGGAGCCTACCCTGGTGAGGGTCCCCTGGTTACCGTCTTTTGTGTCCACTCAGGTGATACCTTTCACTGACAAGATGAACTTCTTCGAAAGAATTCAGAACACCGTGATCGCAGCTGTTTCTGAAATTGTACCACTTATTGTATCGGACCTGGACGACGACATCTTGAGTAAATACCGCACTTATGGGCAGTTCGAGAGTTTAAAAGAAGTGGCTATGCGGTCATCTCTCTGGATTATGATCTCGGATCACACTCTCGACTACGCCAGGCCGACAATGCCAAACCTGATCCAGGCTCCAGGGCTTACCAGCAAGCCATCGACTCACGACTTGCCAGAAAACATAAAGGCCTTCATAGACAGTTCCAAGCTAGGAGTGATATTAGTCTCCTTCGGTTCCGTCGCTTCTCAGTTTCCTCCGGTCATCACAGAAAAGTTTCTGTCAGCCTTTGCCCGATTAATGGACTACAAGATAATTTGGCGATTCGACAACAAACGCAACATCAAGCTGCCGGAAAATACGCTGGCTCTCAACTGGATTCCTCAGAATGATATTTTGGCGCACCCCAAGACAAAGGCTTTCGTTACTCACTGCGGTAACAATGGCCAACACGAGTCGCTCTACCACGCAATACCGATGATTGGATTTCCATTGGCTGGAGACCAACCGTATAATGCGAAACGGATGGTATACAAAGGGTTCGGTTTGGCAATGGACATCCATCAGTTCACCGCGAAGGAACTTGTTGCGAACATAGAGAAGATTTTAACAGATAAATCATTCAAGGACACGATTTCGAAGGCATCTGAAATCTATCGAAGTGCTCCTCAGACGCCAAGAGAGAAGGCTGCCTGGTGGATTGAACACGTGGCTAGATTCGGCGGAGGACATCTGCGTTCAGCTGGAAACGACCTTCCTCTTTACCAGTACCTGATGATCGACGTCTGGGCTTTCCTTCTCGTGGTCTTTATGTTGTCTCTATTCTGCATTTGGAAAACAATTCGTTTCATCGTTAGGAAAGTATTCAACAGAACGAAAAGACCGGACAAGAAGAAACGTCAGTGAAATCGATACGTGATCACCATTGTAACAAACAGTTTTGAATTCACTACTCGTTTCGTTCCATTTACGTTTATTATTTGGATCGATGCCTGTTTATCAATTTCTGCTTCATTGCACAGATCGAATAGCCTACGTTCAGCAGCGCCGGTCTTAGGAGCGTGCAATAGTGCGGTCGCACGGGGCCCGTAATTAACTTAGAGGGTCCAGAAAATGTCACAGAAAAATAACATGAGCAAGACAGTTGAAGACACTCAATAATAATAATAATAATAATAATAATAATAATAATAATAATAATAATAATAATAATAATAATAATAATAATCAGGGCTTTTTTTCAGCCGGAACGAGCCGGAACGGCGTTCCGGCACCTTTTTCAGCTACTAAAAAATAATTTATTTATTTTAATAATAAAAACAATAATTTAGTTATTTTAATTTAATTTAAGTGTTTTTGAACTGTTTTCAGTGTTTATTGAGACCCCTCCCAACCCCTAACCCCGTTTTTCTCGTGATTTTAGTCCGTCCATAATTGTTGCGTTCCGGAACCTATTGTTCCGTTCCGGAACCTTTTTTTCTGGAAAAAAAGCACTGATAATAATAATAATAATAATAATAATAATAATAATAATAATAATAATAATAATAATAATAATAATAATAATAATAATAACAATGAAAAACAATTTGACTTGTGTCATGGGGGGCCCGTACAGTATACTCTGCACAGGACCAGAAATATCCTAAGGTTGGCACTGCGTTCAGACTTGCGACAGGTTGACATAAATAAAATTGTACACCAAATGAAGTAAAAGCAACGTTTTATCAAAATGTGTATCAGGTATTGAGAACTATTAATACTACTAGTCTACTCCACGGTAATGGTGGCTTTTAGCCTACTAAATAATTGTAATGTAACTTGTAATCCCTCGCCGTCGGCTTTTAAGGCCGACAGTGTAGGCTACAGTCACTGTACTCGTAACAGCTGAGTTGGCTAGGGCCGCAATGGAGCGGAAATCTCGAGATAAATTTCTGTCCTGGCGGACATTGAACCCCGACGTCTCAACTAACAATATAACACGCTAACCACTATAGGCTGTCGCGTCCTCGATAATGAACTGCAGTTTAATCTATAGACGCAATCGTCCTTCAGTTGACACAGGTCCTACCTTTAATTAGGCCTACTTGTGCATACAATATACATGCAGAGGCCTAATCATTTTGATGAACCTCACGCTTTACTTGCATAATAAGAAAGGCGCTATAGAAGTCTTCCTATTTCATTTTTTATTGAATTTTTCTGATTTCTATTTATGATTAATTATTCACTAACTCATAGTTACACATCTACCGATCATTGTGGATTTTGTGTATAGTTTGATACAACCAGGTTAAGTGGGCCTATAGCGAACTGTAGGCCATATATTTAACCCGGTCTTGCAGCTCCAATTACTATAGTATAGGCCTGTCAGGTCTATACTATGGCCAATAACGTCTGTAATTATTTGTGAATGGCCCAAAATCTGCAATGACGCCACTGTTTAGTTAGGCCTAAAAGTATTATCGAAATACCTAGGCATATTTCATAGGCCTTATGCATAGGCGACATGTAGGCCTCTCATACGGCCTTGGTCTTCAATTGTACAGGATGCGTTCTGATCGTTATTCTATGACTAGACTGACGCTAAGTCTTCTAGTGCGTAACCTAAAATCTAATCACCAGCTCATTGAGGAGCGATAAGTCAAAGCTAGGGATAAGCGAAAGCTAACCATTCGAAGGAAGCTAGCCTACGAGATTTGGCTGTGCTATGAAATGACTTTGTCTGTCTCGTTGTCCGCTTTGCTTTCATACTAAGTAAGTAAGTAAGAGACAAACGCTCATAGTTTACAGCAACAATGCATACAATGGTGAAAAAGTAGCACAATATCAGTAGAGAAAAAGCGATACAATATTTTATATATATATAATATATATATACATATATATATATATAATATAGTTTTAAATGCCTGACTTAATATAGAGTTATATCTAAGCTATGAAATAAAAGCATAAACTTTACTCAGGCTTAAAATTGGAATTTTCTGATAGGTTAGATCTTGAAACAATAGTTAAAACGAGCTGTATAGTAATTTTGATATTTGTACAGTGAGCAAATGGTGAGAGATGTCTTATGCAACAGCGCATGAAGGTAGAGTAATTGAATGTGTGCCCCTTTCTCGCAAGATGAATCTATGGAGGTACTTGGGCAGTAATTGGTTAATAGAGTGATTAGGTGACAGGATGCTCTTGAAGAACTTCAGTTCAATTTTCTCCCAAATCTGTCCTAACTTTATACTGTCGCCGCTCAAAATGTCACTGCGCCCAGCCCTATGCAGAAAAAGAATGAATTCTTCCAACCAAATCCGTTCATAGGAAACCACCCCCTGTATGGAAGAGCATAAGTTAATTGGAAGACTAAAAGACCTTGGAAAACATATGTTAGTTTAGTGGACGGCATCAAGATCGGAGGACTTTAGTAGATTTTGGCGTTGGCTGTAAACCTTAAAAATGAATGTTAAATCTTCTCGGAAAAGAACGTCCAGTAGGCCCTCCCATATATGCAGGTCTCAAGTGCAAGCAGAGTTTTAACAAATGCCAATATAGACTAAAAGGATCTTCCCGCTACACAACTCATTGGACTCGTTTTCAAAAAATCTTTATCATCCATTGCTGTATTGAGCATTACCTTTGCAGCCACATGGAAGTCTTAGAATTACATTATACAAACTGAGATAAAGTGATGCATCCTGTTGCACCTTGAGCCGTTGCAGATGTATGACGCAGAAGCAATGCACGCGAATCGATTACAGAAATTGTCAACACAAACTTATTTATGGGCCCTGACCAAGCAGGGTTTGAATCACAGACTTATATGCAGGATAATACACTATTACTACCTATGTACACATATCAAACTATACATATATAGGCCTACAGGTGTCCATTATTTGCCCCCTCCCACCGACAGGTAAGTTAATTCTTGGTCTAGTCGTAAGGTAATTTTTTCGATGGACACTTCAAGTCTGCAACATGCTGGGAACGGAATTATGAGCATCTATGAAAGAACACTAGGCCCACACGTGGAAGTACTACCACTTCTCGCACTAGCCAAGTATAGCGACATTGTTCACACTGGAAATTTTAATTGGTTGGAGGATGGCCACTATGTGAATGGATTAATTCTGTCTTCTGGCCCAAATGCCTGACGCCACAACTTCCGCATGTGGTACATATTTATATATAAATAAATACCCATTTACACACACACACACATATATATATATTATACACATCGAGGGCCTACCTATTTAGAGATATACCCACATACATATATAATATTATAGTATAATATGTAGGCCTACATTAGTAGCCTAGCTCGCTTAGAGATAGAACATAGGCCCTATCAGCCAAAGTCAAAACTCTCAACAATGTTGCACGAATTGTTCAGTTAACGAAATAAATTAGACTTCAGCTGAACTTTTGATGTTTAATTTTGCGTATATATAGAATTTTCGGTTGCTTTGCTTTTTCTTCGTTTTTTGGTATTTTTAAATTTTAAATAGGGTCGACCTACCTTTTTTGGTGTAGCATTCGTTTTGTTAACATAGAGGGCCTAGCGATTTCGGTTCGGTATCGATTAAACCGACCTAGCACTAATTAGCTAATTGCCAATGGTACATAGCGCACCACAATTGTTATTTGGTGTCCGATCACGTAGATGGGTCATGCATTTTCACTATTCTGACTCTAGCATAACATAGTGCGAGCAGAGAGTCATAGCCAACTTGATCTTGACATCACGGCCAATACATGTAGATACTTGACCTTGGGGTGATGGCCTGTTGGGCCCTAGGATCGCCGTCAACTAGGTTGTGACCTCACGGTCTCCAGCCGCGAACGAATCGAACTAGTTTCGAGGCGTCCAGTGGGGTGAAGTGGAACTGATTTTCAAGAGCTTTCTCGTTCAGGTCAGTCAGTTTTCGACCATCGACGGCATTACGGTTGAAGTCAGATGTATGTTTGTCCAAGTGTAACAGTTCGAGACACTGACTGACACCTGCCACAGACAGCGACTCCAGTTCCGAAGGTACGTCTGCCGAACTCTTAATAACGACTTCACGGATCAATGATGAGCGCTGAGCAACAGGGATTACCGGGGTTGATGGCAGAGAAGGCTTGGTGCTGCAGGGGACGGCTGAGGGAGCGACCCAGACACGGTCGTCAGTCTTTCGATTAGAAATGCTTTGAATTTGCGAAATGCAGCTTGGACTCGAATCGGGAAGACGCTTCGATGCAAACGGAGTCCGAGAAAGAGGCGGCGGCTGAATTAAGGGATGAAGAGGTTTTTCTGGTTTCTGAGGTTGTTGCCACCGATTCGGTTGTCTAGAGAGTTCTTCTTGGGCTCCGTTAGCAACGGTTGGCTTGTCTCGCTGATTCATTCCAACTGTGCTTGGTGGTCTCTGAGGTGGCTGTATCCGATTCAATTGACCTGGCTTTGGTTTGTCTGTTATAACTGGCTTTGGCTTTTCCAATCCAACTGGCTTTTGCGGCTTGTCGTGGTCGTTGCGTGTATCTGCTTGTTTGTTCTCGCTTTTGCCTCCTAGGCGCTGGAGAGGATGACCTGAAGGACTGGCATCATCTGTCTGAGGTTGACTGGGTGATTGAAATTTGCTATCACATCGAAGAACACTGACTTTGCTGATCGGAGGAGGTGCCTCAGCCGTTGTTGAAACTTTCTTGTTAAGATCTTCCCGTTCAGCGTTCATCTCAATAGAATTCGCGTTCAACACGTCTCGACAGTTTCCATAAAGCTGTTCGTTTGCATTTTTCACAGAAGATCCGCCTGCGATGTCATCTTCTGCTTGGTTGGATTCTAGATTCACAGCTGCTTCTTCTTGGCGAAAATTATCTTCCAACGGTTGAATGTTGCGAAGTCCTATTGCCTCGCTGTCGCTTGCTGTGGTGACAAGCGTCTGATCAACTTTATTCATATCGACGATTTCATCGAATAGCTGATCGATAATCTCTGAGTTTGCCTTCGAGACGACTGAGCAGTTTCTCTGGAGGTCATTACCAGCGTCGAGTGCAGCACCCTGGGTCGACTCAGACACTGATTCCTGTTTCGAACCTCTGTCCTCTCGCGGTCTCCGGTAGTCGAGGGTTGAGCTGCTGCAGCTGACGACTCTAACGTTCGATGGATGTCGGTCCAGACTACTTCGAGGAAGGACCTCACCGTTTTCCGGAGTCTCAGAGAGGGCGATACCATCAGAGGCAGAGAACTGACCTATGTGAGTCGGAAGAACGTCATCGTAGTCGTTGGTTCCATCTTCAGAATTTAGACGTAGGTTGTTTTCAAGGCCTTCCCTATTTTGGTTCGTGACGCTCAGGCGGCTCAGCCGAAGGTTTTCGTAGGCAATCCGTTGCTTCTTTCGCTCCTTTGCCGCCTGCAGACTCTGAGACTCAGCTGTTGTCGAATCAGCGTCTGCCAAACAACAAGTGGATGCGAGCAGTAGCTCGTTTTCATCCGGTCCTTCCAAGAGAATTCCTAGAGACAACCATTGCAAATCAGTTATAAGCAAGGCTTCATAGCGACGCTTCTAATTCAATTGGACGCATGTCGTACGAAAGCGATCGATGGAAAAAAGACAGATGAAATGGCGAAGAAGAGAAGAAATTGAAATGATTGCACTAGAAAAGGCAAATATCAACATTACAGTCAGTTTTTTGATACAACTTTGTAGCAGCATAATTATTGGCTATGTGGAATGAAAAATAAGTCGTACCATTGCACTTTGCAATATCGCACCATGCATAGTATGCCATGACGCACTCTACCCTATCATACCATGCTATGCTATGCGATACCATACCATACTGTTAAGCGACTTGGATTATTATTTGCTCCTCCTTTGCTGAAGCATACTCAAATCAGGAAGAGAAAAGTTTCATTTATGTAGATTATTTATTGCACTCAGCACAAACTCAATGTGAGCGAACAACTTGTTCAGGGTCGATACCCACAATCATTGGAGCATAGAAAGCAAGTGAATAGATCACCGCGTCATACAATTAGCCACCCCGCCGCAAAAGGAAGGTTAACTATTGGTTGCGACTGCATACTGATGCGTGGTTGTCCCTATTCGTCACTGTTGCCACCTTGAATGAAACTATAATTAAAAGCAATCCATATAGTGGCCTGCTTTGTAACTTGTTCCCGTTTCTGTATTGACACACTTATGCAAAGCATTAGAAGACTATGGGGAAGCAAGCAAACATTCTACTGGAATTAGGCTATACCTAGACCTAACATAGTAGGCCTATACACAATTTGTTCGACATATTATGTCGACTATAGCTACTTAGCTAATCGATTGCATATCTTGGATTCCATCAGCAAATTTCAGCACTAAGTCTTCACACCCTTCCAAATCCCTCCCCTCACATACTAGACTCGATCGGATTCACCCTATGACAAATCAAACACCTCATTAAATAAATCACAATGCATGCATATGATGTCAGCAAGTGACTCAAGCGATTACAAGCTTGGCAGCTGTGTGGAAGAATCGAGCCCCATATACCTTATAGAAATATACGCATGTGTAGGCAATGTTTGCAGTAAACAGTACACGTAATTGAAAATTAGGAATTTGGGAAATCATTCATTATGTCTTCGTCCACTCATAGTTGCAAGGCCCAGAAAATAGGAAAGAACGCCTCACCGAAGTTCAACTGTATGAGACAGTAGACCATTGTTTCTAAGGAGTAAGGTAGATTGCTCTTCTTTCAAAAGTCACATTTAACTAGGCCTATTTTCCTTCTAAAACGTGTTGCTTGAGTATCCTTCAAATGACTGGTCGCGATGTTTTTTCTATTGCCTCATAAGTATTGAAGGTAAATTGTAAGAACTAAAAAAAACCTTATTCTTACTAAATAAAGATGTTCTTCGAGTCAATGTAGGCCCTACATGGTCGTATTTTGTTAAAACTATAAACCTGTCTCCCTCGGACAGACGGAGACAGATTGAGCCAGAACATGACACCAAGGCGTATTGTACGCTAGTGGAATAGAAGACAGGCACGCAGTTTACACACATGAGTGTAGGTACAGCCTACCTCATATATTCTATATATTCAGAATTGCAATATGATATTCAGAAGGTATAGCAGAAAGGCGAAGCACATGAACTTTCTTCCCTCGGCAACAGAGAAAAAGTTTTCCCAGTATCGGCTTGTGAGCTTCAATAGTCATCAGAAAAGAGTAGCAGATGCCTACTGGGCTTAGAGAATTTGAGAGATATTGCAAACTGAAATGTAATAGCGACACAAACATGCATACACAGCCATGGCCTCCTATGTAGT